>OX123190.2:26734154-27334154 GCA_944739405.2 Euclidia mi
TGGGTGTTCATCGTGTCCGTTAGTTGTATGTTTCACTGTGTCCCCCGCGACACAGAATTTAGTAATAATACAGGAGAGGTCTTTAAAAAAAGTTCTTTCTACGATTTCGTGAGTGTTATAATTCATTGTCATATATGGTCACTTCTGCTAAATCGAGCTATACAATTATTAGAGTAATAAACTAATAACTGTCCAAAAGCGTGTAGGCTTAGCCTAAAAATCTTTTGCAGAGCAGGTCATCGTATCGCGTTATTGTATGTTTGGAAGCTGAATAAATAAAACTTCAGTCATTATTTGCAGTCACTGCACTCTGAAATTGACACAAATTGCTACTATTCTGATGAACCAATTTGATATCTACATTTTCTTTCAAAGCATGAATTGAGTTTTTACACAGTAAAGTTAGTTTTATTTTATGTTTATCTTTTGCCAAAACATTACTTTATTTCTGTTGTCGATATTGAATTGCAATATACCATTATATTTTCGTGGTGAATGTTACATATTGAAATTACATACATACATACATAGACTCACGCCTGTTTCCCGGAGGGGTAGGCAGAGACTACGGAACGCCATTTGCAACGATCCTGACATATCTCTCTTGCTTCATTTACTCCCATCAGATTCCTCATGCATGCTCTTCTGTTCAGGGTACTTCTCACCTGTCCTGTTTTTAGGATGTCTCCAATCTGGTCAGAGAACGTCCGCCTAGGTCTTCCCCTTCGTCCTGTCCCTTCCACACTTGCCTTATATATCTGCTTGGTCAGTCTTTCGTCATCCATCCTCTCCATGTGCCCAAACCATCTTAGCATACCTTTCTCGATGCTTGTCACTATATCTTCTTTTACCCCACAACACTTCTCATTGCTCTCATTTCTACAGCATTTATTCTACTTTCATGACTCTTCTGCCATACCCAACTATCACTACCATAGATAAGAGTAGGTACTAACACCCCTCTAAGCACAGCCAAACGTGCCTTTTTGGACACGTTTTGGCTATTCATAAACGCCTTCAGAGCTCCATTCACTCACACACTTGAAATTAAACTACAGTTTACGGATTTTATAGCGTTGTATTGGTTCCACTAGTTTTAATATACCGTCATAATTCTTATTTGAAGTATTTTATTGAAGATTGAAAAAGGGTTTATATTATACTAGACGCTACTTGCGGCTCCACTCGCATTAATTATATGCCTAAACCTTCCTCAGAAATCACGTCACACTACCTATTGGTGAAAATCTTACAAAAATCTGCTCGGTACTTTTTGAGTTTATCGTGTTCTTAAAGACAGATAGGATGCGGAGTGGACTTCTATTTATTTAATTATAATAATATTATGTTTAAAATAAAGGCAAAAAAAAAATTATAAGAAACAAAACGCATATTTATAAATGTTTATGCTCATAATATGAAACTAGGTGGTACGTTGCGAACATAATTGAAGGGGTAAGTGGACAAAGGTGTTAACTAACAAAATATTCAAATTAGGGTTATGAGTGTTAGAACATTTGAAATCTTAAAATCAAGGTAGTTATATATTTTAAATATTTTATCTAAATTATAAGTGTTACTGGGTTTTCCAGAATTCTCAGTAGCAGCACGGAGTCTGGTGATGTGCCCGGTAACGGCAATAGGCTCACCCCATATTACGTGGGACCTAAAAATTCATGGCGAAATGTGGGTGTAATATTACACATCTGTCAACCCCTTCGGGGATACAAGCGTGAGTCTATAAACAAATAAAATAAATAAATCTAAATCTGAAGTGGCCATTTTTTTAAATATATTTTTTTATTTATTTTCATTTATGCACAAACAATGTACAAAGGTGGACATAATGCCATAAGGCATTCTCTAATTTAGTATTAGATTATATAATAGAAACTAGTGGACCTGACAGACGTTGTCCTGTACACACGTCTTTAATTTGAAAATTTTTAACTTTTTTTAATAAGCTATAACGATCTGAACCGTTTTGATAACAATTATTATTAAAAAGTTCATATCTAACGTCATTACATGTACATTTATCACAATTTTACCAATCGATAGCGCGTGAATATGTATTTAAATATAGTTTTATATATATTTTTAGGGTTCCGTAGTCCACAAGGAACCCTTATAGTTTCGTCATGTCCGTCCGTCTGTCCGTCCGCAGCCTAGCTCAAAGACGCTTGGTGCTAGAAAGCTGATATTTGACATGAATATAGACATACAATATTGCAACAAAACTGTAGAATAAAATTTAGGAAAATATTTTTTTAAGGGTATCTCCCCTACATATGTAGTGGGGTTGAATATTTTTTTGGTTGAGTACCCCATTGTGTTGGGTATCATTGGATAGGTTTTAAAAAAATATTATTAGTTTGCTCAAATCATTTTTCGATCAAGCAATTGGTTTGTCAAATATCAAGCTTTGAAGTGAAAAAAATTGTTAGACTCAAGTGTCCCCCCCTCTGCCGGCTAAACTATTAATTTGGAAGAGGGGAAAAAAATCACAAATGTAGTACATATAACGAATTTAAAAGGAAAACTATCACGGCTAAGTAGACATCACTAGTTTACGAGTAATCGTCGGTTAACTTATAAATACCTTTTTCTGTGAGTTTACATTGGGAGCGCTGGCTTAATCTTAAAGATGCCCGTTTTTAGTCCCATGTGAAACAGAAGTTATTAATCAATAATGGCCATTATGGGCAACTACGGAACCCTACATTGCGCGTGGACCGACACGCACTTGGCCGGTTTTTTAATATTTGATACAAATCTCCTATATTGGGCGGATACTTCCATATTGTCGTTTTAACTGTTTAAGAAGTATAACTGCAAAAAGTATTTACACATACAAAGTACTTAGTAAAGACCTAGTAGTGCTCAAAATGTTATCCGGTATCTGTGACATTTCGCTAGAGTGGCCAATATGGCGACTGTGATTTATCTGTCAGAACCATTAGAATTTAACAAAATACTCGACAATGCGAATTTTGAATGAAAAGTTGAGTGCATTAAATTGTTAATCATCGCTTGTTAAACGGTGAAGTAAAACATCGTGAGGAAACATGCACGTCTGAGAGGTATCCATAATGTTCCCGAAAGATACGCCAACACGCACTTGGTCAGCGTGGTGGACTATGGCCATATATCCATCTCAGACTGTGACTATACCCTTCTCATAGTGAGAAGAGGCCGGTGCTCAGTTTATACACAGGGCTGATAATTCAACTTTGAAGCAAACCTTTGTATGACCAAAATTAGGATAAGGGTCACGGAGTGTTTCAGTAGGATCATCCTAACCTACCATGAGGTAGGTGAAAGATAGCCTATGTTTACTTCCTAAATAATAATATGACACAAAAATTAATAAAACGACGGAGGTGTTTTTGCACAGACTGAAAAAATATTTTATTCTTTTTCAACATAACAGGCAACCATAGTGAACATGACTTGAGGGCGCATAAAGTATTTATTTTGATACAATTACAACCCACTCCCATATCAAAATAAGGAACATACACTTTCTTTGAAGTAATCTATAAAAAAAATTAATGGAGCAAAAACACCACCTTTTATCAGAAGTGCTGTTAAAAATAAGTTTGTGACAATAAACTATTTTAATACAAATGATATGCCTGCTGATATATTGATAAAAGGCTTGAGTTGTCAAAAGCACTAAAGATTTTTAGAACAATTCGGCCTCACAGAATTGTAAAGTGTGGTGTCTTGCTTCATTAATTTTTCATTTTTTTTTTATAGACTACAAGTGTATGTACCTTATTTTGATATGGGAGTGTGTTGTAATTGTATCAAAACAATACTTCATGCGCCCTCAAGCCATATTCAATATGGTCATTACCTGTTATGTTGAAAAAGAATAAAATATATTTTCACTCTGTGCAAAAACACCTACGTCGATTTATTAGGTTATGGGCCCAGTCCCAGATTTTTGTAAAATTATTAGTTTTGTGATTAGAAATGGCTGCAGGTTATATTGTTAATGTTCCTAAACTCAAAGGACGTGAAAATTACGCTGAGTGGGCGTTTGCTGTGCAAAATTTCTTAATTTTGGAAGGCGTCGATATCAACAAGCAAGACGGTTTAAATGGCGGCGCAACAGCTAGCGTTGAAGAGCAGAAGGCAAAAGCGAAATTAGTGATGACGATTGATCCAAGCTTGTACGTGCATATAAAATGCGAATCTACAGTGCATGGAATGTGGAAAAAACTTAAATCGCTTTTCAATGACTCAGGATTTACACGCAGGATTAGTTTGTTGCGGCATTTGATATCAATCCGTCTGGAAAGCTGCGAATTGATGACAGCATACGTAACTCAGATCATCGATACAGCACATAAATTGAGAGGAACCGGCTTTGAGATAAATGATGAATGGGTAGGATCATTATTGTTGGCGGGTCTGCCCGACAAATTTTCGCCGATGTTGTTGGCTATAGAACACTCTGGAATCGTCATAACTGCTGACGTCATTAAAACGAAGCTTATGTATATGAGTGATAGTGTTGGCAGCAATGAACCAGAGAGTGCATTTTTGACGAAAGGTTCGAAACAAAAAAAGCAAATAAAACATGGCAGGACTGGTGAAACATCAACTCAACAGTGATTAAGTGTTACAAATGTAAACAGATCGGCCATTTTAAAAATCAGTGTCCACAAACGAAAGAAAAAACAGTAAATGCGTTTAGTGCAGTATTTCTAAATGGCAGTTTTGGCAGAACCAAATGGTACATTGATTCTGGAGCCAGCAATCACATGATGATCAGCCAGGATAAAATAATAAACGAGTCACAAAACTTGAAAATAAAGGAGATTATAGTTGCAAACAAAACAACTATGCCTGTATTGTGTTCAGGAGATACACATATCACGACGGTTGTTGACAATGTATATCATGATATTGTTGTCAAAGACGTGCTTTGCGTTCCTAATCTTACGACGAACTTATTGTCCGTCAGCCAGCTGATAAGTAATGGTAACAAAGTGAATTTCAAAGACGAATATTGTTACATTAGAAATCGGCAGGGTGTGCTGATTAGTGTAGGAGAGTTGTTGAATGGAGTATACAAATTAGTCATCAAGTCAGATGTTCTGCTAGCTGCCGCAGCGACCACTGATGTAATTTGGCACAGAAGACTCGGTCATATCAACAGCAAGGATTTGGATACCATGAGGAATGGGGCAGTAGAAGGCTTGAAGTACAACAACAAAGCTAAGGTCAGCAAATTTAATTGTACAGTGTGCTGTGAAGGCAAACAAACCAGGTTGCCTTTTCCACATAGCAGTCACAGAAGTGAAAAAGTCCTTGATTTAGTCCATGCTGACGTGTGCGGCCCGATGGAGAATGCATCAATTGGTATGTCCAGATATTTTTTGCTATTCGTGGATGATTATAGCAGAATGTCGTTTGTTTATTTTCTAAAGAACAAAAGTGAAGTTATTAATTGCTTTAAGGAGTTCAAACTCATGGTGGAAAAGCAAATGAGTACCAGTATTAAAGCATTTAGAACAGATAATGGCACAGAATTTTGTTCAAATGAAATGAAAAGTTTTCTAAAAAAATGTGGAATAATACACCAGAGAACAAATCTCTATAGCCCGGAACAAAACGGTATGTGCGAAAGGTTTAATCGCACCATAGTAGAGAGAGCCAGGTGTCTACTCTTCGATGCTAAGTTTGAGAAAAAGTTCTGGGCAGAAGCAGTTCACACAGCTGTCTATTTAAAAAATATAACTATTGCTTCAGGATTAGACAAGAAGACTCCATATGAACTTTGGACAGGACGAAAGCCAAATGTGAGCCATATAAGGATTTTTGGTAGTGTTGTGATGAGTCATATCCCAAAGGAAAAGCGATGCAAGTGGGATAAGAAGGCAGAAAAACTTTACCTAGTTGGGTATACTGACAATGTGAAGGATTACCGACTATATAACTCAGTAACAAAGAAAGTGATTACGAGTAGGGATGTTACCATTATGGAGCCCAAGGATGATCCAGAAATGATGCAAGCAGTAATAACTGATCAACAAGAGACATCATCAGGCCACACAGATCATCACGCTGACTCTGATTGCTCAAACTTGGACCAATCTGAAAATACAGTGATATGTGATAATGATAACACCTACATAGAAGAGGTAGACATTACCCAAAGCTCTTCAGATGAGTTTTAAGATAGTATACCCGTGAGTGAGATGAAAGATATTGCTGAGTCAGTTCAACCAGAAACGGAGGTTAGACTTAGAAAAAAGCCAGATACATATGGCTACAGCAATATTTGTGTTGATCCAAATGGTGATTTATTTGGAGACCAGATAACATATGAAGAGGCTTTAAATAGGACAGAATCACATGAATGGCGCAAAGCTATGGAGGAAGAACTGAAATCATTCGAGGAGAATGAAGCATGGGAAGTGGTGGAAAGACCGGCTCAAGCTACAATGGTAAAGTGTAAGTGGGTTTTCAAAAAGAAAATAGATAATTGTGAAAAAGTGAGATATCGTGCGCGTTTGGTTGCGAAAGGCTTTACACAAAAAGCGGGTATAGATTATAAAGAGACATTTTCACCAGTGCTCCGCTATTCAACTCTAAGACTTATGTTCGCTTTAAGTGTTAAGTATAACCTAGATATGACTCACCTAGATGTAACCACAGCATTTTTAAATGTATACTTAAGTGAAACTGTATACATGAGCTTACCCAATAATTTTGTGTGTCCTGATAGAGGAAATAAAGTTTTAAAGCTAAAGAGGGCCATCTATGGCTTGAAACAGTCAGCCAGGGAATGGTATAAGCGAGTGGATGACTGTTTGCAAGGTTTAGGATACAAAAAGTCAATGTATGAGCCTTGTTTATTTGTTAAGCAAAATGATTTGTATAAAACATTTATAGCTTTATTTGTCGATGATTTTTTCATATTTTCAAAGTGTAAAGATGAAACAGAATGTCTTAAAACAGAATTAAAATCAAAGTTTAAAATTAAAGATTTAGGAGAAATAAGACAATGTTTAGGTATGCGGGTTAGAAAAGAAAACAATGTAATTAGTTTAGACCAGGAAGCATTTGTGGATAAGTTGTTGAATAAATTTCACATGAAAGATTGTAACCCAGTTAGCACGCCTATTGAGGTAAATCTAAAGCTTGCAAAGGAAGATATATGCTCAACTGAGTATCCATATCAGCAGTTGATAGGCAGTTTGCTATATTTGTCTATACTTACAGTTATGCAGTTATATCTGTAATCTATAAAAAAAAATAATGGAGCAAGACACCACACTTTACAATTCTGTGAGGCCGAATTGCTCTAAAAATCTATAGTGCTTTTGACAACTCAAGCCTTTTGTCAATATGTCAGCAGGCATATCATTTGTATTCAAATAGTTGATTATCACAAACTTAATTTCAACAGCACTTCTGATAAAATGAAAATTTACATCTATATGCTTGCTTCTCTTATGCAGTACAGAATTCTTAGTAAGTTTTTGTGCACTCTGGTTATCATTGTATATCAATACTGGTAAATTATTCCTACAATTCAATTCCAACAACATATTCCTTAAGTAAATAGCTTCCTTGCTAGCCTCACAAATAGCCACATATTCAGCCTCAGTGCTAGACAAGGCTATTGCAGACTGATTTTTACATTCATATGAAACTACACTACCTGACATTTTAAACATATAACCAGTGTATGATTTTCTATCTGTGCTATCTGATGCCCAATCAGCATCTGCATATCCATGCAAATCTAAATTATCTTTTACATATTTTAAACCAAAATGTTTGGTTCTTTTTAAATACTTTAAAATATGCTTTACATGTTTCCAATGAGTCTTACTAAAATTATTATTGAATTGACTAAGGTAATTAACTGCATAACTTATATCTGGACGGGTAAGTATAGACAAATATAGCAAACTGCCTATCAACTGCTGATATGGATACTCAGTTGAGCATATATCTTCCTTTGCAAGCTTTAGATTTACATCAATAGGCGTGCTAACTGGGTTACAATCTTTCATGTGAAATTTATTCAACAACTTATCCACAAATGCTTCCTGGTCTAAACTAATTACATTGTTTTCTTTTCTAACCCGCATACCTAAACATTGTCTTATTTCTCCTAAATCTTTAATTTTAAACTTTGATTTTAATTCTGTTTTAAGACATTCTGTTTCATCTTTACACTTTGAAAATATGAAAAAATCTTCGACAAATAAAGCTATAAATGTTTTATACAAATCATTTTGCTTAACAAATAAACATGGCTCATACATTGACTTTTTGTATCCTAAACCTTGCAAACAGTCATCCACTCGCTTATAACATTCCCTGGCTGACTGTTTCAAGCCATAGATGGCCCTCTTTAGCTTTAAAACTTTATTTTCTCTATCAGGACACACAAAATTATTGGGTAAGCTCATGTAACTTAACAAAAAAACTTAACTTTCACTTAAGTATCCATTTAAAAATGCTGTGGTTACATCTAGGTGAGTCATATCTAGGTTATACTTAACACTTAAAGCGAACATAAGTCTTAGAGTTGAATAGCGGAGCACTGGTGAAAATGTCTCTTTATAATCTATACCCGCTTTTTGTGTAAAGCCTTTCGCAACCAAACGCGCACGATATCTCACTTTTTCACAATTATCTATTTTCTTTTTGAAAACCCACTTACATTTTACCACTGTAGCTTGAGCCGGTCTTTCCACCACTTCCCATGCTTCATTCTCCTCGAATGATTTCAGTTCTTCCTCCATAGCTTTGCGCCATTCATGTGATTCTGTCCTATTTAAAGCCTCTTCATATGTTATCTGGTCTCCAAATAAATCACCATTTGGATCAACACAAATATTGCTGTAGCCATATGTATCTGGCTTTTTTCTAAGTCTAACCTCCGTTTCTGGTTGAACTGACTCAGCAATATCTTTCATCTCACTCACGGGTATACTATCTTAAAACTCATCTGAAGAGCTTTGGGTAATGTCTACCTCTTCTATGTAGGTGTTATCATTATCACATATCACTGTATTTTCAGATTGGTCCAAGTTTGAGCAATCAGAGTCAGCGTGATGATCTGTGTGGCCTGATGATGTCTCTTGTTGATCAGTTATTACTGCTTGCATCATTTCTGGATCATCCTTGGGCTCCATAATGGTAACATCCCTACTCGTGATCACTTTCTTTGTTACTGGGTTATATAGTCGGTAATCCTTCACATTGTCAGTATACCCAACTAGGTAAAGTTTTTCTGCCTTCTTATCCCACTTGCATCGCTTTTCCTTTGGGATATGACTCATCACAACACTACCAAAAATCCTTATATGGCTCACATTTGGCTTTCGTCCTGTCCAAAGTTCATATGGAGTCTTCTTGTCTAATCCTGAAGCAATAGTTATATTTTTTAAATAGACAGCTGTGTGAACTGCTTCTGCCCAGAACTTTTTCTCAAACTTAGCATCGAAGAGTAGACACCTGGCTCTCTCTACTATGGTGCGATTAAACCTTTCGCACATACCGTTTTGTTCCGGGCTATAGGGATTTGTTCTCTGGTGTATTATTCCACATTGTTTTAGAAAACTTTTCATTTCATTTGAACAAAATTCTGTGCCATTATCTGTTCTAAATGCTTTAATACTGGTACTCATTTGCTTTTCCACCATGAGTTTGAACTCCTTAAAGCAATTAATAACTTCACTTTTGTTCTTTAGAACATAAACAAACGACATTCTGCTATAATCATCCACGAATAGCAAAAAATATCTGGACATACCAATTGATGCATTCTCCATCGAGCCGCACACGTCAGCATGGACTTAATCAAGGACTTTTTCACTTCTGTGACTGCTATGTGGAAAAGGCAACCTGGTTTGTTTGCCTTCACAGCACACTGTACAATTAAATTTGCTGACCTTAGCTTTGTTGTTGTACTTCAAGCCTTCTATTGCCCCATTCCTCATGGTATCCAAATCCTTGCTGTTGATATGACCGAGTCTTCTGTGCCAAATTACATCAGTGGTCGCTGCGGCAGCTAGCAGAACATCTGACTTGATGACTAATTTGTACACTCCATTCAACAACTCTCCTACACCAATCAGCACACCCTGCCGATTTCTAATGTAACAATATTCGTCTTTGAAATTCACTTTGTTACCATTACTTATCAGCTGGCTGACGGACAATAAGTTCGTCGTAAGATTAGGAACGCAAAGCATGTCTTTGACAACAATATCATGATATACATTGTCAACAACCGTCGTGATATGTGTATCTCCTGAACACAATACAGGCATAGTTGTTTTGTTTGCAACTATAATCTCCTTTATTTTCAAGTTTTGTGACTCGTTTATTATTTTATCCTGGCTGATCATCATGTGATTGCTGGCTCCAGAATCAATGTACCATTCGGTTCTGCCAAAACTGCCATTTAGAAATACTGCACTAAACGCATTTACTGTTTTTTCTTTCGTTTGTGGACACTGATTTTTAAAATGGCCGATCTGTTTACATTTGTAACACTTTATCACTGTTGAGTTGATGTTTCACCAGTCCTGCCATGTTTTATTTGCTTTTTTTGTTTCGAACCTTTCGTCAAAAATGCACTCTCTGGTTCATTGCTGCCAACACTATCACTCATATCCATAAGCTTCGTTTTAATGACGTCAGCAGTTATGACGATTCCAGAGTGTTCTATAGCCAATAACATCGGCGAAAATTTGTCGGGCAGACCCGCCAACAATAATGATCCTACCCATTCATCATTTATCTCAAAGCCGGTTCCTCTCAATTTATGTGCTGTATCGATGATCTAAGTTACGTATGCTGTCATCAATTCGCAGCTTTTCAGACGGATTGATATCAAATGCCGCAACAAACTAATCCTGCGTGTAAATCCTGAGTCATTGAAAAGCGATTTAAGTTTTTTCCACATTCCATGCACTGTAGATTCGCATTTTATATGCACGTACAAGCTTGGATCAATCGTCATCACTAATTTCGCTTTTGCCTTCTGCTCTTCAACGCTAGCTGTTGCGCCGCCATTTGAACCGTCTTGCTTGTTGATATCGACGCCTTCCAAAATTAAGAAATTTTGCACAGCAAACGCCCACTCATCGTAATTTTCACGTCCCTTGAGTTTAGGAACATTAACAATATAACTTGCAGCCATTTCTAATCACAAAACTAATATAATTTTACAAAAAACTGGGACTGGGCCCATAACCTAATAAAACGACGGAGGTGTTTTTGCACAGACTGAAAAAACATTTTATTCTTTTTCAACATAACAGGTAACCATAGTGAACATGGCTTGAGGGCGCATAAAGTATTTATTTTGATACAATTACAACAAAAATATTAATCCTCGAGCTGTACTTAGGGTGAAACTATGTTTATTGTATTATTATATTAGGGTCTAGTATCGGGTATCTCAGGTCGTCCTTTGGGAGTATTCCGATACTGATATACGAAGTTACAGGTCCGATCCATAACTTGTGGTCCCCCGACTACGTTTGGCGGCCTATTACAATTATGTTCCGCTATTACTTATTGCTTTTGTTATAGTTCGTTCCACTTCTGTACGATTTAGGACTTTGTTGACTTGGTAGGTTTTCTTAAGAAAACCTTTATGTAGATTTAGGTGGTACTCATGAGGATAGGCTTTATTTTTGCTTAAAGTTATTCTGTGTTTTTGGGGCATCTTGGTTT
This sequence comes from Euclidia mi, assembly GCA_944739405.2. Taxonomy (NCBI): domain Eukaryota; kingdom Metazoa; phylum Arthropoda; class Insecta; order Lepidoptera; family Erebidae; genus Euclidia; species Euclidia mi. Next base: position 26,745,882 of record OX123190.2, read on the forward strand.
AACATTGTGTCAATTCTGATAACAAATTGTGTAGAGACCGCTTGAAGATCCGATACAGAAACTACTAAGCTTTGATTGATGCAGATATAATCTTATAATATGTTTATCTCAAAAATTTTTTATTAGTAAAATATGTTAAATATTCTACTTCATAATTATGATATCAAACATAAGACTCTTATCAATACAAGCCATCCAAATAATTTGCATCCATAACAAATAGATACAATATTTGAACGCCAAGAAACGCAAATGGCTACCAAGATATCGAAGGAACATACAAAGCAGTTTTAATTCTAAGACAAAGAAGCAACAGACAAGTAAAGCAAAGAACGAATTATCATAATACATGCTTTTTTATTATAGACCCGGTTATAAACTATTGAACGACCCAAAAACTTTGTAATAACAGGCGTCTCCGCGACCCCTAAGAGCCCACTTATATTTATTATTTACAAAGTAAATTTTACGTAATACCACGTCTACTTGAACTTACGTATGACTTCATCGTGTTTGAAATTTTAGCATTTATGATCTTTTTCTAGATTTATTGTGCAAACCGAGGAAATAAAATATGTATCGATTTGTTTAATATTAAACTTTTTTACTTAGAGTAAAATATTTAAAACCAAATAAAGATGGAAGCCTACTTTCCATATACCCTCACGAATATGACAAGTACTAAAAGAGTTCTTAAAAAGTTTTCGTGTTCTATTAAAATGGAAACAAATTTAGGTTTTAATATCATAATTATTTTTTATAAAGTATCGCTTAAGGAGTAAATTTCATTGAAGTTTTACTGAAATGACTCGCTACCGTCTATACAGGTTCAAGAGACACAGTGTAATGTTTGTAATACATTCTGTATATACGTTTATTATTATAAGGAAATTGAGCCGGCGCGCGCAAAAAGAAGACGTGTTTGAGTTTCAGCGTGTTTGTCTTCAATTTCGGACCGGTAAATTTTTTATTTCTAAGTTGTGTCGATCGAGTTCAGTTTGCCTGAATGTCTGAGCGTAAAAATGTCGGCGAATCCCAATCTCTCTTTCACATTACTCCACCTTTTGTACACAGCGAATTTACATAAAGAGCCTCACTCGGTCCTTTGGGTACCTTTCCGGGTTTTCCATTTTGTGCTTCAATGCGACGTAGCGGCCGGGTCCTGGTTATAGTCTGAATCTGGCGGTAAACCGGTTGCCTCGTTTTATTTCGATCGAACTACAAAAAGGGTTAGGTTTTTCACGCTGACTGTATATTTTTGGTAATTGGAAACTACTCACTTTATGAGGGTACTTTCGAGGCCTTAGTAATGTAAGTCCAAGTAAATTTCACCCTTAACGGTACATTGAAAGTGTTAAGATTTAGTACATACCCAACTGAATGAAACATCAGATTAAAACTTACTCAAAAGCTCAACTTATGTCATCCACCTACTGAATGTGTTATAAATTGAAGAATTTTGGCAACTTTTCTAATAAATCAAGAAGAGGAATTGAAGAAAAAATATCACAGAAAATATATTGAATTAATTTTCCTTCCCATTGGCGTTTCAGTGAGGCCTGACAATTGAGAAAAGGTTCTTTAGAACTAGCCATGAAGTACGACCGGCAGTCAGCTGACGTAATCGCCGCTGCCACGTCAACACACGATCACAGTACGGACGTGTACACAGAAAAACCGGCCAAGTGCATGTCGCGACACGCACAAGGTAGGGTTCCGCAGTAACCTCTAATCAGTAACTTCAGGATAGTAGGGCTCAAGGATAATATTCATTATATCGCTATCGAGTAGAAATGTTGGGTTAATTATTTATAACTTGTTAGTTAGTAAAGTCTAATGAACGAAAAAATAAATGAAAATTCATTATAATAATATATGTCACCATTTAGCGTAGTTTATAGAAGATAAATAAAGTGCCCCCCCCTCACTTTGCAATTGGTTTTTTCCTTAATATTTCTAAAGGATCCCTAAATAAAAAATACGGTAAAAGTAAGCCCCTGGTGTTTTTGAAATATCTACCAATCTAACGAAACTGAGGTAAGTACAATATTTAAAAAAAAAACGCTCATCACTTTCTCATTTAAATAATGTGCTACCAATAACTTTTTTAAATGTCATCATACTTTTTTGTCGGCGTGACATGTGTAGAACTATGCCAAATTTCAGCACTCTAGTGCTTATAGTTTCCACGTAAAGCCGCGGACGGACAGACGACAAACGGCCGTATAGTTTACTACTGGACCCAAAAAACCGACTGAAAGTTGAAGAACACGTTCTATTACCAGCTGAACTATTCTCACCTCCTCGCCTCGCCCGTTCGTCTCATAAAGTAAGAAAATCGTCCGCCACGGACGATCAGCGAAAGCAATCTTCGCAAACATTCTATCTCCGGGCGGAAAACAATTTTCACTGATGTATTTTTTTGAGAGGCTCGTGTGCGCTGGCATTATTATTCTCAAGTAATATAGGATTCGAGTTTTGTCTACCGTTCGTAATTCAAAGAGGGTTATATTTTCGACTTTTCTCTTGTAGCTAAAATAATAAGGGCTCCGTACAGCCTGTCCATTGCCAGCCACAAATTCAGAGCCGCGATTCTTCACAAGATAAGCTTCTCAAATTACCACATTTCTCTTACTACCACTATTTTAGTTAATCTGAATTTTAAGCTAAAAGTATCTGAGTATTTCTGTCATGTAATATCTCAGCGTAAACTTTAAAAATAGCAGACAGTTACATTTTCAGGAACATTAAAGTTGTATTTTATAAAACGTATCTGTTGAAATCTTATCATCATCATCAGCCTTTAACAGTCCACTGCTGGACTAGGCCTCTCCTTTGAAAGGAGGAATTGGCCTACTATACAACACTGGCCAAACGGGTTGGTATAGGGTTTGTATCAAGTTTTCCTTCTCTTACAGTGCTGTTCTCTGCATGACATGCTCCCTCCGTTGGGTGGTGACAATCCGTATTCTTAATCCGTCACCACACGGAGCTTAATATAAAAATAATGACGATATTTTTCACAATCTCACCTATAAATTGAATAAATTGTCCCAGCGGGTGGCGCGAGTGTAGGTATTTATTTATAGGATCTAAGCACAGGTGGGTTGGGTCTTAGCAAACGTGTTTTACGCTGCCCCAGGGTACCCCAACGTAACGTATTAGCGGCCCGAGACCATTAGATACACCAGCATACATAACTTCGTACCGTAATTATAGCTGGTCTAAAACATAACTTCGAAACATCTGTTGCGGTTTACAATTCTGACTTTAATTTGGTTGTATTTTTATTTGTTATGCCGAAACAGTCAACAAAACTAGTTTGCAATGTTATATTGAGACAGCTGCATGTACCCAGCTACAGATTTATTGTTTTGAATTTATGTGTGAATGCCGTGAGTTCTTCACCTGCCTAATAATAAAAGTTTTAATTTCACCAACAGAATAATCAAATAAGTCAATTATATCAGAGTGTGGGTGGAGTGTGTCATGTGTACAAAATTATTTACTACCACAATTTGTAATAATTTGACATACTTTTACCATAATACAATACAGCGAGAGCTTAAAAATGGCAATACGAAACCCATATCTATGATTTATACAAAAACTCATCGTCTACAATAAGAATGCGCAAGGAGATGAATACGTTTGTTTCACTTTGATCCTATAAGCATCTTTAAAATAAAGGCATGCAGTCTTAAATCGTGAAATCAAAATTCAACTTTACATATTTGAATTTGAGCGCATTTCGGCATATCACAGTTATTTCTGTACTAAAATCCCTACACAGCGTATATTTATTTTCGGCAGGTTCCATTAACGTAAAATAGTAATACGATTGTCAATAGCTTGAAACGACCTGGTGTTATACTCGTAAGCGGCGGATTAGTTGGCTGTCGATATTTCGCCACAAGTTTTATCTTTACGTTCAATTGCTGTAAGCTGGATGCCAAAGAGATGATACACAGGAATGGACGCGGTAGATAAAAGAGTGGAATAAAGAGCGGGGTTGACTCGTTATTTTATTTTTTTATATTTCATTGCATGTTTATTCGTTTATTTCGATGTTTATTTATATATTTTATATGCAAGGTCAAGGCACACATACTACCAAGTACGTATGATAAGTACGGGTTTGAAACAAGACTGCACGTATGGCACAGTGGCTTCGATGGCTTCCTTGAGATTCGGACCCCTAAATACTCTGTGACATCCACAATTTGTTGTTTCAAGTCTGGATATTTTTTGTGACCGTCGAACAAATTTTGGTATAGTCCATTGATGTACTGGATATATACGTTAATTGAATGTTTGTAAAGTTGACTCACTGAGTTCAGGCAACGTCATCTAAAAAGTGCCCTTTGCCATCTAATTTGTAAAAACGAAACCCTTTTGCAGACATGATTTCCAACCAAGAGCTAAATTCAACATCATACTTAGTCATTTTACGTGTATTTTCAGATAAACACTACATATTTTATATAATACAAAAGGGGTCTGCATTTCAAAACCATATTTAGTCTTCGTTTATTTTTACACAGATAATGCTAGAACTAAGGTTATATTTAGCCCAGTGTTTTGTAATAAGAATTAATAGGTTTTTATTTATTTTTGGATAGAGACATCTAACTTTTATATAAATATTTAATACCTATAAAAAATTACGTGTCAAATACAAAATTTGAATATCGGACGTTTCTATTCAGATTGCGCACACACAAAGCGACACATATGTAAGTAACAGAGATTCATAAAAATCACATCTGTAGGTACTACAAACATTTAATATTCGCCGCGTATGATTAAACGAAAACATTTCCATAGAGCCTCTTCACAGGAGATATAAATAAGATTCTTGACACAAAATGATGAGGAATTTTTTCCCATTTTTAACTTGATTAACTTTAAGGGCATCTCGTAAAAACGAACCAATCTATTCCTGAGTACAGTTGTATAAGATTTAAGGTGCAATATTTTTCGGTTTTGTTTTGAAACAGGGGACAGCTTAATAGAGAGACTAACAGAACGGATGGTCTTGGTTTCGGTGCGAATACCTTAACCTTTTCAAAATAATTTAATTCTGAATTATCGTTTTCAAAATACATCGTATGAATCGTATCACATACCTACTTATCCATAATGATCTCAAAGATATGTAAAGGCTGTCAATTTGCACTTACATCGTCACGTCATGATCTACTCCTTCTCATATTTAGAAAAGGTCCGTGCCCAATAGTGGGACAGTTTTTCTACAGGGCAGATATTGTTAAGGTTTTGAAATTTATTTCATGGAGTGGACATTCTCAGTTCTGAGCGTTCATCATATTTTTCCTCGGCGGCAAAATAATGCAGCGAGAGACCACCATTGTTGTCCTTTTGATTTAGGTTTTTGTTTGCTCTACGTTCAGGTGTTTACTTGAAAATATTGCAACGCTTTTTAGCAAATGAAACATTGGAAATTTAAATTATTTTCGTATTGGAACTGTATTTAAATATATTCGTTTCGTTTGTGTTTTAATTTAATTTTATGTTTATTTGGTACTTACATGTATCTTCTTCAAATATGTAAAATCAATGTAGTGTCTGTTTGTTTTTGAAAAAATAGCAGCTTATTATTTACTGATAAATGATAGTTATTTTTTTTGGTTATGTGTATTGCAATTTGAAGTTTAACATAAATACACTACTTTATTATGATTTGTTTGAAATTGGATAACATCATATTTAAATTAATTTCACAATAATACCGTGATAAACATCGACTGTTATTTAAAAAAAAATAATTTTCGTTTTACAAAATCGTTCTCTCATAAAATTTAAGTGTCTTATTACAAAACCCTTCTTGTCTTCTATGTCAAGCCATGACTTATTTGTGATTCTTTTACCCTAAAATCTAGTCGGAGCTATCCGAAAGTTTTGCACTGTCGCTGTTTGGGGATAGACATTGATAAGTTAGGGTTCCAACAAAGAACTCCTTAAGCCATACTGTGTATTGGAAAAAGACCCATACAAATAGGTACTTAAACGGTGAATCTCACCACCATCCTAAACAGTTAGCTACTGTAAGAATGTCTCTGTTTCAGAGAGCCCGTGGGATCTGTGACAAGAAACACCTGGACGCTGAGCTTCAACATGTCAGGCAACTTCTGCAAGACAACAAGCTCCGACCGCCGCGCCACTGTCACAGATCCCAGAAGAAAGAAAAACCAGCCACAGTAGAAAGACAACCTGCTGTCCTCCCATACATCAACATATACATCAAGGGCGTGACCGACAAAATTGGCTACATCTTGAAGCGAGCTTCTATCAAAACTTACTACAAGCCGCCAACGAAGATCAGTCAATTATTACCATCTGTCAAGTGTCAGTTACCCTTGCAAGAGGCCGGTGTCTACAAAATTGACTGTGAATGTGGGCTCTCATACATTAGACAAACCAAGAGAAGCATAGGCATTCGACTCAAAGAACATATAGCTGACATAAAACATAAGCGCTCAACAAAGTCTGCTGTGTGTGAACATGTGGAACAAGGACCCAACCACTACCTGCGATTTGATGAACCACAGATACTCGCAAAAGAACATCGTTTTCTTCCAAGGATGAAACGAGAGGCTATTGAAATTAAAAAACACCCTAATTTCAATAGGGAAGATGGTTGGAATGTTCCTCCAGCTTGGGACCCTGTCATAAGGCTAATGAAACCCAAGAAGGACAAAGTCACCAGAAGACCTAAGGACACTGTGAGCTCATTCTGCGTAAATAGTAACACCAGTAGTTGAAAAATATTCGGGTACTTTGAGATAACTTATACATTCAAGAAAAAGACAAATATCACCTCAGTCTGCCGTGAACATGAATTCTGTGAAGAATTCGAAACGTCGGCTAGTAATAAATTAAAAATATAGTTTCTAGATCTTTAGTTTCAAATATAATAACTTAGTGAAACCAATACAACGCGATAAAATCCGTAAACTGTAGTTTAATTTCAAAGTTAGGGTTCCATTTTGTAGGAAGGAATTGCGGACCTCTGGCAGGTGCCACCGCCGTTTGGTAACAACACTGGAATCTTCACCAATATCTCTCAATATCATCAATATTATTATTAGAAAACTAGTGAATGATTGACTATGTATTTGAAAGCTTGGTACCGCCCCTTGGGGTAGGAAAAAGGGAAAGGATGAGGAGTGGGATGAGGGAGAAGGAATAGGGGATAGGGCCTGCGGCACGCTCACTCACCGAACGAAACGCAGCAGTTTAGGTACTGTTACTTTACGTCGATTTTCTGTGAGAGGGTAGTACTTCCCCGGTCAAGCCGGCCCATTCATGCTGAAATCAGCAAGGCTCTACTACCGTGGCATGTATTATTACACACAATTACAATAATATAATTAAAATACCAGTCAAGTGTGTATAGAGTTTATGTCAGTTGTTTCCCCTGAAAGGAAGTTGAAAATGAAGCGCAAGTACCTACATTTTCTTTTTGTCGAAGAAATTTCAATCGCTTTTTGGGCAATGTGGGCTGCATTTTCTTTTTATGTAATGTAAATGAGTTACTGTAATGTATGTCACTGGTCTTCTCCTAAACGACTGGTCCAATTTTGATAACTTTTTTGTGCGTGTCAATTTGATACATCCGTCGTTTGAAGCTTTTTCGTTCTGTCTTTAATGGAAGTACTTAGAGAAACGGAAAACAACGCAGGTCAAATCACGTGGGACGGCTCGTAATTTGCATCTTTCAAATCTCGGAGGATTGTTTTAAAGACAGCACATGAAAAATGATCTATCTTTCATGTGCTGTCTTCAAACAATCCTCCGAGATAAACAAGGAGTTTACTTCGTTGCATTATTTTTATGACGCTGATGAAACTATGAGCTCAGAGAATTATCACATTTTGAACTACGTATTAACCCCTATCCTGCGCAAGGTCCGGTTTGCCCAACGCAGCAAATGCAACGTCATTTGAAATTTTTTTTTTAACGTAGACTTGCAGAAAAACGAAAAATGCGTCTATAAAAATATAAAATATGGCATGAATTATACCTTCCTGGCTTCGTTACAAGTTTATCTAACTAGTTATATCTTTCAATAAGTAAATAAACCTGACCTGTTCTCGCAGCGATGTAATATATTTAAATTTTGAGAAATTTTATTGGTATTACTTGTAAACTCTATCACAATTTATCGAATATCCACACTTATTCACCAAACGAACACTTTATTACGTTAAAACAATATACAATGTGCAAAGATAACATAACACATTTCACTTTAGAATCATAATTTCACCATAAAACGTTTTTGTTTACGCAACGAAAAATAACGGCCGCCATTCTTTGGGAACGTAATAAGTGCATTACAAAAGTTTCGTTACTTTTTCACTGCAATATTTATCACTTTTCGATAAACTTTAACTCAATATGAAATCTACACTTTTTTCCAGTAGTTCTGTATATAATACTTAGAAGATTACTCAATGTTTTCTCATTACAAACATTTTTTCTTATCTCGTGCACACTTATTTCAATATCAAAATGCCCAATATGGCGTAGTCGCAAAGTTCAATAGCATTCGTATTTTGTTTAACTAATATTCGTCCATTCTTGCTCGTTTCCAGTTTAAAAAAGTATTAAAATTGGCCAAGCGGAATTAGATAAATCGAATGTTATAACCAGATGATAGATACAAGTGCAAAAACTGTTAAATATCAACGACCAATGATAGCCGTTCCGTTATGCACCTATGAGGTGCATATTACAGTTGGAGCGTTTTCTCTTATGCACCTATGAGGCATATTGCAGTTGAGGGGTTAAAACATAAACCATCCCACTATAGTCTGTCGCTGACCATCAGAACTTTACTCCCTCACAATTTTATACCAAAAAAAATATTTGTATAAAGGGACACTAGAGGCTAAAAAATTACAACAAAAAATATTAATATAAAAATAGCAATAAAGCCGGCCAGTGTCCAACATTTACTAACTTTAAGTTTTTCACGTTATATTTCGTTTCGTCCGTTACTTTGGCCATGGCCATGGAAATTTAATCAATAACCTCGTTCACGTTTAAAACATCCTTTTACATTTTATTTTGATCCAGCTTTCCACTTTATTAATTTTCGTTGGACAACATAATTCTTTTTGTAGGTCAACTTCGTCGCTCGCTCTGAATGAATCCGGATCATTGATTTCCCTAGCACATGGTAAAACCAAACGTGCCTTATTTAAATACTGAAGTCCTGCCTTTGTCGCAGTATTGTAGGCGTTAAAATAAAATCGGATATTGCACCCAATATTCAAAGTACGGTTATTGCTGCAAAGTGTAAAAGGATATAAAAACGAAATAACTGGAGCGCACTACCTTTGTTAAGGCATAAATCAAAGACACGCAAGGATTTGCCATGTATTGGCTAGTGCATACATCAGAAATACTCGTAAAATTATTTTACACGCTACGGCCACCTTATAGGGTAAAACAGAGGTCACAAAATCGAACATTTTTGACAAATCAGTAAAGCTCTGCAAAATTTCGTATCGGTACATCATATTTACTCTCAGTTCTTTGTGGAAAAGCTTATATTATTTCAAATCTGGCTAGTAAACAGACCCTGGGCTCAATGATGAAAGTGTTGAATGCAACCAGGATAATTCTAGGACGATAATGACGATGACGCTACATTTATTAATTCTGCAGCAGACTAGACTTCATTTCTTCAACCTAAATGTCAGAGTGTGCAACGATTTACCAACACTCGTTTGACCAATAAGCCATTGATTAACATAATCTTTAAACAATGAACTTTTCATTGTTTAAAGATTATGTCACCAACCAGATTACAAAGCAACACATGTATTGATAATTTTGCTCACAATTTTAGAATCAAATGTAAGTCTGAAATTATTGAACTAGCATTGTCTGATCACACTGCCCAGCTCTTACGTTGCAAAGTTAAAAATGTATGTTTACGTAGGTACTGGCGAATAAGGCGACGAGACATATGCATCGAAAATCAAAGAAAGTTTATATATTGTATTAGTCAGATGTCATTCAAGGATGTGTATGGTGCTTGTGACATACATGGCATATAATACCTTTATTGAAACGTTTAAGCTATTTTATGACCTTTGTTTCCCCTACAAGACTATAACTGTACATGTGTATAAGAAGCCTAAATGGATTTCACGTGGCATAAATACTTGCAGTGCTAAAAAACTATTGCTTCTGTGGCAGTATAGATTTAACCCTACCAACAATAACAAGTTAAAACTATTGCAGTATACAAAGAGACTTAAAAATATTGCTTAAAAATATTGTAAAGTTAACTCAGCGCGCACAAAACACTCATAGTATTGAAACATCTATAAATAAATCTAAAACTGTCTGGCAAATCATAAATTCAATAAAACAAAATACACCAATTGAATCTATTCCATATATTAAATTAAATAATTCCATTTTGACCAACCCTTATGACATTTCAAATGCTTTTAATGATTATTATATAAACAACATAACTCCAACAACCAGTATAATATGTAAAGATCAATATAACAATTATTTAACTACAAGGCTTAATTCCATATATATGAAACCATGTGTACCTGATGACATAAAACAAATAATAAAAGGTTTAAAAAACACAAACAGTGTTGGATATGATGACATTTGCACTAAAATACTTAAATGTGTGGCTGATTATATCATAACTCCACTAAGCTACATTTTGAACCTGTGTATAGAAAGTAGGACATTCCCAGATAAGTTAAAATTGCTATTGTTAAACCAGTACATAAGAAAGACAGTAAAGAAAACGTGGAAAATTATAGGCCAATAGCTCTACTACCTATTATATCTAAAATATTCGAAAGCACATATATAATAAAATTTATAATTACTTGGAAACATACAATATTCTAGCAAAGGAGCAAAAAGGTTTCAGACGGGATAAAACTATTACTCTTGCGGTATATGAGTTTTTAGAAATCATTATGTCCTGCGTTGACAAACTTACGCCTATCTGTGCCATATTCATGGATATGACGCAAGCATTCGATCATGTGAATTTGGATATTTATTGCACAAGCTCGATAGGTACGGCATAAGGGGAAATATCCTAAAACTTATCGAAAGCTATCTAAAAAATCGCACCCAATATGTCAAACTTACTAAAGTCAATTTTAAAACCAAGGTGGAGGACATTTATTTATCAAAAGAGCACAAAATACATTATGGTATACCGCAGGGGATTGTATTGGGTCCCTTACTATTCATAATGTATATTAATGACCTTCCGAATGCGACTTCTGACCCTATGACACTCTTTGCTGATGACAGCACCGTTGCAATTAAATGCAATGATAAAGTAACATATGAACATGATATAAATAGAACATTAAGTGACATAATTAAATGGTTAGATGCTAATAACTTATAGGCCAACGTACGCAAAACCAAACTTATCCACTTTAAACAACGTATAAACCCTGCTATGAATATGGTCAACTATAAAAGTGAACAAGTTAGCACAACTGAATCGACAAATTTTTTTGGACTTATTGTAGATGACAAAATAACATGGAAGGCTCACATTGAAACTCTGTGCAAAAAGATTAATAAATCAGTATATGCTCTTCACGAATAAGCAAAAATATCAAGTGTTAACATTCTCCTAGTGGCATATCATGGGTTGGTAGCTTCAGTCCTAAGATATGGGATAGTTTTCTGGGGAAACTCGACGGACAGGGGCATAATATTTAAGGCACAGAAAAGGTGCATCAGAGCTATGTTTGGGCTACAGGCAACTGACTCTTGTAAGCCATTTTTCCTAAAATATAAGTTACTTACAATGCCATACCTATATATTTATGAAGTATGTAATTTTGTTAAAGCGAACCCAAACTTATATAATTTAGCGTCAACAACTTATAACAGAAAGCAACGTGACATATATCGCCTTTGTATGCGGCAGACCAGTACAGCCTTAATGCACAAAAGTATTTTTCATATGGCACCTGTAATCTATAATAAATTACCAACTGACATAAAAGCAATGAATCTTAAATTATTCAAGAAAAACTTAAAGTCTTAGTAGTAAATAAAAGTTACTATGATTTAGATGATTATTTGAATGATAGTCTTAATTACAATAATTAATTATGTTTGACTAGGTTTGACTTTAATTAATGATTAAATATACAATGAATTTATTTTAATAATGTGTTGAACGAATTTATTTTAGTATTGTGTTTTTAAATATATAGGTAATGAATTTGTTTTAATCAAGTGTAATTTCTAAATATGTAATTAATTAAATTCATTTTATATTCTTAGTACATATCCATAAGAATTTTGCATGCCACCAAGCCGAAACACTTGAGACTTAGATATGAACTTGTTAACATCATTGTAACAGTGTTTTCTGCGAAAATAAATCATTTCATTTCATTTCATTCCATTTCATTTCATCCAACGAACTTTTCAACCATGAAAGTTTCGCCAACAGAACTTAACATCACTGAATGTTTAACCAACAGAATGTTTCGAAGAAAAACTATTCACCCACAGAACGATTGGTCCATGAACTGTTCCACAACAATAGTTGGTACATCATAGTATAGTACATCTCTGACCCGGCGTCGGGCAGTGACGACCCCATCGCCCAGTGACTTGTCACTGCAAGCAGTCACCTTTGCTCCTCTCATAGAGGAGTGAAGGATATCCCGCTGAACCCTTTGTTCGGAGGGGTACGGCTGCGACGGGTCCAGGCACTCGCGTTTTACGAGTGGTTGGACAGGCAAATCTGCCAACTCAACAAATCGTAATCCCGGCATTGGGTCGCAGTCATGTTGTGTGACCTAATGCTGGGAGTATATAGTTCGCAAGCCACTAATTCGAGCGAAGAGCCACGCTCACTTAACTCTGGCTCCACTCTTCGCGCCAATAATGACGCTGATGATGAGGTGGAGGATCCATCACTACCAAGGGTAGCTTTACCTGGTGTTGCAGACTGTGACCGGGACCGCTCTCGGTCCTTGGGCAGATCCCGGGGGCGTTCGGGTCCTTCTCGTTCAGCCACCCCTTGCCCGGGGCTGTCACGGGTACCAGCCACTGCCATATCCGCGGCGGTCTCCAAGACCACCACCACCACTTTAATGGGGGCCGAAGGCTCTTGGTTGATCGTGCGGGCGTCGCCAGATGTTTCTGATGGCGGAGGCCGCGTAACCCACTTGGGGAAGAATAAGGCTTTGGGTGATCCAGCTGCGCATACCCCGGAGTCGTCAGTTGAGCGGGCCGCGGACAGTGCGCGTGAGAGCGATAGCTCCGCCATGTCTGTGGCATCAGTCTCGACCCGAGGTGCACGAAAACGTGCCGTGAAACGTCACCCAGAGGGACCGGATGAGGGGGTGGCCCAGGTTAGGGCAAGGACGGCGGAGGTCTCTGATTCGGACGGAGAACTAAGGTTATTGTCAGACCCGTTAGCTCCTCGTCCGACTCAACAAAACGCGCTCGCGAGATTGAGCAGCGTTTAGAGGAGCTGCGCGGGCTCGGCGGGTGGCGAGGAGCGCTCCTCTCTGTTGCGGTTGTAGAGAGAGTGGCCAAGGAGAGCCGCAGTCTGAAAGGGGCCTTTGGTAAGGCCCTGATAGACGCGGCTCAGGACATCGCTGCTGCAATTGCGGCTCAGACTGAGCGCATCGGGCGGGAGAAGGCATCTAACGCCGAGCTCCACATCCGCCTAGCCTCCCTTGAGGCTGCGATGGACGCAATGTCCAGGGAGCTCGAGCAGCTCCTTATGAGTGCGCCGCTGACATATCCAGCTGCTCAGTCACCGCGAACGCCAACGATGAAGACCTGCGCGCCTCCCTAGGTGTACGGGTCACCTCCTCTTCCGGTTGCCAAGCACCCGACAATGAGCGCACCAGCCAAGAAGCCTCCAAGGAGTGGTGCCCCACTTCGCCGAGAGGAGTTCCCTCCTCTTGCCTTTCGCCTCGCCCAGGCTCAGAATAGCGATCGGGTCCAGCTACAAGTTGTCGCGGCGCCTTATCCATACGTGAGCCACGATGGTTCCACTTATACGGACCTGGCGTCGCAAATCTCGGCGCAACTTGCGATTCAGATGGATCGCAAGTTCGAAGAACTTCGGGCCCAAATCTTCCCGGACCGTGTGGCACGGCCGCGACTCGCGCGGCCCATAGCCGCGACACATAACGCCGCGCCCATAGCTGCACCAGACGTCGCGATTGCCACCGCGTCCACTACTGCAGCCGCAGTCACGCTCGGTGTCGGGAGCAGGAAGAATAGGAGGAGAAAGACAGCGCCGCCTGCACCCGCACTTGCCCCATTGTCAACCCTCGACCCTGTTGGGCAAGCACCTGCAGAGCCTGAGTCCAGTGCCTCCTGGGCCACAGTGACAAGTCGCCCTGCAAAGGCCAGGGCCCGGAAGGCAAAGACCAAGAAGCCTGCGTTGCCCAAAGTGCCGTCCACATCGGCGGTGACAGTGACCCTTCCACCGGGGTCCAACACCACCTTAGCCGAGGTGATGAGACTGGCCAGGGAGAGGGTTGACCTCAACGAGCTGGGGCTCACTGAGGGCCTCCGTCCGAAACGGGCCATCACCGGAGGCCTTTTGCTCAAAATTCCCGGTGAACAGGGCTCGGAAAAGGCAGAAGGCCTTAAAAGGCGCCTTCAGACGGCGTTATCCGAAACGGGTGCGATCGTGGCGCGTTCCTTAAAAATGGCTGAGATCCGGGTGAGAGACTTGGACGACGCAGTAGTCCCTAAGGATATTGCCGAAGCAGTTGCTGCGGTGGGCAATTGCGATGCGGCTGACGTGAAGGTTGGGCAAATTCGCTCCTCCGCGGCGGGCTTGGGGACTGCGTGGGTCCACTGCCCGCTCACAGCTACCCGTGAGTTGGTGTCCGCGGGAAAGCTCCGAGTTGGTTGGGTCATCGCCCGTGTCGAGGCCCTGGCAGCTCGACCCCTACAGTGCTTCAGGTGCCTAGAGAAGGGGCACGTGCGCACCCGCTGCACATGTGATAGGGTCCGAAGCACTCTCTGCTTTGTCTGCGGCCAGGCAGGCCACAAGGCAAGCGGTTGTGATGAGAGTGCTCCGCGGTGCCCTGTATGCACGGATGCGGGGCGCCCGGCCAACCACCGGGTGGGCACTAAAGCCTGAACCCCTCCTGAGAAGAGGGGTGGCAGGAGCGGCGGTAACCGCAGCCCGACCTCTAGGTCGGGCTGCGGTTACCGCCGCTCCTGCCACGGTGGTCACGTTCTTCAGGGCAACCAAAACCACTGCCGTGCAGCGCAAGCTTTGCTTGCGCAGACCATTGCAGAGCGTTCGGTTGCCCTGGCAATAATGGCGGAGCCGTATTTCGTCCCAGACCACCTTCGTTGGTTCGGGGCATCAGATGGCTCCGTCGCTGTGTACTGGGCTGTGTACTCTGGGGAAAGAGAGCCCCATTGCCGCCTGCTCCATCAGGGGCCGGGTTTTGTCGTTGTCGAATGCGGTCCTGCGATCGTCGTCGGCTGCTATATCTCCCCAAACAGTGGCCTTGCCGCTTTTGGAGGCCTACCTCGACGGGCTGGCCAACCACATTAGGGTTTACTAGTCCCGTCCGGTGTTGGTCCTGGGTGACTTCAACGTGCGCTCTAGCGTGTGGGGTGACACCCGGAACAAACTGCGTGGAGAGACGGCGCTCGAATGGGCGACTGAACTTGACCTCCGGCTTTTAAACCGGGGGTCGGTTAGTACATGCGTCCGCTGGCAGGAGGAGTCGATCATCGATCTTTCGTGGGCGACTCCCTCTGCCGAACGTCTCATCTCGGGGTGGTATGTCGCGGAAAATGTGACCACGCTGTCAGATCACAGATTGATCGAATTCAACGTGACCTTCCGCCCACCCCGCGACATTCCGTGGCGCCCCAACGCGATTCCGACGCGTCGCTGGAACGTTCGACAACTTGACCGAGACATGCTAGCAGCCGCAGCTGCCTACGTGGCCGAGTGGGAGGCCGCCAATTTGGGAATCCCGCCCGATCCCGACTCGCAGGCGGACTGGTTTCGGGACATTATGAGATCTGTCTGCGACACGTCTATGCCCTGATCCAGCCCAAGGAGACCCAGTTCGCAGTACTGGTGGATGCGCGATATCGAGCGCATTCGCCTTGATCATGTCGCGGCGCGCCGCCAGTACTTGCGAGCCCGGAGAAGAAGGAGAGCCACTGCTGAAGAGATTGCTGGAGCATATGAGCGGTATCGGACCGTCAGGAAAGCACTTTCAAGTGCCATCCTTGCGGCCAAAGCCCGCTCCTGGCAAGAACTAGTCGATGGACTGGACAGGGACACATGGGTGCGCCCTTACAAACTTGTAATGGGCAAGCTCAGACCGTGGGTCCCTCCCATCACGTCGACCCTGGACCCGCCGGTTTTGGAGAGGGTAGTCGATAACCTCTTCCCGCGGGCCGAGGAGAGTAACTCGACACCCCCTCCGTCACAGTCGTCCCAAGTCTCTTGGGACGACCGACTTGCCGTGACAGAAGACGAGCTGGACCAAGCCATTCGACGGCTCCGAGCCCACAACACTTCCCCGGGTCCCGATGGGATCCCGGGTCGGGCGTGGGTGCTTGCGCTTGCAATCTTGGGGTACAGGCTGAGGCAATTGTTCACCGATTGCCTCCGTTGTGGCGTATTTCCCTCCGGTTGGAAGGAGGCCGATCTGGTCTTAGTCCAGAAGCCCGGCAGGACCGCCGATTCTCCCTCGGCGTTCCGACCCATTTGTCTGCTGGACGAGGTGGGCAAGCTCTTTGAGCGCATTATTGCTGCCCGCCTCCAGGACCACCTGTCGAATGTGGGCCTCGATTTGTCTGAGTGCCAGTTCGGCTTCCGGCAGGGGCGTTCGACTATAGACGTGTAATGATTTTCACGATTAAATTGTATTTATGAAACATTTTTAAACGATTCGACTGCTACAAACAGATGGCGCTAGTAGTTATGGCCGCATACAAATCAGTAAATAATTGATTATATCTAAATATTTAGTTTAAACTGTTATTACTCGATTAATCACGCAATTTTGTGAATAGGTTGTGATGGACGTTATTTGATGCATTTCGGTTGGCTGTCGCTTATGAAGTTGTCATTTCCGTTTAGAGTGGGAGAATATTTTAGCTTGTCAGATAAATTAGGCGACAGAGCAATCTTTTGGGTTCTTCTGAACAGTAAAGACGTCTAGCGCAAGTTATTTGGTGGTTGATAGTTGTAAATCAGTGCATTCCTACAAAGTTTAAAAGTGAACAAATAAAAGTTACTAATTGATTCTACTGTAAGTGTTTAATTTCATAATTGTTCAGAAGTGGGCGTGGCACAAGTTCTAGGCCATCTAAACTCAGTGTTTATTGTGTGTGATTCGTGAAACTACATCTCAACGAGTGCCAACTTCTCGTTCGATGCGTGGGATTGGACTACAACTACCCGCGTGTTCAGAATGAAGACGCTAGAAACGGAAAATTGCTGGGTCTGTTGGAACTAGAGAACCGCAATTTTCTGTCGCTGATAGAAGCCATGAAAATAACTACTACATGGCTTTCGTTTACCGGACTCCGATCCTGAGAAACGAGATGTGGATGCGAGCGAAGGCAACTACTAACGCTGCTATGTTGGCGAATTAGCTGAGCAACCGTAACCGTGGTGAGCGTATTTTGTCTGATTTTTTGTGCTGCAAGTTTTAATGACGGTAGTTGCTAAAGATTCCTGGTTAGTAGAATACCTCTATACGTTTAGTAACCTTAGAAATATCATAATGGTTGTGGTGGCGATGTCGCTATCACGTCATACTGAGGTTGTGGTTCAATTCCTACACGCAACACGGAGTTCTAGTTAAAACAAGCTTCTACTGTGAAACTGTTTGACCTTTGCGTTTTTCCTGTGTCATGAAAGAAGAAAGAGATAAAGACAAACTTTGTGGGTAGTACTAACGACTTAATTACGACCATTGCTGTATTTTATGTTATCATACGGTTGGCTTGCTACCACCGTGTCTTAGCTGTAGCGTAGATATCGAACGGAGGTTTCGGGTTTCATACTCGGGTTAAAAGAAAGCGAATGTTTTTATTTATTTTCTTAGTAAATCATGCGTAGGTGGCTCCCAATCACGAGCCTTGTGATCATATGCTTGCCTACAAATAGATCATCTTGTCTCGGTCTTACCTTATGGACTGTAAGACTGAGCGTACAGGTCAACTTGCACTATTCCAAGCAAGTACGTTTAAGTGAAAGGTGGTAGTTATTGTTCTAGTACAGTTGTGATATAGCAGACTCGCGTCTAAAGTTGTTAGACTAATCGAATCGTACATATTAATTTCATAATGTAAGACTGTGCTTCAGCTATTGTGACTGACCGTGCTGACTTAATGTGGAACACATTGTACCGTTTATATCTTAAGTAGACGTGTGACCTGCAGTGCTGTTTAGAACTTTAGACGTGTAGTTGGTTGGTTCAAGTGTAGCCTGACCGCCCATAGTCGAAAGATATTACTAACGCCATTATTTTATCGAGTGATTACAGCTTAAGAAAAACTTAAGATTTTAACTCTTTATAGTTCTGTTTTATTAAATCTCGATGTTTTTGGTTAAACCATTAAACCTGCGCATTATTGTGCGCAAATAGATGTTGCTCCTATACATGATTTTTTTCGACATGTTAACAGATGGCACTAATAAAAATGTTTGATGTGTTACCTTATTATGGTTAATAGCTGGCATGACTTGTAAAGTTAAATTCAATTAAAATTACCTACTGCGAGTTTCTAAATTCATGTGATGCTCTGGGTATGTTTATTAAATACCCCAATTTCTTTGGCCAGTTCCAAGTTATGTTTAGGACATTTAGGAGTGATACAGAAGAGTTTCTAGACGAAGCTGTTGAACTCGATTATCAGTGTAGAAGCGAGTGATTGAGTTATCATTGTGATGTGTTTTCATAATCAGTTTAAGCAATTTTCGTTTTCATTGTAGGTAGAACCAGATCAGTGATGATTGTTTGCTTATCTTTATTTCCATTAAGATGGGAACATTGTTAGTTGATGTTGTGATGGGCTTGCAGGACCCTAGTTTCCATTATGCAGATTTGCAGAAATGGAATGAGCCGATAATTCGGCTGCATGTTTAAAACCATGCACTGTTATTGGTTGGACCAGCTAAATGCCTTATGGTTAGCCTAGCTAATGCTGGTGCTTTTGTGTAAGGCATAGCTTCGGTTAGCCGAGTGTAGAGACCGTAAAACTGCTACGCAGAAGGTTTCCATGCGTGTTAAATTGTTAATTATTGCTTATTTATCGGTGAGGGAGAGCATGGTGGGGCTGCGTGATTTCTCTATAATGTTCTTGAAATACATGTGAAGTCTGCCAACCCGCACTTGGCCGGTGTGGTGGATTATGGCCTTACCCTTATCATAGTGAGAGGGGGCCCGTGCCCTACAGTGGGTGGTAGATGGGACTGATGATGTTGATGATGATAGCTACGGTTAGTACGCAAATAAGACAAAGCGTTAGTGCAG
Source organism: Euclidia mi (assembly GCA_944739405.2). NCBI lineage: Eukaryota > Metazoa > Arthropoda > Insecta > Lepidoptera > Erebidae > Euclidia > Euclidia mi. Next base: position 26,765,438 of record OX123190.2, read on the forward strand.
TTTCATAGTACCAAAAACATTATCCATTGTTTTGAACGAGAAAAGTCCATTACAGATCGCTAATGATTGGGTTAGGATAAGTATTTCGTATTAAGACTAGCAATGACAAAGAAAAAAAATTATAACGCTGAAAAGACTGTTTAATACTTGGAGTATCAGAATAGTGAGATTATCTTAGTCTGTTTCAGATTTACTTTGACAAAGGCTCGAAAAGATCATATGGGTGGTTTTGTGATCATGAAAAGACTGTTTAATACTTGGAGTATCAGCCTAGTGAGATTATCTTAGTCTGTTTCAGATTACTTTGATAAAGGCTCGAAAAGATCATCTGGGAGGTGTTGTGATCATACCGGATGGAAGTTACGTGTGGTGGAGACCGGGTAGAGGTTGCCTCCGCTATTGTGTAACCGGATAGAGGTTATGTGTGCCTCATGCTATTGGAGAGGTTATGTGTGCCTCATGCTATTGGAGAGGTTATGTGTGCCTCATGCTATTGGAGAGGTTATGTGTGCCTCATGCTATTGGAGAGGTTATGTGTGCCTCATGCTATTGGAAAGATAATGTGAGCCTCGTACTATTGGAGAGGTTATGTGTGCCTCGTACTATTGGAGAGGTTATGTGTGCCTCATGCTATTGGAGAGGTTATGTGTACCTTATGCTATTGGAGAGGTTATGTGTGCCTCGTGCTATTGGAGAGGTTATGTGAGGCACACATTAGTAGTATTGGAGAGGTTATGTGTACCTCGTGCAATTGGAGAGGTTAAGTGTGCCTCGTGCTATTAGAAGGCTATGTATGCCTATTTGAAATTAAACCAAGTGTGCTTAAGAGAAATAATTAGACCAAGTGTGTTCAATACTGACGGAGCTATTCCTATACAGGTGCGTAAGTACAAAAATTACTTTGACTTTGAATGCAATTCAAGTATATTTTATTATGAATTAGAATGCAGTAGACAGTACTATTTGCGAAATTATAATGTCTTAGTACGTCACAAGATTCATAATAGCGTATGTATTGTGGCCATGTGTGCCAGTAATATGTGATAATCATTTGCAATAACAGACCTAAAGTTTTAGTAAATATATATTTTCCTCTCATATGTCATAAAATACAGTATTTTACACTAAACTCCACAATATAATCTGATATTTGTAGATATTTATGTAATATAATTATTCAGAATATTATTCAAATGAGATTGATTTTGATATTTGTAGATATTTATGTAATATAATTATTCAGAATATTATTCAAATGAGATTGGTTAATGAATGTCGAGGAAGCGAAAGAAGTATGTTTGAACCGAAGCATGTGGCGTTCTATTGTCTCTGCCTACCCCAATGGGAGACAGGCGTGACGATATAGATAGATAGATTGATTTTAAACGAATATTGTTTTTTAAATATGCGATTTCAGTTTACCTGATCACTGACTAGTCAATTTATTTACTAAAATAACCGTATGAATTTATTTTGAGCATATGGAGCCGGAAGGTGCTAGTACTCCAGAAGAGGAACCTCTACCGCTGAACAAACGATCAAACGGAAACAGGAATTGTTCAACCTCCGGAAATGCAGACACTAGATCCAAGCGTTCAAAGGCACAATCAAAGAGGAAGCGTAAAAAGTCTACATCAACTTCTTCATGTGCAAGCTTTTCATCACGCATTTCTAGTAACTCCAGAAGGAAGAATCATAGCAAAACTTTCGGCTGGTCCACTAAAGAGTTACTCGATCTTTTCAATGTTATTCATAGAGAAAGCCAGGGTAAGTCTCGTAGCTTAAATAAAAATCATTTAAATAATGCTTTGCCGGAGTTCGATCCCTCGAGCAAATCTCAAAATGTTGATAGTTGGATTATAAAAGTCAATGAGTGCGCTACAATGTACGAGTGAAACGAGAAGCAGACCATACATTTTGCTCTGTAGAAACTCACTGGTCTCGCTAAAAGTGGTTTGAAGCCCTTCCAAGTGAAGTCTTTAGTTGGTTAGAGTGGCAAACAAAGCTAAATAAAGCGTTGCGCAAAGCAAAATTATGGTCGACTTCTAGACGAAATGTTGGCTCGTACAACAAAGAGTAATGAAAGTTTGCGTGAATATTTTTATGATAAGTTAATGCTGTTGAACAGATGTGAAATTAGTGGTAAGAAAGCAGTTGATTGTATAATCCATGGCATATACGATAAGTCCGTTAGGAATGGTGCTCAAGCGTTAAAAATTGTAACGAGTCTGAAGACTTATTGAATTTTCATAGCTCTCAACGTTCTATATCGGAGATTTTTTCTGATTCTAACTCTAACGACAGCTCATACACTTGTTTTAATTGTCACGAGAAAGGACATATTTTTTATAAATGTCTTTAGCCTGTTGTCAGGTGTCCTAAATGTAATAGAGTAGGCCATAGTAATGAAAATTATAAATTAGAACCTCTAGTTTGCGCTCAGAAGCTTGGTAGTTTATCGAAGCGATATTAAGAAATTTATATTGTCAAAAACCAAAAGGCTTTATAGGAAAGTTGGAGATGACATTAGTTGGAGTAGACTAGTTTGGAGAATGTGTTCATGTCGCCAGCATTCTTCAGAGCAGCGACAACAGATAGGCTTGTAAGATGTCTCATTTGCTCCAACCAATGACTTGAAAGCGCCCAATCTTATCCCTTCTATCTTGCCTGTGAACATTCCTTGGTTTTCTATTTATTTTTAAAGACAACCCTCGCTCTAGGAATAAATCATGAGTTGCAGGGGATTTTACAAACATTCAATCAACGGACACGTAGTTCGCCCAGACTCGAAACAATAATTTGGGTATTACACAAAGCATGGTCTCTTGTAGGGTCTAAAATTACAATAGTAACCCAATTCTAAACCGTGCAACGTGACCGCTTAAACCACTACGCCACCAGTGGAGAGCATCCATATGATCGTATCCCTTCTATCTATAATTCTATATTCTTCTATCGATAGTAAAATTAGTTTCTCCAAACTATATATTTCTCGACGAGCTACATATCCACAGAATGAGAGTATTCTTTGAAAACAGATTGTGAATAGATCGCAAAAATACCTATTGCCAATAATTTCTTCGAACTGTACATTGCAAGTTTCATATAAATTGATATTGAGTAGTAATCTTCTTAGTAAACCACCCACCTAAATGTTTAATTTACTTGCTACAAATTTCTAATTTCGTTACAACCTTGGTGAAATTTCGTTAGAATTAATTGAAACCAATATTTGGATTACATTTTAGACCCCATTATAATACAATATTAATTCAAATTATTATATCTATCCTATAATTTATATCCGTGTGGTGATGGATTAAGAATACGGATTGTCACCACCCCATATCGTCCCATGGGTGTCGTAAAAGCCGACAGAGGGAGCATATTATGCAGAGAACAGCACTGTAAGAGAAGGAAAACTTGATACAATCCCTATACCAACCCGTTTGGCCAGCGTGGTATAGTAGGCCTATTCCTCCTTTCAAAGGAGAGGCCTAGTCCAGCAGTGGAGTGTTAAAGGCTGATGATGATGATAATTTATTCAGGTGAATAATACTAATATATATGCATTTTAAAATAACTGAGTAGGTATAATGTTTACGCCTTTCAACAAAATACACAATAATTTAATAAATAAGAATTAACTTCTTAATTCATCCTAATCCATAACAAAAAACTGGAAAGCCACCATAAATATACAAGATAATTGTTTATTCCTAGTGCGAGTGTTGACTATAAACAAAAAAAAACTTCGCACTATTTTAATACTGTTTGCATAGTATTGATGTATTTGAGCGATTGCTGTTGGCAAGGCTTACGAGTTTGATAAGACACACGTATCTTTTGTAACAAGCTGATTTCAAACTGGTGAAATCTTGTTGAAATTAGACATTTACTTGCGGCTGCATACAGAGGGCCAATTTAATCTTTAAAGTACTACTTTTAGTTAATATCTCTGCTGTATACGATACAGCATACTTCTTAAATATCTATAGTAGCTACCAAACATTTATTCAGCCTGACTCAAACAGCGAGTACATTTTTAAAAAAGACGCACAGGAGAAGATGCTCACGTTATCTGCAAATATATCTAATTGGACAGTTAAGCTATCTCACCTACCATTACCAGCAATAAAGATCCATGGACGATTTGACCCTGGACACAAAGATCCTGAATAATCAAACCGCAATTCTCATTTAATCTGGAGACTAAAATAAATTAGCAATCAGATTCTGAACATTACGGCTTGAGTATCTTCATAATATCTCGGAAAACGTAATTTCAACATCGCGTATTTTATTTTCATCTAAGTATCCAATTCCACTAATCCGCCTGAGAAAAAGGAAGATACTGTATCAGATAAAATCATTAAATCAGTGTCATGCTCAATGTCAGATAGAAAAGGCTGCATTTCCTTAAACGAAGTTAGGCGTGTAGCTGTATAAGATATAGGTATTTAGTAATGTTTACCTTCGATAAAAACTTTTACATCCATCTAAGGCCTCCTACTTAGCGTTAGGCATTTATGTTTCTTTTCCAACTTTAATCCTTTTCTTTTTCATTGATAAGAGGGGCTTTAGCAATTCTCAAAGTTTGTAACTGCTTTCAGAGTAAGCTACTTTTTATTATTTATAAAAAGGTATCCATTTAGGTAGTAATGGTTATTGTCTCAAAAAGCAAAGTTTTAAGAGTATTATAATCTAAGATTTCTGCTGTTCATTGAATAATAGATGTTTAAGTTTTTATGAGATGATTCTTAAGTGTTCTCATAAAAGTATTATTTTATGGCACAGGACGGGTGCTATAATGCGTTTCGTTATCTTGTTTTGTATTGTTCTATCTCTTGCGATAAATAATATATTTAAGGCATAAATACCTCGGTATTTGCCAATGTTTCAGCCGACTCACGTCGGCCGTGGTCGCGGCGGGGTTGGTGTGAGCTCAGCGCTGTCCTTGTGTGGTGTTGGCACCTACCCTCACTTGTTTTTTATTTTTGTTTTCAACCACACTAGCTGTACTTCGACACACTATACTAATGACGTCTACACACTGTTGACTCGTATCACTACGGCGGTGTTTACACTTTTTTCTTCCAAGTTGTTGATAAAATCAAAATCCATCGTCCCGGTTGTAATTGTTGTAGTTTTTTATTTCAAACACTTCACATACCATCCTGGAGTAATAGTGACATCGGTGGACAAGACCTTTGGTTGATGTAGAACTACTAACACTACCACTGGAGATTTTATCCAGTAGTTTGGTCCAGACTCCAATAAATGTTCAGCTATAGCAGACTTATTTACTTGCCGATTTTTCACAGCTGCGATATGTTGAGTCTTTCCGCAATTGTTCGTTTGGTCTGTCCGATATAGGAATTATTTTGTTTATAATCAGAATATTATGATTTCTTACTCATGTTCATTATGACTATTCACATTGGAAGTGATATTAACGTGATCACATTTTTGAAGAGCAATATTGATAAGCGTAGATGGTATATTAATTTACTAGTAAGTATCTACAGAAATGCCTGCCTTACGGCAAAGTACAAACAGGAGGAGAGAACATTTCCCAGTGTCTCAAAGACATCTTAAGAAAGCATCAACAAAAGTTGATGCTTCAGACTTTATGTGCAACAAAATTGGTAATTGATTCCACTTAATTTATAATAGGTAATTGAGTAACATAATTATTACGTCTTAACGTTCTTTGGCTGGTACAGCTTTAACGGGTGGAAAAAGGTAATAACAGCACTACGTGTAACTTATTTGAATGCCACGTTTATTTTTGGTTATTAAATTTTATAATTTTGCCAGCATCTAACCTACAATATTACTATGCCAATGGAATTCTTATATAGCTGCTCAGCTATGTTTACTACAAAAATGTTTTGTGTTAAATGTACATACATACATATCGTGACGCCTTTTACCCCCGAAGGGGTAGGCAGAGGTGTATTTCTACACCCACTTTTCGCCAGATATACTTTAGTCCCACGTAATAAGGGGCAAGCCTATTGCCGTACCGGGCACATTTCCAGACTCCGTGCTGCTACTGAGAATTTCGTGACAGAAAAACCCAATAACACTGCCCGACCCAGGAATCGAACCCGGGACCTCCCGATCCCACGCGCACATTTATACCGCGAGACCAATGAGGCAGTCGTATAGGGTTTGATGTCGAGTTTTCCGTCTCTACGCAAAGATGGTATTTGCATCGTCTTATCCCTTAGTCGCCTCTTACGACACCCACGGGAAGATAGGGGGTGGTGACACTTGTATTCTATGCCGTCAACCTCACGGCAAATGTATTTCTTTATTATTCTTATAATTGCCATTTCTATTGAATATATATTATATACTAGAGAATGCCCATGGCTGAGCTTGCACCCATTTATATTTTAACCATTTCAGCTCAATCTCGTGGGCATTAAGAGAAATAAATTCTTAGTGCACCCTTACGCACCTCAAGAAACATACATGGCAAATATCTTCTTGCGCCCTAAACTTTTGGCTGTGCGTTGTCTGTCAGTCAGTCAGTCAGTAACGAAAGTATTGTATATACACAGATAAAGTAGAAATAGACCCTACTATGCAAGCAACACTAAATTGCAATGTATCCTAAACCAAAATCTATGTCCGGTAGTCGAGGTCATAAAATTCTTGTTGCAACGTTTTTACTTGGAATACTTTTAGAAGCACTTCAACTTCTGTGGAGGTGCATTCAACTTTGGAGTATATACAAGCGTTTTTATACAAGACTATCTTTTTTATTATTTATATCTCCTAAATAGTTTAAGTAGCAAGTTTGTGTTCCGTAATTGAAATACATGGGATGGTACTTTATTTAAGTTTTTAATGGTATCTTTTGAATTCGCTTTACGGTGGAGGAATGCATCGTGAGGAAACCTGTATGTTTGAGAGCTCCATAATGTTTCCGAAAGATGTAGAAGTGTCCCAACCTACACTAGGCAAGCATGGCGGACTATGGCCTAAGGTTTCGTTTTGCAAGAAGAGGTCCTAGCCAATAAGTGAGACAATTTATATACAGGCCTAATAATGACGATCGTTGAATACGATCAATAAATGTGTCATAAACTTTCAAATGCCTACTGAGGGCAAGATATGTTAAGGACCGTTTAGTATGTAATACTTGCGTAACATCTGCAAATAATGATTTAATTTCATTGAATATTTCATTGGGTATAACAGTATTAAAGTGCTAAACTAACAGGAAGAGTAAATTTGTTCAAACTATGACCATGCATAGAGTTGAAGCTTGTGTTAAAGCTTGCTATATTAAAGCTGGAATGTTAAAGCTTGCTATATTATTAGCTAAAGATACATGTAACGGAATCCTATGGACCCCAGGCTGATTAAAATTTTAGTTTTCTTACTAACTGGGTTTAAAATATCAAATTCAGCCTGCCAAGCAATTTGTTGCCAGGGTTCCCGCGCCCCTACGCCCGCGCAGGAACTATGGAATTCGTCCCTTCCTCTATATTCCTCTACTAACAGCATTTACCAAACGTAAACGCTTATAATTGAATGAAAGGTGGACATCAAAATACTAAAGACAGCGATACATTAGTATTGGTTTGTCATCACAAAATCACTCTCCATATATTCATGCTTCACATATTGGTACTTGAGTACAAGGCAGCGTATCTCAGAGACGGCAGCTCCAGGGAGACGGAGAACATGATCCAGGTATATTAGTCATATAGTATTATCGGTGACCGACAGGTGGCTCTTCTTTCGCTCTTTAAAACCTTGTCAGCTGCTATGTACTGGCCTGTACGCAGGTTTAGACAGCGATTGTGAAAGTCCTGCATTCTACCACCTGATCGCGAATACGGAGACTCCCATCATACATTGCTCGTCTTCACATCCATCATCAACAAGGTACGAACCACTACTAATGGTACCCGCGGTTATTAATAATATAACTATGTACAATATCTCATAGAGAACTTTATATTTTAGTCAGCCTGGTATATATATATGGTGTGATATAGACATAGATACACAACAGAGTTATTAATGTTATATAGTTCATGCAATAAATTACAGTAAAGTGAATAACAGACACTCACCGGACTTTTAGCTGCGTCGCTGCCAAACTTACCCCTTGCCCTGTGCTGATCACCTTCTCTTGAAGCCGCTCGCCTTGTTCTTCGATATCACTAAGCACTAATTATCGACCAACACCGAACCTCTTTCGCGCTAGGCCAGGTCCGATCTCTCTCGCGCCATAAGACCAACTGTCTGAACTACCACGCGAGTCCGTTCCCGAGATCTGCCCTCTTCCGCGTCCTAAGACTGACTGTCTAAACTACCACGCGAGTCCGTTCCCGCGATCCGCCAACCTCCGCGTCCTAAGACCAACTGTCTCCCGAAACACCGTTCTTTCCGTATTTCCTAAACTACCACGCTACGCGTGCCCGAGCTCTGCCCTTTTCCGCGTCCTAAGACTCACTGTCCAGTCAAACACCCCCAAGGCAACGCCCCTGACCTCTTACTACCTGATAGGGTACGTTTCTTGTGGTTGGTCCCTTTTTTATGATCTTCAACTATACCGCATGTGGACACTACAGTGCTAATGTTTTCTCATATTTCATCGCTATTTCTTTACTCATATGCCTGTCACATAATTCTTATAAATTTGTCAACCTCTTAGAATTTATGAGTTAATTGCAGAACGTTGGCGCCATCGTAGCGATAAGACAAACACATGTGGAAACAAGTATGCGACCTAAGGACTATATATTATTATTTTATTTGGTGTAGCGAGCAACACCATTACATACAGGGTAACATTAAACCGTTTGTAGTAGAACAAAATGCCATCCATGTTCGCAGTTGCGATCTAGCTGTAATTTATTTTGTCTAGATTTTCTTCCCGTGGTACACAATAATGTTTATATAATATTAAAATTATAAGACGCCAATGAGGCAAGTTTTTATGGAGTTTTTATTGCATACAGTTTTAGTCTCAATAATTTCTACTATACTTTTTGCATCTCATTTAAAAACCAAGTTTAAACTTCATACAGGGGATCTATTGCGGGAAAATATTACAACCATTGTTTTAATTACCAATACGAATATATAATTCATACAATATTACCTAACTCACAAAACAACCAGCACGCAAAAAAAAGCACTCACCGCAAACAGAAATAGCTAACGACGGCGACGAAATGAATACCATACATACAAAATCTCGAGTTCAACGCTGTATCCAGAACGTCAATACAACCCAAAGGTACTCAATTTTTTTATTATTTATAGTCTCACGCCTGTATCCCCGAAGGGGTAGGCAGAGGTGTAATATTACACCAACATTTCACTATGAATTTTTTGGTCCCACGTAATAGGGGGCAAGCCTATTGCCGTTACCGCGCACATCACCAGACTCCGTGCTGCTACCGAGAATTCGGAAAAACCCAGTAACACTTTTGCCCGACCCGGGAATCCAACCCGGGACCTCTGATCAGCAGTCGTATACGCTATCCACTGGACCACGGAGGGAGTTAGGTACTCAATACCGTTATGAATATATTTTTGACGTGCATTGTTAGCTTCCCAAGAGGGTACGGCTGACAGGCTCTACTTCCAGCCAGTAGGTAATCCATTAAGGTTGTGGGTAAGTCGCTCTACAATAACATAATGCCTGCCCTATACAGGGTGCCATCACGTTTTAGCTTAGCAACTGTTCGTATATCCTAGTAGCAAAATAGTTATGACGATAAAACTGGATGGGTATTTCGAAAGATTTCGGAGGTTGTGAATGTTACGTATTGAGTTTCAACTTACCAAATTCTTATGAATACCTTTATTTCGGATCGAGGAAGAAGGCTTTGGGTTTCGGCAGAGAGGAAATTTAAAAAATTGCTGTGCAAACGTTTCAACCAAAGTAAGGAAAAGTAAAATTCGTACATTGTTGATGAGAAAGTATTTGAAGGTTTACTTCGATTCATTACTGTACCAACTGATTTGTAGTATGGCAGTATGAATAAACTATTCATAATAGTTGCAAATGAAAATGTACACAGGTAACAAGAAAACGCTATGACATTCATAGCAAATTAACCCCTGCTGATTAACAAATTATACTCGATTAACTTAAACTTATTTTTACGGTCAGAAATGGAAGTATTTTTACATTCTGCATACCAATTTAGCAATTCTTTAAAGATATAAAATTACAATCTCATGCATATAAAATCACCTTTATTCCGATACTTAACTCATTTTATGACTTTAAAATAAATTATCCTTTAGCCTCACCCACTTCACTTGCACGATCGGAAATGAAACCATTAGGTGTCTTTGAACCGATTAGGTATGACATAAATCTCATTTTATTAGATTTCAGTATGACCTATAGATATAAAAGGAATAAAATTATTGGATACTTTAAATGATATAGCGTACTCGTACACTGTAGAAGAATAGAATGCTATTTAAATATTTAACTAGCTTCTGCCCACGGCTTCACACGTGTAGGAGTCGGTTATGTAGTAGAAAGGTACGCCCATGTTAATCTGAAGTAGGTACCTATATGTTACTCGTATATTATTACTGCAACATTTTATAAGAATCCGATAAGTAGCTTTTGCGTGAAAGGGTAACAAACATCTATCCAATTTAACAAACCTACTCACAATTTTACATAGTAAGATCAGGTAATAGTACAATATTCTTATATATTGCGACATGGCGTACAGCGTGAAGGTTTAACTGGTGGTTGATAGATGGTTGAAACGCTTCAGTGTTACTGGTGACAACACTTTATATTATTGTGATTCATTCATTTCTGTTTGTTGTTTTAAATAAAAAATAATTTAAAAAAAGTTTCTTGTCTGAAACTTCACTGTAGCTAAACTTCCCTACAAACTTTTAAATAACACACTGAACACGACGCATAGAACAAGAACTTGTGGTTATAAGTCTTTCTGTGATTAAGAGATAAATTGTAGTGCGAGAGATAAAAACATAATACGCCAATTGAACAATACGCCCCCCTAGTACACCTACTGTCAACTGTCAAGAAATAAAATCATGCTGCTACGACTCAAAACACGTTAACGTAGTTGCAATACATTCTCATGATCCCTGTTATGTATCCATATCTTCTCTTGTGATACAGAGGTTTTTACAGAGCGTAGAATTAAAAAAGAGGTAATCAAAATGTGAATCAACTAACATCCTTCATTAAAATCCTAATTTGAGTATCCAGGTAGCACGGATAGGATAGCAAAAGAATAAGCAAAAAAAGAATAACTTATAAAATGAACAGAAATAGGGATTTCTGGCAATCTCAGATACGGGAAAATATCATGATAGGAGGTTTTTGATGCAAAGAACAAATTTGATTTTCGCTTATGCGAAAGAGTACATTACCAGTATTTTGCTATTGAATACTGGATTGATTTTCATCGAATCAGTCTCATGTTCTTGTAACTATAACTTTAGTATGTATTTCATGTTATAATGAAAACTGCTATAAGAAATATATATTATGTAAAAACTTTAACATTGCATCAACATAGAAAAAAGGCTATACATTATAATTATGTAAGCCTTACTACTATGACATTAAATAATATATTTTCGTAGAAAACGACAAGTTAAGATGTATCTACAACCTACCAAACACACCAAGTCTTATTTTAAAATCAACGACAGTAATCATATTTTAATGTGAAATCAAATATGTAAATTCTAGTATCTTGTTGGTACATTAATAAGAAGTGCAGTAGAAGGGAGGTTGTATGACAAGATAGCTGGGACACATCCTCCTGATGGGTCCGCTGCCAGCCCCGTAGCGCCTGCATTACTGAAATACTTTATTTTTCACATTTTATACCGTGCAGACGGACAGGTCGGACCGTTACTGAATTCATAGTAATATTATAAATGCGAAAGTGGGTTCATTTATTTCTTTGCTTGACCGGGAGTAGTTACAAGATTGGAGAGTAACATAGGCTGATTTTTACCGTGATAACCGACGAGAGCCATAGGCTAACCTTAGTTTAAATATGGTTATATATGAAGAAAACTAATTAAGTACGTATTATATAGCATGCTGACTGCCTCGTTGGTCTCACGGCATAAATGTGCGTGTGGGATTGGGAGGTCTCGGGTTCGATTCCCGGGTCGGGCAAAGTGTTATTGGGTATTTCCGTTAGGCAATTCTCAGTAGCAGCACGGAGTCTGGAAATGTGCCCGGTACGGCAATAGGCTCGCCCCCTATAACGTGGGACCTAAAGATTCATGGCGAAATGAGGGTGTAATATTACACCTCTGCCTACCCCTTCGGGGATACAGGCGCGAGTCTATAAAAAAAATATGTAGCATGCGTTATAGAAAGCTTTTTTTAAGTAATTCCGGCATTACTCGTATGAGAAATTCCTTGATACTTTAAAAGTAGGTTTTGATTTGAATTTCCAGAAAAACAAAGGTAAATTTGATAAAATCCCTAATATGGAACTACAAAACGGTCTTTTGTTAGAGTCAAATCTTCACTCGGTGGAGTTCTAAACGACAAGGCAACCTCTTAAACCGCTACAACCATACGAGCAGTCTACTAATGTCTAAAATTATATAGAGTTCTATATGTGTATTGAAAACGTAACCACATTATGTCTACAGCCAGATATAACTAACGTGTTTGAATATTTGATGCGCCGAAACGGTGGGGTTGCAAATGTTTACTGAAATTCATTTGCATCAATTTGAAATGCAATTAAATAAGGCGACGCAATAGATACGAGTATTTAAATAGGGTGGCACACTGAAGCGAAGTTTTCTAGTGTCAGTAAAACTTTTTTGACAATTTAAAACATAGTACAAAGAAAACAAATATTTTTATGGTGCACGTCGTGTCTGAAGAAGTATTAGCCATTATGCTTAAAAGTTTAATATTTTAAGCTGACACTGATCAGGCTGAATATATTAAGGCCTCTATATTTTTCTTAAAAACATAACAATAATATGGTAATTTTTGTAACGAAGTTTATTTAGCGAGTTGGTATGGCGTAGGTTAGGATTTACTTTTTGATGCACAAAAATGTTCCAATTTTCTAGAGATTCCGTCCTAAGTAAAAATGTCATCTCCTTATAACTGTAGCCTTAACTTTCCTACAAAACCTAAGTACTGGGCGTTTACTCACAAACACCATCACTAGAATATGCATGTACTGCAGTAAACACCACAAGCTTACACGTCTATAAACCAACTCCTTTATCCCCGCGTTAAGTAACAAGCATTGATTAACTACTGGGTTATTCAACGCAACTATTAAACAGAAACGCTGAAGGGCATGCACTTGATTATGTTATGTATAGACATTTGTATATACAAAGGGCTGATAGGTTTGCAAGTGGTAGCAGATCTGGATCGAATTTTCATTTGTTTATTTATCCTTAGTGGAGTCTATTAATTCCTAGTGTCTATTTTACCAAGTGTTCGAATAATCTACGATTTTTATCTTTGATTTATCTTCTTAAGATATATGTACTTATATAAGCTAGATATAACAGGTAAAAAGCCACTTGAAAGGTAAAAATGTATAATAAAAAATGACTTATTTAATAAATCAATGAGTTTTACATAGTAGAACGGAAAATATAATACTATACTAGTAATAATAGCTACTAGACTTTAGTATAATACATACATATGTTGGTTGGGTTTCATCTTTGTTTAACTGTATTAAAGTGTGTATTTGTCGGAAATAATAATTTTAAATTTACTTATTACCGCAAATACGAAATCAATACCTTTAATTTATAAAAAAAAATATCATTTGCAAAAATACATCCGTAATCTCCCAAGCATTAGAATACTAGTTATGTCACTAACCAGTGATATGTTAGACCAAATAACTGACGATTAAAGTTTATACAACCACCTCATTCAGATCAAATTAAAGCTGTTCTAAACAACACTACACAAGAGTAAACAGATGTCTTCTGAATGCGACCTTAAATTTTTTTGTAGTACAAACAATTTAATCAGCTCTACTTTATAATCAAGGAAATCCTTCACAAGAAAATACGAGAAACAACGACGTACATGAAATACATCGATGTCTTTGAAGTCGATAATCATGTTTTATTTACTTCATTAACGTTTCAGACATCATGCGTTAACATTGTAGCCGAGTCTCAAACGTTCGTTTGCTTACAATTTGTGAATAAATCATTGTCTTCGAAACAAGAAGATAGTGCGTGTAGCTTTGGCAAATATATTTTTATATTTCACAGACTTTGAATACAAAGAGCTCTTGAGAATATTTCTTGGGAAATAAAATGGCAGTGCATATTTCTTGTGGCAAATTAGCTTGTGAAATGTGGCATATCGCAATTAGTGTTTTGATATTGAGCTTTTTGTTTGCTGACCGACTGGTCTAGTGGTTAATAGAGACACTGATTGCGAAGCTGAAGTTCAATTTCCACAATTAAACTTGTGCGATAAATAAATCTTTCATGTGTCGCAATCAGAACTTGTTTGTTAATAAAATTATATAGACAAATATATTATGTATGATTAGCAGTTGACTGACTGGTGTAGAACATGCTCTGCCAAGCTCGGAGTCAAAGAAACGAATGTAAAAAAGTAATGTCTCAAGATTGTGTTATTATTCTCTAATTGTATATTTGTTGTTAATGTATTTTGTAGGCTTATGTAAAGATCGCTTCAAGATTGTAAAATATAATATACTTTTTTGTATACATCCCTGTGGATAATTATTATAGTCCGGAAAACAAAAAGTTATCAACTGTCATCATGTTATATGTACACGTGATTTAAAAAATCTAGATAAAAAAACGCACACACAAACCAGGAAATCCACGACCACTAATACGAGTCGTAATGTGAAAGAATACAGCTTCGTGCGTATATTTGGAATATACACGGGGCCGACCCGTCTCCCAATGTCAAGATATGAGGGTGGTATTATTTCTTTTATACTAGATATTGCATCTGGCTTTACCCAGGTGTCTGTTATTGCGAAAAAAAGCTACCGTTTGCCGCAATTATCTATGTGAGATTCTGTATATTCTAATGTATAAGCTTATATTACTGTAAAGTTACATCAAAATAAATTCAGTACTTTTGACGTTAAAGACTATTAAAATCCTTTACGCTTTGATGAGAATATGAAATTAGTTTTTATTACCAAACGCCGTTTCATAGACATTATCTCATTCCATGTTGCAGCAATCACGTTGTTCTAGACTCAGGAATTAATAATTCGTTTGCCATCCATTGTCCAACCTACTTTACTAGGTAGCTAACTAACCGAACGAAACGCAACAGTATAGATACTGCTAGTTTACATCGAGTAGTACTTCCTCGGTCGAGCCAGCCTATTCATTCTGAAATCGGCAGGGCTTTATTACCATTAAAGTTGTTTTTAACATTCTACCTGAACTGGTGTGACCCTGGCTGTTAAGCGAGGTTGTAGGTTAAAATCTCAACCAGGACTGATCATTTTGATCGATGAGCACGATTATTAAATTTGTCCTGTTGATGGTGTAAAAAATATACAGTAGAAAATGTGTTTATCTATACAACTTCGGATTCTTATTTACAAATACCCTAATATACCGTTACTTATAGCACTGGCAATAATTATAACATTACCCTTTGATTATATAGAAAAGATTGCAAGATTGAAACATGTTAACAGCGTGATTTCAATTTATAAATCAATTTCAATGCGGTAATTAGACACAATAGTCAAATTCATTTGCGGTAGTAACGAGGCTATTTAATTGATCGAATAAATATAAAGCGTAATAGAAACGATGTATTCCGATCGACCAATACACGTAGCGGTTAACCATCCGTCACATACAAAGCTCAAATCAAATTAGAAAACTTTTCGTTACATACAAATAATTACATGGAAGCCGCGTTTACATTCTAATAGATTATTGTGCAAGTGCCTATTGGTGAAATATGAGAATATTGGTACAAATTAGTGAGAAATCATTATCGGCTATCGCATAAAATGTAGACTGTATGTGATTCTGTTGTATTAGAAACTGAACATAATATTAGGGCAAAACTCTTTTTTTTACTTTTCCTTTATTAATTCTTCGATATTATCACAAAATCATTTTGAAGAAACTTGCTTTCACATCTTTTGTCATTAGTAGTTAATAGATATAAATCTATGCTCACTATATAATCATAATGCTCGTCAATGATCCGACCGAAGCAGCGAATGATAGCGATATTACTACGTTATATATTGAAATGATATAGTCAAGTATAATACAAAACAGAATTTAACCATGTGAACGCAACTCAACATCAATATGTGAAGGCTAATGGTAAAATTTATACCGTCCGTTACAATTTATTTATTTATTTATTTTTATTTTAAAACTTTATATACACAATGCGTTTACAAGGTGGACTTAATGCCTTAGGCATTTTCCGCCAGTCTACCTTAGGGTGGTGCAGAGATTAAGGTAGGTGTATTTTACAATTAATTTGAGACTAATGTAGTTTTACTTAATTATAATACAAAATACATAAATACATATATGCTATACATAAATATATACTATACATAAATATACACTATACATAAATGAATATTATGCATACATATTTTATAATAATAAAAAACAAATATCTTGATATGAACGAATGCTATGCTACTTCTGCTAACTTTTCCAATAGCAGTGCTTTAACTTTTGATTTAAAGCCATACCTGGTAATGGACGTCCTGACTTCGAGAGGGAGGGCATTCCAGAGAAGGATAGCCTGTATAGAAAAAGAAGAGTGAGTGAAATTGTTAGTATGAGGAGGGCAAAGAAGGAGAAGATTATCAGATGAACGAAGGTTTCGGTCGTGAATTGAACAAAGATACTGAAAATGCTCACTTAAGTACTTTGGGGTATTAGGGGACATAAGGATAGAATAGAGGGTTGTGAGGGCACGCAAACTGCGTCTTTGACGAATTGAAAGCCACTTCAATTGAGAACGAAAAGTAGACACATGGTCATACTTGCGAAGATTGAAAACGAATCGAATGCAGTTATTGAGAAGACGGTCAAGTTTGTTAAGAAGATCTGCATTCAGGTCATAGTAACATACATCACCATAGTCGACCAAGGGAAAAATTAAAGCTTGCACAAGCAATGTCTTAGTAGTGGACGGCAGAAAGTTCCTCAACCGATAGAGAGTGCATAGGGTACCTGTAATTTTTTGGCTCACTTGACAACTGGACACATTTCAATAGTAGTGTTATTATAAGTAAGTTTCGGGAGAGATGTAATGTCAAGTTTTCTGATAGACCATTGACTACCTAATATAATTGCTTGACACTTGCTTGGGTTAACAGATAGGCCAAATTTTTCGGTCCAAGTTTGTAAGGCGGCTAGGTCTCTGTTAACCATGTCTATTGCTTCCGAAACGTCATCGATTGTAGCCTGAGAGTATATCTGCAAGTCATCGGCGTAAAGATGATAAGCGCATTGAAGATTAGGTGTTAAGAGATTGATAAACATAGAAAATAAAAGAGGAGAAAGTGTACCGCCTTGAGGAACGCCAGAGCTATTGTCACATTTGTACTAATTAAAAGCCCGTGCATTTGATTCGTTACTTATTTGGAACCGCAATAATGTACAGTTTGCAAAAGTATTCCTCTGTATTCATTCAAAGGATAATAATATGAAAAGTGATGCAATTATGTGATATTATTGGGACTTGGGAGCTTGTTTGTGTAAAGGATATGATGCTTTATTTTTGACATATGTGTGATGTCGACAATTTTATTTTGCAAAATGATGTGTTGCACAGAACCATAGTCTAAAACAGGTTGGCAAACGACGTTTTACTTATATAAAATAGACTTTTACAACTATGTTCAACCTTGCATGACTTTGACGTTAGACATAGATGACTGCCATGACGAGAGTGCAGTGGTGTCAGCCGACCTCTGTATAAAGTCTAAAGCGATAGAAAGTGTAGGCAGTTGTTGTTAAGACACCAACTCCCTCTACTGCCTCCAAGTAGCGAGTTTGCACATGGCCATACTGAACCTCTATCGATCTTTATAGTCAGAATCTATGCTTCTCATCTATATAAAACTATAAAAATTTTAATCTGTTTCGAATAGAAATGCTCTTTGCTTTTCTTTCAAAAGAACGATGCCCATTTTTCTTACAGACGCCGGCCCAGTTGCGGCATCAAATCACCATATTAATCTTCTTTGAGATGGATAGCTCTTGTTAATATCGGGTGTCAATGTTCACTGTGACACCTCTTTTCATATCTAACAAAATGAAGATCACATACCAAACGTACATATTAAATTTTGAGATAGGTACACATTATAGGGCGTACTTAAACAACTTAGTCTCACACTAAACCGAACTTTTACCGCCTTATTACAAAACATGGACTTAAAATAAATCGAGGTTTAGTCCTAAGCTTACCTGCGTAAAATTGAGTACAAGTGCACAATAAACAATTTTTTGTAAAACTTTTACCACAAAAATTTATTATATAAATAAATACCTTGGTCAAGAAGTCCTTTTAAAAAATATCTATCAATATCTAAACCTGGTTTTATATTTGTACCATGTTTTGTAATAAGGCCCTTAGTTTTCCCGGGAGAACCTTAGCAACTTGTTTGAATAAAATTTCGGTAGGTACCTATACTAAATCTAGGTCATAAGTTTTAATTGGTCTGGGCAAAGTTCTATTTGAAAGTTTACGTGGTTAAATTTGCTAAAAAGGTAATATTTTATATTCTGTCATTTAATTTGTATACGTAGTAGAAGCAATCATTTTATCGCTAATAATACTGCAACGAGATTTGCTCGTGCGAATTAATAAATTAATTGTTAGTCCTGTTGTTGTCGACACTGTGAATATTTTTACTCATCCATTAAAATAAAATGTGTAATTATGAATGGATTGGATTGATATGGATTCGAACCCGATACCCTCTGCATGGCAGTCCATTGGTATCTCCACTGGCTAATGCTGCCTCATCTCTTTTCTATTCCACGTACAAAACATAAACATAGTGAGTCTTCCTACTGACTGCACGGTGTTACGCAAATGAGCTTGAAAAGTTGCCTCTGAATTTGACCACCGATTGCAATAAACAAACTATGCATTATTTGCCGCAATCTTCAGCAAAGCAAAGTTGCGAAGTCGTTATGATCCTGTCTCGTATTTTCTTCGATCAGATTTTCAAGTATTTTTGAAGAAACATTCTGTTTATGCATTGAGATACATGTTAAACCAGTTCCCGATGACATTGATGCGGAGGCATTCTACGACGCCTAAAGCCATGTATTCACTAGGGGACAAAGTCGCTCGACTTATCGCGAACAGTCGCAGGACATTTACGTGCGACTGTCCCGCGACAATGTCGACCGGCATTCCGCTCGTCCACATACCGGCATTGTGATCGAGATGTCGCCTAAGTGTTAACACAGTTTCGTTGGAGGTGTGGACCAACGAAGTGTGCTATATTCGCGGGTAGTCGCGGAACAAATAGCAACACACGTCCTCACAAGTCAAATGCCGTCGGAAACTGTCGAGGGACACGAAGTCGCGCAAGGTCGACGCTATCGGAGCGTCGACAAGCGACTTGTTCCCCGACACGTAGATGTCGCCTGCGACGTCGGGCGATGTCCCCCGCGACGTCGCTCAACACGTAGAATTCGTGTCGGGCGACAAGGTCGCGGGACAAATGTCCCCTAATGAATACGAGTAAAAGTATAGTTTTAGTTGTAAATAATTTAAGACCAATTATAATGTAAATAAGAAAATGAATTCCTTTAGAGAGATATTGCAATATTTTAATAAAAACATGTTTGACAGGTAGTTTTAAACAATCAGACTGTTTTTACCTCAACATATATTTTGCACTAAAAATCTGTGAACAAAATGTATTGTTTGGAACAAATCTGCCTCACATGCTCACAAGCTAGAATAGCCAGCTATTCTAGCTTAAATTAATCTCGATTTTATCCCAGACGATTCTTCCTCAACTTCCTCCCTCGTATAGAATCTAGACTTCTGAAAAAAAAACCAACAACGCTCCTCGTTGCCGCCTCAACGCCTGCACGCCTCCCCTCGACATGTTTGTCATGCTGTGACAAACATGTCTGCACTTCATTTATTTTGTCATCTTGTATGTATGCACTTTTTTTGTATGTACACACACATGTTAATGCAAATAAAGCTTATCTTATCTTATCTTAACACTCTAATCAGCGAAAACGTTAAACCAAAATTACTGTCGATTCGCTAGAATGCTCGCCCTTTCCTAAGAATGCTCGCTAAAACACACGCCTTTGTTTTTCTGTTTTGTAACATTAGTTAGAATGCTGATAACACGTGAATTCTCATATCGTATCAGCACCATTAGATATATATATATATTTGCAAAGTGGCAATAGTGTGTGTGTTTTAAAGTTGTATAGGCGTAATATTTTTGGCTAAACTAGGTCTTACCAGATTATCGCGATTTGGATAACCAAAATTATTTTTTATTTTTCTCTGTATCTCCAAGGTTTACTGGCAGATAATGCCATTGGCATTAAGTCCGCCTTTGTATATTTCTTTCGTTTTGTGGAAAATAAATAAATTTAATTACACATGTGTTTTCAACCTACTCCAATTGTTTTAGGATGTTGTGTTTTCAATTTGTCAGTGTCAAACAAAGCGCCTCGTATCTTAGACTATATATCTAATTAGTAATGCATTGTAACTATTGTTTATTTTCTAGGTCATTTATTTTAGGAAGCACTTGAGAAAGTTTAAGGCAATTTAAGTCCTAAGTTTGTAATGTTGCCTAGGCTTTATACTTATTGATTCAAGCTTTCTTAATGGTAGAGATAAATATTATTTAACGAGGTAAGTTTTTAATGTCAGTTCAGAACCTTGTTCATTGAATTCCGTCTGGTCTCAACATTTCTCACAGGTAAATTATTTTGAAATCTATATAACGATCTCTGAAGAAACTATTGAACTCGGGCGCGCGAACATAGAGTTATATTTCACAGGACATTTTTCTTGAACTTAGTTTTAATTACTTTTCCAGTGGGTAACCAAAAACCGTTTCGATCTGTTCCCTCTCAAATATAATCTATAGGAAAAGTTATCTTAAGGGAGCTGGCGAAGAGGTACCTCGAATTAATTGGAACCTGCGGAGCTGTGAGACATTCGTGACGTATCGCTTACATCGAGATAACGATGTGGCTTCTCTATATGGGGAGTCTTAGTTTCAGACTAAAATTATATACCTGCTGCATGAATTTAATTTCCAAATGTATGTGATGTAACAGGATTATTGTGTTACAATAAATGAATGCATTACAACATACAATATTATTTAGCGGGTCTTAGTCGCGATAATTTATTTATTTCAAGGCATAAATACCTCTGTTATTCTCCTACGTTTCTACCGGCTTGCAACGGTTGTGGTCGCGGAGGGACTGATGTCAGTTCAACGCCGTCCTTGTGAAGCACGGGTTTCGGCAGCTACCCTCACTTGTTTTGTATTTTTGATATTTTTAGTTCTATCCGCATTGTCGGTACTTCGACACACTACACTTATGACGTCTACACACTGATGAGTTGTGTTACTGCGGCGTTGTGTGCATTTGTTGATAACTGGGTTCCAAGTGGTCGATAGTCTGTATCCGTCCTCCCGGTTGAAATTTCTATGTTTTTTTATTTCAACCGCTTCACGTACTATCCTGGAGTAATAGTGGCGATCGGTGGATAAGACTTGTGGTTGATGTAATTATATTCAGTGGTTTGGTCCAGATTCCAGCAAATGCTCAGCTATGGCAGATTTATTAATTTGTCGATTTTTGACAGCTGTGATATGTTCTTTGACCCTTTCAGCGATCGTTTGTTTGGTCTGTCCAATAAAGGAACTACCACAACTGCAATCAACCTCGTAGACGCCTGGTGTTTGTAGAGGAATTACGTCCTTTGGGGTACGCAGATTGTATGCTACCTTGGAGAGGGGACTATATACAGTCTTGATGAAGTATTTCTGTAGTACTGTTCCAACTTTGTCCGTCACTCCCTTGATATATGGCATGTAAGCCGGCACTCTGCTTACTTCAGATTTGCGGTCCTTCCTCTTCCGACGGGGTATCTCCTTTTTGTATCAGTTGCGCCTTAGTACCTCCTAAACATGTGACAATTCACTGTTTAAGTGTTCAGGGTCACAGAGGTCATAGGCTCTGTTCACTAACGAGGTCGCTACGGATTCCAAATATCGCGGGTGATGATGCGAGCAGGCGTTGAGATACCTGTCGGTGTGTGTCGGTTTTCTGTATACAGTGTGTTCAAGTGTACCATTAGCTCTCACCGTCACTTTGACGTCGAGAAAGGGTAGCGATCCGTCTAGCTCCATTTCAAATGTAAACCGGATGTTCGGATGTATGGAGTTCAATTTGTCTGCGAATCGTTCTATGTCTTGCTTGTTGCCCTTCATGATGCAGAATACATCGTCGACATACCTCTTCCATAGCTTTACTAAGACCCGCTAAATAATATTGTATGATGTATACAAATCGCGAAAGTTTAAAATCGATTATGAATGCATTATACCTACATAGTGCTACGATTAAGGGCTGTGAAAACAACATTTGACATGACATATTGCAGAGCAGAGGATTTAAGTGCGACCATAAGATTATCGATAGCTTTTGAGCAGGGTTTAGAGATAACTATAGATGTGAGTTCATCTCAAGAATATTTAGGGCTCCGTTACATTGGACATGCGCGTTCCTTATGCGAGTTCCCGTCGTGTGCATGGCGTGCGTTTGGTTGTTCTAGAAATCTAGAGGGTATCAAGAACCGCAGTGTGCAATAGTGATTTTTCATAGGTGGGTGCATATTAAACTGCGGCCAGGCTGAATACTGACTACTTTAACTGCTTAACTGTTATGAAGTTCTTTGACAGTCGTTATGGAGAATCCCTGCATATTTTGACATGCACGTATCTCATTTTGTATACTGATGACGAACTAATTTTTTATTTAACACAAATAGGCAATAATCGTGTCTTTTTTGTTTTTATCGAAGACAGCTCGGTAAATTTCCGTTCATATTCCTGATCAAGGTATTATACATTAATCATAATAAATAGATTAGTCTATTACCAAATCCGAATAAATCCTAGTGTAACCCATAAAAATGTTCTTAAAAGTACAAACAAAGCCGGTAAAACACATAAAACCGCAAACAAGAATCGAGATTAATTTAAGCTAGAATAGCTAGCTATTCTAGCTTAAATTAATACGGAGCTGCGCTTGCGGACGTAAATACCCCTCCTTCGTAGCCACCTCCTTGCGAAGGAGTTTCCCTGCCCACAACTTCTGGATTAGAGTCGCCTTGTTCTTGAGCGGCAGCCCTCGCACGTGTCGTAGGCCCTTCCCTTGGCATGACTGGCATCCTTAATCCTTCCAATCCCACTTCTGACACCAATTGTTACGGACGGGGTAACGGGATTGAAAGGAAAAACACCGAGTAGCACTGATGACACTTTATTCGACTTGACACACGACACGCCGTTTAATTTCGACGCGGACAGCACCAACACTAGCGTCTTAGGCACTGCACTTTTCACTGCACTTTTCACTGCACTTTACTGCACTTTACTGCACTATACTTTCACTTCACTTTTTATTACTACTTCTTTCTTCCTTTACTTCTTCCTTTTCTTCTTCACTTTACCACTTTTCAACTTAAACTGGCGCTTAGCGCGTCTACACCGCCTTATATACCCCTAAGAATGTTCTAGATCTACTAATTTCGATTGTCTTTTCGTTATTCAATTGTTTTTCCATCTTCTGTCTCTTTTTAACCTTTCCATTCCTTCCTGAAGCTTCTAGAATTTTCTAATTTTCATTCGAAATATTTAAATAATCTTTTTTTAAATATTTGCCAAATATTCATAAACATTTTCCAAATTTCATAAAAACCAAAATCCACATAACTGTTATGACTGGGATTTGAACCCACGCCATCAGAACGTGAACGGGATGTGTTATCCGCACGGCCATCGCCTTGTTATCAATGACCGGTGAATTTGGCGAACACTTGATACAGAGTGTATACGTCATCGAACTAAAAACTCATTTCAAAATAATAAAATAGTCTTCAAACCTCTTTGCTAATTATTGTGTTTCGTGACGACGGTTTGACATGACACCGGCCGTCACAATATTTTATAAGTTTCAGAAAATATATTGTAGAGCTAAAGCATATATATACCTATGAATATTATTTTACTAAATATAACCAAATAATATTTTATTAAATTTTGAGTATCATCACAATTTAGATGAGGTCTCGTTTGCCTGACCTAGGTTAGAATAAAACTAAAAGGTGTAGTGTTTATATTTCTTTAAAATATTGTGGTCCATATATGTACAACAAATTGTACTGTACACGCTTTTATAAAAAAGCCTTTTGTTGCATACATTAACATCAGGCTCTAAGCTTAGATACTGTGGAACTAATTTGAACCACAAACATCAATTATTGCGACAAAATGACAAAGCGTTTATAAATGACTCATGAACAATATTAGCTACGTTAACGAACATTGTAATATCAGCGTTATTAGTAAGTGCTTTATGAGAGTTTATGAAAACCACAGGCATTTTATATGGCTCATTTTCATAAAATATTATTATAGAACAAGGAATACAAGTGGGGAAAACCGTGTGGTTGACGGCAAAGAACACAAGTGTCACCACCCCCTATCTTCCCGTGGGTGTCGTAAGAGGCGACTAAGGGATAACACGATGCAAATACCATCTTTGCGTAGAGACGGAAAACTCGACATCAAACCCTATACGACTGTCCCGTTGGTCTCGCGGCATAAATGTGCGCGTAGAATCGGGAGGTCCCGGGTTCGATTCCTGGGTCGGGCAGTGTTATTGGATTTTTCTGTCACGAAATTCTCAGTAGCAGCACGGAGTCTGGAAATGTGCCCGGTACGGCAATAGGCTCCCCCCTTATTACGTGGGACTAAAGTATATCTGGCGAAAAGTGGGTGTAGAAATACACCTCT
Organism: Euclidia mi; assembly: GCA_944739405.2. NCBI lineage: Eukaryota > Metazoa > Arthropoda > Insecta > Lepidoptera > Erebidae > Euclidia > Euclidia mi. Next base: position 26,790,538 of record OX123190.2, read on the forward strand.
GCCTACCCCTTCGGGGATAAAAGGCGTGACGATATGTATGTGTGTATGTATGTAACAAGGAATAAATGTATTAAAAAATAATTGATTACTTTTATGGAAATCTTAATATATAAAATCCTTGCGTTACTGACTGACTGACAGACAAGCTACAGCCAAAACTACTGGGCGCAGGAAGCTTAAATTTGGCATGTATGTTCCTTGTGGACCGTAGGGGTGCACTAAGAAGGGATTTCCCAAAATACCCAAGGGATCGGTCAAAATAGATAAATAAAAAAAAATGCAGGCGTAGCTGCTGGCGTCCTCTAGTCTACATATATTTATTAACTTAGTCAAAATGTCTATCCGATATTAAATTATTTATTTATTCCACCTATATATCAGCATATCCCAGTTAATAGCATATTACAGTATAGTCAATGAATGTTTCAATTCGGCTATAAATCCAATGTGGACTAATAGCTATGAAGCCTGATTATTACCCTTGGCAATGGCATTTCATCAGCAGACATACAGAACAACAAAGGACATTTTTTATACATCACACGGTAAATTCTCGAAGATGTAGAGAAAAACTTCATACACAGATTATTTAGAAAGAAAGCTTATTCAGCTTATCTCTTTATTATACGTAGGTACTAAAAACTCTTTACTTTACAGAGATCATGTACTTAGCTTTTCCACATCCATAACATCAATAAGAAATCGCATTCCCAATAGACAGGCTCACAATAGAGCCTCTCGGTTTTTTCATAATAATATTACCAAGAAATGGCCATTATCTTTTATTTATCGCTTAAGTCGAGAATTGTATGAGACTCAACTATTTTTTCGAAATAATAATTCTTATGGGCTTACACGAAAATGTCATCTGTGTATGAAATAGAATATAAACGTAAACGCTCAATTTGCGTGCAGAGGTTGCGTTCTGTTATAAGACTTCACGTCGGGACTGTTTTAAAAAAAGATATTTTTAGAACAAGGACGATTTATTTTCAATTACCAAAATTCAAAGGTTAAGCTAGTTAATTTTAATGGGCAAGTGTCACCGACGGTGGATAGTATCGAACTGAGCTTAATTATTCTATTAAAATTACTGAGCTATCAAAAGTGTTGACGCGGAAAATAGATTGGTAATCCTAAGGGCTTTTTTATATGCATTTCATATATATAACAGCCCCCAGGGTTATGACTAAACTTACACCTAAATGGTGAAGTTTATGTAAGGAAAGTTTTCAGCCTAGGTGCGGGCATTACATGTGACTCGGTGGCCACTTCTGAAAGCTCTTGGTCTTTCTCAATAATGAGTTTATTTTTAAATTTCTTATTTAAAAGGCGATGACATGTGCCCTTCTTAATAATTTTATACGAAAGAAAACAAATCAAAATTAAAACTACAATTGAGATTAAAATAGTTTTATATGAATAATATTCACCATATAGTATTATATGCGGTTTATCAATTAAAGTATCTAGGTTTTTGACAGTTAAATCTGATGCTTTGGTTTGTTCCTATATTAAAGAATCAAGGTTAAGGTGCGGCACATATCTGACCGAAGATGCGTCGAACGTATCTTCGGTCGCGTCTATTCCGTCAAATGAATCGGTACACATCTGACGGAAAATGCGTCGAGCGCAACTGCACACATTCGCTGAAAGCGTGGCTATTATGCACACATATAAGTTTGTTCGTGCAGGGCCGTACTCAGGGCAGCTCAATATTTTACAGTCATATTCTTTCACCTAATTCTTTTTCGTGTTCCCTGATGTTAGGTAGTCACTGAAGTCCTGTAGTTATTTATATTGCAATTCGAGTTTGACTATTAAAAATATGTCGGACTTCGATGATTTTTTATAGTAGCCAACAAGCGTTATTTGAATATACATCCCATTTAGGTATGGAGGTTCAAAAATAAAAGACGATAATACGATTTGATTACGGTTTTTCACAAAACTTATACAAATGATAAGAAGGGGTTACAGACTAGTTGCAGAGCAAGACACAAAATGTTTTCTATATAGGTATGTATGGAAATTGTTCCCGTGGACATTTAGCACCTCATACCCGAAAATTGGCCCTGGATCCAAGCTAGCAAATATTACGCACAGCACATACTAACACTACATTATTCTACACATTTCGTTTCCGAAAAAATAAATAAGCTCTGGCGGCCCTGGAGTCTTACGATCTTAAAGTCACCGATCTGGGAATGACATGGATATGGTATGTCCAATACCTACGAATTCAGCGTGCACACCTACGAAATTAGCGTGCACACCTACGAAACGTTGGGAAAATAAAATGGCTGCCATTTGCCGGTTAGAGGAGAATAATACATTTTTGTAATAAGTTACCTTTGTTAGTTTAAATCTTTTGCCAGATTAGTTTATTCCATAATGCAAATGTGGGCGAACATGGCAAAGCCAAAGACAACCCTTGTATGAAACATGTAACAAAATATTCTCTGAGAGCCAAAATCGATTTTTAGACATATTTATGCACACAAATAAAATTATTATGTTCGATAGACAACGATTTCACAGCAGATGTACCACAAACCTTGGCGAAAAATATGGCGATAGTGGAACGAATGACATTTCTAATAAAATATCCTCATTATTAATTTATTCAGTAAGCTATGGCTATATCTTTTTTCTGACAGAGATATTCCTAAGACAAAACGAGACCACACTATGTTTGGTGGCTTTATGTCGATTTCGTATATATGTGTATAAAAAAATCATGGCGAAATGTGAGTGTAATATTACACCTCTGCCTACCCCTCTGGGGATACAGCCGTGAGTCTATAAAAATATAAAATATATGTGAATAATGTAATTTTTCTATATGTACCTACTATTTGCCCTCTCCATTTATATTCCTTACTCAAAGGTCAAAATTCACGTGGTGCGTGGTGCGCGCGACGTCGACGGATAATCCGTTAGTACGCTCGACGTACTAACGGATTATCGGTCAGGTGTGAATGGTTGAACGTTTTTCTATACATTTGTATGTATTGGCGTTACGCGACCGATAAAACGCGACGGATCTTCCGTCAGATATGTTCCGGCCCTTATATTCTTTAAGTTTAATACTGGAATTTTTGATTTCGATTTGACGATTTTTTGAAAATTACAGCATGTGTCATGTAATAAATCTAAATTAGAGTGAATTTCTTGAAGTGTAATGATTTTACTGTATTTTGGAATTAACCTTTATGCTTTATAATACGCGATACAATGTATCGGAAGGTTTAAGATTCCTGTGCCTGAGATTGCTTATTCAGTATTATTTGATTCGTGACAATCTATTGATAATTTTGACTTGCCATTTATTACAAATATCCATTTATTATTTGATAATCTTTGCCAAATTTTTAAATCACCTTGAATGAATTTTGTTTCACACTGATAGGGCACGGAACTTAAAACCTTAGAAATAATTTCCGATTCACAGATCTGCGTTGCGGAGCTAGAGTAGGGGTGTCTAGCGTTTCACATATAAAGTACAGCTTATTAATTATCTTACAACTACTTAAGGTATCTAATTTAATATAAAATTATCTATCTCTAATTATAGCTATATATTTAGTTGAAGGAACTGTGGTGGACTATCGGCCGGTTTCTGAATTGAGAATTTCAGCTTTCATCAGTTGAAAATTTCTGAACTAGTTGAAGCCAACTTAAGTTTTTTCTGTTTCACAGGTCAGAGTGATATTTTTTCAAAGCACTTTTAACTGAGTTTTCTTCAAATCATGAATAACTTAAACCGAACAACACTAGTACGTTCCGATACAAGTAAAAAAACCGGTACTAACTATAAATTCGTATTAATTAACATTTTACAAGGAAGCACACTTGTCAGTTAATTATTTTTATACGGAAACAAATAAAATGTCGAAATAAAGTTGTATTTAAAATTATTTCAACGATTATTTTACTTTAATGAACAGTTTATTGAATTTGTTCAATTCGGTATCTTAGTGAAAACGGAACATACATGTTATATCAAAGTCAGTTTGTTTTATTTTTAATACAAAATATTTGTGGCCAGGTATATTTGAGATATAATTCTATGTACGTCCATGGTGGCCACCATGGAGGTATATAGAATTATAACTCTATGGAGGCCACAGCGTAATTATTTGGATTGATTTAACACAGAAATCTCATAATTATATTTTCCCAGCCCTTCGATTTGTTCCTAATAATGTTGTAATCTATTTGTTCCAAATATTGAATAGTCTTTGAACCTTTTTTCTATAAATTCTGTTTAACGAACTTCTTGTTGTGTAGACGTCAGTATGACGTAACCGCAGCTTGGCAACCGTAGTGTGGACAATTTGACATACTGGCTGTCATATTACTCGTGATCACGGGTTAAAAGACCAAAGTTGTATAATTAATTTTTTCTCAATTTATCAGTGCCAAGTGAGGTTTGACAAATGTCAAATGTTTTCAGAAACGCGAATATAGAGTAGATATGGAGTTGATCATGAGTTGATCATATGTTGTGTCAAATTTTAGATTTTACAAGCACAAATACTCAAAATGTGTCAAAACAATTTTTTGTGAAACAGAAAATTGATTCAGTAGTATATAATTAGTGTTTAAATTGTTCTGAACGCGAAATTCTCAATTCAGAAACCGGCCGTAAGTTTGGTTACCTATTGCGACTAGGAATGGTATGCAGTGGTATAGATTATAATTCTTATTTGTTACAAGTGGTATTCTAAGAACAATAACTATTTTATTATTGTGAAAATAACTAGCAATTTCCGATATATTCATAATTATTATATATATATATATATATATATATATATATATATATATATATATATATATATATATATATATATATATATTATCCAGAGACAAACTGATGGGCATTTGACGATAATCTGCCAAAAATCTATAGTTTTCTACTAATTCGGAAAATAATTGTTTTGGAGTGATAATGGAGGGGTACAAAATATGTGATTTACTAAACATAAGGCTATTAATAATATCTTCTAATTTAAAGGACAGAGTAAACAAGCTTCCTTGCAACATATTGATAATTTCATTAATTTTTGATTTTATTAGTAAAGTGTCCGATAACAAGGTCAAGTTTCTTTGATTTATAGATAACATTTCAACAGCGCTATTTAACTGTTGTTCATTGGAACTTACTTGGTTGACAATACTTTGTATAGAATTTAAAGTTGTTTTTGTTACTAGAATATTTTGTTTTACTAATTTTGACAACTGATTCTGATCATTCTCAACAGTTTTAATAGCGTTGCTGTACATTAAAGCATCGTTTTCGTCTAAAGTTCCAAATAAATGTTTGGAAACTGTACCAACTATTCCAAACTAGGCAGATCTTTTGGATCGACTCTCAATTAAATGAGAAATCGACTCAAAGTCTTGTATTATGTCACGGTAGCGAACAGATAAAGGGTGTAGCATGTTATGACATTCAGTGTCGTCAAACACGTCACTATGTTTACACAGGTACTTAGAAGTGCCTATTACACCGATCAGATTCTTAATATGCGATTCTATAAAAGAAATATCGATTGGGATTATAACATTAAGGTAGCCATCTATTAATTTTAAAGACCCGATTGGGTCAAAGTAAATACCAGGACTGTTCACGGCAGGTTAAATGAAGTTATCCTGTGCCGAGGACAGGGTGCTGAAATAGGTATAATATAAAAAATCTTAAAATTGTAAACGTATTAACTTAGAATTATATTTACTTATTATAATTTTTTTTTCTGTCTATTAAAAGTATTTCTATTCCTTTACAATTATCCAACAATTATTTAAATGATTTACAATATAATTAAATTAAGTCTTAAAATAATAAAAAAAAACTAATTAATATATACAAGGGAAAATTCAAAAAATTAAAATTTAGAAGGCGTCATGAAACTCATCCGCATTACAGTCAATTGGAAGCGTGCCCAGAAGACTGGCAGCATTGCCTCGTTGGATGGCTATACTTATTTTTTGAGCCAAATACGTGCCAGCCCTCTGGTCACGCGAGGCGTCTATGAGTCTCTTTGCGAGATCTTTAAAAAGTGATCGCGCACTTGGACCCCATGGCCCCAATGTTTCGACCCCAAACGGCGCAAATACATAATCTCCTATTAGATTTACATATTTGCGCCATTTGAGTGTCTCCGCTGTAGCAGCAGCAGCGCCCGCACAACCTGCTGTGCTGGGAAGATGAGATGGCGCAAGGGTATCGACACATAAACTAGTTTACTAAACTAGTTATCTTATTAAACTAGTTTACTTAAATGCCTATGCATTGTGACGGCGCGCGAGTTTTATTTCATCATAATGATGGGTCACGTGTTTTCTATTTATTATCAAGGTAAGACTATTTCTACCATTTATCTTTACAACCTTATACGGTCTTTTCCAAATAGGAGACAGAGCCTTCCGCATTCTTAAATGATTTTTTAAATACACATAATCACCGACTTGATAGCTTATAGGCCGCGTATTTGAGTCATAGTAGGTTTTTGAAGATTCCTTGGATTTAAGGGTGTTGTCCCGTGTGTATTTAAGACGGTGCTGTAACATTTTAACCCTTAAACTGGCAAAACAGGTGATGCTTTTGAAACCTATTTTTTTTATTATTTCTCAACAAATAATCATTCCTGGAGCCTAGGAAAATTAAAAAAAAAATCATGGACTTACCATTTACGAGAAAATGTACGTGTCCCACAGGTACCGGCGCCAACTACTCGACGAGTGACCTATGTTTCGGTACGGGTACTGTGGTGCACGTTGCCAACTTGTTAAAGAAACACTTTTAATAGAAAAAGTATTTATTGTGGAAAGAAATACATTTATTTTGTATGAAATAAACGAAAACAATTGCGGGAATTTCTTTCACCCACCACTAAACATAGGCTGACATTGCACTTAATACAGTATATGTAAGTTCTTCCTTCCTTACAATAGCGACAACGTGCTTTTTTGTCTTGCACTTCTGGAAGATGACCTATATTGTCCAGACGAATGCTGTCTATGGGCCGAATAGTAGCAGGTTTTGGTTTTTGAATCTTTCTTTCAGGTGCTATGTCAACCAAATCACTTTCTTGATGTTCTGTTATTCTGCCTACTCCACGTAAACTTTCGTAAATGTCGTACCGGAAATCTTTAAGCGAAATTTTATTTCTTTTATCTCTTCGGTACAACAGCCATGCGTTATTGATGCACATATCTAATAGTTGTGCAAAAATGCCCAAGTACCATCTACGCGACTTGAATGGTGTACGGTACAACGAAATAAGCATATCCGCCAAGTCAACTCCGATATTTGTTATACTCCTTCACCACTTGCGGACATAGAACCTCTACCTTAGCTTTACTTTCTTTCGAGTATCTTTTGATTTTTTCGATTGGATGGGAATCCATGTAAGAACTTATAAATGTAACAACTTTATTGTCATGCCATTTGATAACTGCAAGCTTATTTTTATTGCAAACTAATTGCGCACTATATCCCCTACTTTTCTTGCGCATTATCAAATCCTGAGGCAATAGATCTTGGCAGCCTCGTAGCCGGTTTGCCCTTATGGTCCCAAGGCTAAATATACCGTGCTCTTCCCTGAGTAAATATACTAATTCAGGGGATGTAAAAAAGTTATCGGCATATACCCGGCAAGGTTTTCTCTTAATTGTTTGACATATCGCTACAACTACCTGACCCCCTAAACCAAGACTATATTCTGTATCAGAGAACGTATATCCTCGAAATGTGTCTTCGCCGCCATATATAATAAAATCATATATAAGCCCTGACACACCGGCGCGAATAAAATTTTTGAAACCCCATTTCTTTGGTTTGTTTTGGATGTATTGTTTCCTCTTGCCGGCTTTTCTGCCTTTGTAAGGAATCATCATTTCGTCAATTGAATATTGTCCTTCTTCTTCAAGTTTTAGGAAATTTTGACGAACTTTTTCCATAACAGGGCGTATCTTAAAATATCTATCCGTACCATCGTCGTCGTAATTATCCACAAAATGAATATATCGCCGTATTTGCTCATATCTCTTTAGGTTCATGATATCTGCCACCGGAGCATAGCGAGTTTTCTTTGCCCAATAATCAGTATAGGCTGGCATTTTTACGATACCCATTAAAATATGTATGGCTAAAAAATTCTTCATATCATCATTAGTTACTTGTATGCATCTACCTAGCTGTTGTAGGGAGTATAAGTTAGTATTTTGAGTAATGTTCGTAATTATATCTTCAGAGAAAAAGTAATAAAAATATTCTAATGTTGTGTCTAATTTAGTCTTATGGAGTTCATGTAAGTCTTCATCTATTAATGCTCTATGTTTGAATATTCTTTTTGTCCAGTTATAATTAAGAATCAACCTCTTTTTTATCTTTTTTGCAACTGTTGTCGTAACCTGTTTTCGTTTACGTCTTGTGATAGGTATGGCGGGCGATGGTGTAGGTACTGATGGCGTAGGCAGCGACTGTATAGAGCTTAATGTAGGAATGACCTCATAATTATTTGTTGTAGGGGAGGGGAAAACTTCATCAAATGTTGGTGTCAATGGCACATTTTCGTAAACGTTTACTTCGGAATCGTTAATATTTGCAGTATTATCATCGCCATCACTATCTAAGATGTTGAGCTTTTCATAAGAGGAATCTAGTGAAGGCGGATTTGAGCTTATAATAGGCGAGGATAATGGCTCTAGGTGGGGTTCTCTATCAGAAATTTCACTTTATTCGTCAGAACAAGCATTTTTGTTAGGAACTAAAGCCAATATTTTTTGCGATCTTGTTAATTTCAAGCACTGAAACAAAAAGAAAAAAAAAACATGCTGTATGCAACCACACCACATAACAAATTAAACATTAAAAACATTAAATAAATAAAAATATTCAATAATATATTTTACTGAGCAATTGGCAACGTAACCCCTGGTACCCGTTACTCATAGTCGCTTATTTACGGCGCACTCGGCAACGGTAACCACGGGGCACGTACACATATTTGACACCATAATCTTAAAATTGTGAGTGTAAGGTATAAAAACTATATTGCAATAGTATTACACTGCTAAAATGCTTTAGATTATTAGCATTCCCGTTGCTAATTAGTGCAAAAACATTTAAAAATCATTAAAAACTTACCCGAGTCGCAGGGACATGTTGACGCCGAAAAGACATTTTGACTTTGACAAATAAATTTCAGTGCTGCCAGCTCAAATTATTTTTTCTACTAAATTTAATCTGATATTCTACATTTATGAAACAGAAAAAAAATATTTTCTTTGTAAATAAGGGCATAATATTTTTTTGTTTGCAACGTGCACTGGGGTTGCCGTTACCGGTTTAAGGGTGTAGTCTGAATAAGTTAAACTAGGGGCTGGTTCGTAAATGGAATTAGGTATGAATGGTTTGTGGCCAAAGACCAATTGAAGGGTTGAAAATCTAAAGGGTCTAAGTTCCAATTTTATCATTCGGAGATATAACAAAAAAACTTAATAAAACAAGTATTTTAATGAAAATTATTGTTTATTTTTGCTCAATCAATGAAACAAACTACGTAAAACTATAGAAATGCGTAAATAATTTGTAACGTAATAATCAGCGGCAATAGCACAATTTAAATCCTCACAATATTGAAATGTCGTAAATGCAATAATAAAAAACACTTGAAAGGGACTAAGTGCCATTCAAGTCAATAATCAAAAAGGTCTTAATCAGGCTTCTGTATTATTTATCAGATGCTCATAAAATGGTTTATTTTCAGTGGGTATGTATGGCAACATATTTTTTAAGTCTGACAGTTTTTCCTTCGATATATTATTCTTAGCTCGCAGCGTCGGGAGAATAAAACCTTTCAAATGGTCAGGTGATTTACCTTTTTTAAAAATGTTGATTCTCTGCCATGGTATCGAATCATTATGAGATTCCATTAAATCTACATAAGGTAACTTATTTTTATCGATGCGGATCCATAAAACAGTAGATATTTTCAACTTAGCTGTATTTATGAAATCCAGGGAAGCTTGATTGAAGTCTTTGAAATCGTTTTGCTCCATATTAACCAAGGTGAAAGGGTGTTTATGACATGATTGACGTATAATTTTTCTATATCTTTCGGTTCAAAGCATTTTACAACTTTCTTTCTTTTTTCGATTTGTGCGAAATCGCGATCACATGACATGAGAGAATGACCGCTTACCAAGTATTTATGATCAATGGTCTCATAATTATATGTCATTGGCTACTAAATATATTAAAGCGAAAAGAACCATTCGGTGCTTGTTCTGACCAATACAGTTGTCACTTCAAATAACCGCCTTCCTTTTTAAAGTATTGGAAGACATCATACCTAGGATATTGAATATCGAAGAACCAACTTCATTACCGTCTTTGCCTGCATATGATTCATTCCATAGACACATAAAAGCTTGTTGGTTGTCAGAAATATGAACACACAGGTTGTAGCACGAGAGTTGTCGGCTATAGATCATTTGACTATGTGTGAGTGTAGGTATAAAAAGGACTTGCTGCATATCCATAGCCATCACTAGTGTATCGCTAATAGGTGACTGTGATTCTATAGAATCAGTTTTCATAGCCTTTGTGCGCTCTCAGCTTTGCGATTATGTATTTCTAATTCAGTAGCATATCCCGTTTTTTTCTCTCCCTTCTGAACTTTTTACTTTTGCTTGCAACAAATCACACTTTGAACAAGTATCAGTTCTAGGGCGTCCAAACTTTAGACTAGGAAAGTGTTTTTTGAAAGTGGTAAAGTCAAAGTCAGTACTCACAGCCAAATATTGGCATCAACTACCTATCAGAATACAACGACATTTCTGATTCATTATTTTTTTATTGACCTTACGCTTTCGGCCGATGCCTCCTTGTTGTGACGAGGTAGCATCCATCTTGATAACGTGCGATTTGGCAAATGAAGTCTATGAAAGGACACGCGTAAGTGTTCGTATCGCAACTCGCACGCACACGTTTCGAAGTGCAAGTGCAGCGGCACTTAGACCGCATATCTAAATTATCTCTCTGTGTGTGAAAGTATAATAGAAATAGGCACTTAGTTCCATTTGAATATTGTTAGGCTTGGCACTTAGATTGTATTTCAGTAAAAAAAACGAAATGTAATTTTTTGGCACAAAGACCCTTTAGATTTTCAACCCTTCAATTCATAAGGCGAATAATGAGTGGTTGAATGTACAGCTGTGTTGTACGCTAACATAGCAGTGTACACATACGTCAGCCAATTGTCTTGCTTTTCATAGACGTAGGATTTTAGATATTCTTTCGGGGTAGAATGACTACGCTCCAGCGCGCCTTGTGTTTGGGGGTGATAGGGAGAGGACCAAAGCTGTTTAATTTTGAGAAATGAACAAGTCTGTTTAAATAATTCGGCAGTAAAACTTGTACCCTGATCGGTAAGAACTGACTTAGGGATACCAAACAGAGATATAAAATGGACAAGGCATTCGCTGGTTTCTTCAGCAGTAGTAGTTCTAATGGGATATGCGATTGAATATTTTGTCAAGTCATCTTGAAGTGTGAGGATGTACTTCAGTTTAGCTGAGCCAGATTCAGGAAGTGGACCGACTATGTCTAGGGATATTCTTTCAAACGGGGTAGTGGAAGTGCTGGTAATTTGCATCAATGCTCTGTTAAGTTTGTGTAATGCTTTATTTGTTTGACAGGATGGACAGTTTTTAACATAGTTTTCAATGTCACTGCGCATGTTTTTCCAGTAATATTGTTCTCGAATTTTATTAAACATACGAGTGGAACCTAGATGCCCTGCGACGGGGATGTCGTGATTTTCTTTGAGTAGTTTTTGTACTTCACTAGGACTAGGATAGTAAATTTTATTTCGATAAATATGAATTTCAATTGATGTATTGTGAAACAAATGAGCTAATATATTTTAAATTTTTAGGTATGAGTGCCTGTCAAATGGGTTTTTAAAATCAGATATACTTATTTTATCAATTGGTTCAGTGTTAGAAAAAAATGGTTTCTAAGATTTTTAAGGGATTTGAATATGTCACTATAACTGCTATCATCAAAATGGTGTACTTTAATAAATATAAAATAGTAATGTTTATTGTTGTGTGAAAGTGATTTATAAGAATGGAGAGTTCTCTCGGAATTTACAAATGCATCACCTTCTATTGAATTAGTATATCTTGGACGTAGGGAATAGATTCGTCAAGGTCAAGTGATGTTGGTACAATTATATATTATACTTGTTTTGGCTTTTAAGCAAATTGTCACTGTACTCGATAATGGCTGTATTATAGGAAGTTGTTGCTGAAGTGCGGAGAAATTTCGTATAAGTGTCGTCAGGATCGGGTAGGTTTCGACTTAGGCTATCTATTTCGGGGTTTTGAGTTGCGGCATTTGTTTCAGGATTTGGGCTGTCTAACATTGGAATTTGGTCACTTGTCGAAGGTTGAAGTTCATTTTCAGTTAGGGGAATCGTCTCAGGCATTGGTAAAGGATTATTTTGTGTCGAAAGAGGATCTTGATATTCATCTGTATTTGGAAGGTTTAAGGGACAAAAATCTATATCTTCACGATTAAAGGGGCTGATATCTAGTGGACCTAGGTCTGTAAGTTCGTTGTCAGGGTTTTCAGGTTGTATAGGGTTAACTGGATAACGGGAGAGGGCGTTGGCTGCTGAGTTCAGTTTACCCTTTCGATATACAATTTCGTATTCGTATTCTTCAAGTTGCAGCCGCCAACGTTGTAACTTGCTACTAGGGTCACTCTGGTTGAAAAGTCATTTTAAAGAACGATGATCGGTTATAATTGTGAATTTGGGACCAAACAAGTAAGGCCTAAAAGTTTTACAACCAAAAACAATGGCAAGGAGTTCCTTTTCGGTGGTACTGTAATTTATTTCGTTTTTGTTTAAGGTCCTGGACGCATAGGCTATGGGGTTATCTTTACCGATTGGGCCTTGTGATAGGATTGAGGATATTGCATAGTTGGATGCATCACAGGTAAGATTGAACGGTTTTGTAAAATCTGGATAGATAAGGACGGGAGCGGTAATAAGTTTATTTTTTAAGGATTTAAAAGCCAGCTGTTGCTCATTGGTCCAGTTAAAAGGTATGTCCTTTTTTAAGAGTGATGTAAGAGGTTTTGATAGTTTAGAGAAATCTGCTATTAAGCGTCTTTAATAAGAGATTAAACCTAAAAAGGATTTAATGTCCTTGGGACATTTTGGTGTTGGGAATTCCTGGACAGATTTAACTTTATTGGGATCGGGTTTCAGACCATTTTTGGTAATAACATGTCCTAAGTATCCAACTTCTTTTCGTAGGAATTCACACTTATCTGGTTGGAGCTTAAGGTTAAAAGAACGGAGTTTTTGGAATACAGCTGTCAGATATTGGATGTGAGAGTTAATGTCATGGGAGTAAATAACGATGTCATCTAAATAGACAAACATTTCTCTCCTTGAAGGCCAGTAAGAACATTGTTCGTTAGTCGTTGGAAAGTTGAGGGAGCATTTTTTAAGCCAAACGGCAACCTCGTAAATTCAAAGTGCCCTTGGGGAACACTAAAAGCGGTTTTGCAGGAGTCATTAGGCGCCATTTTGATTTGATGAACCCCTGATGCTAAATCAAGGGTTGAAAAATATTTGGACTTTCCTAATTGATCAAGAATTTCTGTGATGTTTGGAATTGGGTAAGTTTCATCAATTGTATTATCGTTGAGTTTGCTAAAATCTATGACGATACGCCATTTTCTTTGGCCGGAAGCATCCACCTTTTTAGGAACTATCCATATAGGAGAAGACGATGGAGATAAGGATGGTTTTATAATATTTTGGTCTAACATCTTTTGGATCTGCGATTGCACCTCTTGTTTGTGTATTTCAGGAAATCGATAAGACTTGACATTGATTGGCTGATCAGAAGATGTCCGGATCTCGTGCTGGATAGCGCCTGTAGCGATCAGCTGGTCACCAGGTAAGTGGAAAACGTCAGAGTATTTGGAACATACGTCATAAAGGGCATTGGTATCTTCGAGGTTTAAGTGTGAAACTTGAAGGAATTTAAACTTTCGTGGTCACTATAATTACGGATGTACATCCGTGAACATGGCGCTTGCAACAGTGCCGACATATCGGTTACTCAAAACAAAGGTACGTGGTATATATCCCGTAGGAACAGTACAAATAAACTCGAAGGAGTTCTAAAACTTCTTGAGTTCTGCTGAGTCATGACCTATTGTGCTGGTTTGGAATCGAGTTATAGTCAAGTGGATGTAAGGTAAGTTGAAGGTCAGAATTTAATGTAACGGGGTTGTCAGAAGTGTTTAAGACTGTGAGATTGACCCTGTGGTTATTTTTCACTGTGACTAAACAATTTGCAATAAATAGTGTCTCACTAATATGTTGATTAAGGACTAGTCCTTCTTTTATTTCAGGGTTTATGACTTATGGGTTTATATTTCATATGCTTTGGTTTGTTTCAGAACAGGGTTTTGTAATGGATTATCTTTGGGTGTAGAATTACTATTCTGGACTTTTGCTTGAACGTGATTGTTCGCATAGTCCTGGAAATTGAATTTAGGGACACTTGTTTGGGGCTGATTACCCTTGTGGTCATGGGAATTGAATTTACGGACACTTGCTTGGGGCTGGTTACCCTTGTGGTCCAGGGAATCGAATTTACGGACACTTGCTTGGGGCTGGTTACCCTTGTGGTCCAGGGAGTTGAATTTACGGACACTTGTTTGGGGCTGGTTACCCTTGTGGTCCTGGGAATTGAAGGTGCAGACACTTGCTTAGGGCTGGTTGCCCGTGTGGTCCTGGATGTTGAAGGTGCCGTTTTCGGTTGTGGATAGTGCTGTTAGTTGTGAATTGGGTCTCAAGAGACACCTTCGTGAGCCCATTATTCGTTTAAATGATCGTAAATTCCATCATTGTAATTCTGGTTATCACGATCATTGTCTAAATCGGAGGATTGCGGCTCTTGACTGTAACTTTGATGCGTTTCATTTGTGTAGTTAACATGAACGGGTCTAGCCTTAGAATATTCGGGGTTATATTGGTTTTGACTTGGGCGTTGTGAACCTTGAGGAGTTTGCGGGATTTTAAATCGGTTGTTGTTATATTCCCGTTTTTTGCAGACTTCGAGTGTGTGACCTTGAGTCTTACAATATCTACAGAATAGATTTTGATTATTTACGTTGAATTGCCTTGACGTTTGTGGTCTGGGATTCACATTATGGACAGCAGGCCTATAAGTTTCGAAAGGTTTTTGGGTCGGGCGTTGTAATCCAGAATTTTGGTTTGTCGTATGAGAACGTTTATACTGCAAGTTAAGTATCTTTTCTTCGGATACGGCTAGATTTATAGCTTCGTTAAGATTTAAAGGGTTTTTACCACGAACCAAATTAGAAATATTAGGTTTAAGACCAAGTAAAAAGGAATGCAGTGCCAGGTCTTCCATGGCTGCTGTACGGCCGACTAGTTCAGATTTCTTTTTATTGGATAGGGTCACTTCTGTTAGAAGTTTGGAAATTAATTCTGTTTGGTCTTTAAAAAATCACGTAACTGGTCCCATGAATCAAATTCCTTTATAGAGCATGTGGTTTCAGCTTTGCTTTCTAATTGGAAAAGGATGTATTTAAATAATATTGGCTTTTGTATCTCTGTGGATAAATTAATTGCGTTGTCGCAATTGCTCAAAAATGAAATAAGTTTTCCGCGTGTCCCATCAAAAGATTTTATAAATTTGAATAGAGTACTGATCTGAACTTAACCTTTTTTAGTTTTAATTAATTTTACAAACTTGCAAATTGTTGCATATTTTTGATACACACTTGCATAATTATGTAAGTTTTAAATATTTTGAGCAGAACAAAATTGATATATTTTTCTTAAACACCAATTAATAGTAGATTGTATGACAAGGGAGCAAAATAGTATTTTTACAGCGAGGGCGCTACTTTGAATCACGAGCGAAGCGAAGGATTCTAACGTAGAATCCTGAGCCAAGCAAGTGATTCAAAGTACATTGCCCGAGGGAAAAATAATTTGCTCTCGAGTCATATTCTCTACTTTTCATCCCCTTTCTATGAGAAAATAAATAATTTCGTGGGTAATAAGTTTTGTACGACGTTGTTAGCTCCTTAAGTTATGGTTTCAGGAGTTAAAGCATTGTCACTGGTAGCGCCATCTACCTTCCTATATATAACTAATCGCATCAACGTCAATCGTTCCACGCTTGTCTAGTGCGAGCGATACCATGATTCCGTCCCTGTCTCCCATTCCCAAGAAGGGGCACGCCTTTCGCGGATTGGTCGCCGCGATCGTCGACGCGACAGACAGCCTAGAACATTACATTCGCTAAATACGCGTCCGCCATACCGTATCGCACCGCGCCGCTCCCGCTATAATTATTACCGCTTATATAAAACCACTCGCAAGTGAAGGTGATTTGTGAAGTGAAGTGAATCAAGCAGCTTCATCCCGAAACCACCAGGAGACTGCCCTTCTGAAACGAAGAAGATTGCCGTACAAGGTAAGTGCCCCCCATCCTTGGAATATCCTATACCCACTCACAATCATCTCTCCCATTCTAATCCTTTTCCACATCCTCTTCCCGTATCCAATCCTAGGCGACAAAAACCCGCTATCCTTTGTATACAGTCCATTTCCTTCTCCAAGTCGCCTAGAACCCTACGGTTTCGGTGTAACGCCGAACCATTTTTTGATCCATACGAGTCGGATTCATTTACGTTTTTATACGTTATATCGCTATACCTAGGCAGTTATAGCACCTAACTATACTCCTAATATATTCACACTAGAGGACGCCAGCAGCTACGCCTGCATTTTTTTTAATATACCTGTTTTGGCTGATCCCGTGGGAATTTCGGGAAATCCCTTCTTAGTGCACCTCTACGGTCCCCAAGGAACATACATGCCAAATTTCAGCATCCTGCGCCCAATAGTTTCGGCTGTAGCGTGTCTGTCAGTCAGTAACGCAAGGATTTTATATATTAAGATTACCGTCACATGGTTGTTTCCGCCCGCATCAGTAGGTAAACTTTTATGTAGCTACCTACTTACTCAATTATTATTATTTCTGGAACTATCATAGTTGTCTTGTAAATCTCATATTTCGAGCAACTTTTAATTCCACAGCTCTAAAGTGTTGCCTACTTAGCCTACTTAGGTAAAATAATAGGTACATTAGACATTCTTATTTTGTTTCGGTCTCATTAGTTTATACTTACGTAAGCATGTCACAACAAAAGAAGTCACGCGTGTCGGAAGACAAAGAGATGACAATCTTAGAAGCAAAACGCAATATTTTATTTGAGCGCATTCAAAACATATACGAGCGTTCAAAAACCGCTTCTATTTCTGACAGTAATAGCGAAGCATTTCTCAGTTATTGTATGACAGTAGATAGTATTCGAACAGATTTTCATAAGTTGTTAGACGATTATAACGCAAGATTACTTTCTATCAATCCTGATGAAAAACCGAACTATCAGGCGTACACCTCATTCGAAGATCTTTATTGTATTATTAAGCGTATTCAATCGCAATTGGAGGGTAAATGTTCAGCAGAGCCCGTTGCCCGCAAACTGAGATTACCGCCAATCGAGATTATGTCGTTTGACGGAGATAAACGAAATTGGCCGTTATTCTATGCGAGTTTTAAGTCTACAGTGCACGATAATGGTTCTCTGACAGATTATGACTGGTTGTACTATTTAATAGGTAAACTGTCACCGAAGGCCCAGTCCGTATTTGCAAGTGTCACACCCAGTGCTGAGAATTATCAGGTCATATTTCAGTCACTACTTGATAGATATCAAGATACGCGCGTCCTAGCGTCTACTTACTTTGACCAAGCTTTAAATCTTAAACTGTCCGGTGCCGCATCTGTCTCGAATTTCCAGCTGTTTATAGATAACTTCGTAACCGCGGTTAATTCTCTTAGGAACTTAAAATTAGAAGATCTTTCCGACTTTATGTTGCTTCAACTAGCTTTAAAAAAGTTTGACACTGATACAATTCGCGCATTCGAGATGACGGAACGCAATAATAAAATACCTACACTAGATAGTTTTATTTCGTTCATCAAAGATCAGTGTCGAATATTTCATAATACGCAGTTTGGTTCACCTGGCCCGTCTGACACTAACAGCGACAAACAAAGGTTGAATAAATCGCGAAATAGTAATAAAAACTCGGTCCCTAATCCATAATATTACGTAACATGCTCGGAATCTAATAAAATTAATTCACAGAAGTGTCTGTGCAGTAATATAGTGCACGATCATTTATACAAGTGTCCCGCCTTCGATAATTTGAATCCAACCGCTCGTTTTAAATGCGTAAAAATCAATCACTCCCTCGGTTACAAATAGATAAGAGACAATGTTTATTTATATTATGACTAGTAGGCCATAGTTTAAGGGTACGATGAGGCTGACATACCTTTGTAAGGTAAAAGCCTCGAAATAAAGTAGAATAAAAAAAAAAATACGTAAAAGATAACAAAGCTTGCATTAATTGCTTAAGCATAAAACATAAAACAAGTAATTGTTCTAGTAAGACAAAGTGTCGCTTATGCAATCAAAAACATCATTCTCTGCTTCATTTCGATAAAGATAACCCGTTGTCAAGCCAAGCCGCTAACCTTGACACACTTACGTCGCAGGTGCAGGCCACGGTGACTTCCCCCTCCACGCCTTAGGGCGAAGTATCGTTGTGTACGACGTCCATTGCGCGGGCGGCACGCAAGCGCGGACAGCCTTCGCGCGCTTGTAGTGATCAGAGCAGTGCTAAGCCGCGATGTATGGCGTCTAAGACTGTTCTGTTAGCGACAGCGCAAGTTATCGTTTATGATATTAATGGGTCGCCGCACATGGTACGTTGTCTACTAGATAGCGCGTCTCAGACCAATCTAATAACATCGGAATGCTTCAAACGCCTCGAATTATGGAATAACTTTAAAAATACGAACTCAATAGTCCGAGGGATCGGCGGTTCAGAAAAACATTGCAAGGGTTCCGTAAATATTAAAATACATTCGCGTTTTAATAGGAATATTAATTTTAACATTTCTTCGCTTATCGTGGAGCGTATCACGGACGCATTGCCGAACGCTAATGTAGACGTAGCATCACTCACTCACCTCGAGTCATTACCGCTAGCAGACGCGGAGTTTGCGAATCCGGCAGGCATTGATCTTTTGATCGGAGTTTCAATATTTCCGCACTTGCTACTAACTAACATAGTACGTAGTGAGCGATATGATTTACCGCCCGCTATTGAGACGGTATTTGGGTATGTGATTATGGGTACCGTACCTACGTTACATACTTCTCATTATATTACGTTTTGTTGTTGTTCTATGCTATGCTATGCTATGCTATGCTATGCTATGCTATGCTATGCTATGCTATACTATGCTATGCTATGCTATGCTATGCTATGCTATGCTATGCTATGCTATGCTATGCTATGCTATGCTATGCTATGTTATGCTGTGCTACGCTATGCTACGCCATGCTACGCTATGCTACGCCATGCTACGCTATGCTACGCCATGCTTCACTATGCTATGCCATGCTACGCTATGCTATGCCATGCTATGCTATGCCATGCTATTCTATGCTACGCTATGCTACGCTATGCTACGCTATGCTACGCTATGCTACGCTATGCTACGCTATCTTAAGCTATGCTACGCTATGCTACGCTATGCTACGCTATGCTACGCTATGCTACGCTATGCTACGCTATGCTACGCTATGCTACGCTATGCTACGCTATGCTACGCTATGCTACGCTATGCTACGCTTTGCTACGCTATGCTACGCTATGCTACGCTATGCTACGCTATGCTACGCTATGCTACGCTATGCTACGCTATGCTACGCTATGCTACGCTATGCTACGCTATGCTACGCTATGCTACGCTATGCTACGCTATGCTACGCTATGCTACGCTATGCTACGCTATGCTACGCTATGCTACGCTATGCTACGCTATGCTACGCTATGCTACGCTATGCTACGCTACGCTACGCAACGCTACGCTACGCAACGCTATGCTACGCTACGCTACGCTACGCTATGCTACGCTATGCTACGCAATGCTACGCTATGCTATGCTATGCTATGCTATGCTATGTTATGTTACGCTATGCTATGCTAAGCTACGCTACGCTATGCTAAGCTACGCTACGCTACACTATACTATACTACACTTCCGCTTTGTAGATGGATTTACCATCAACTTAATAGGTTTCGCTGACGCCAGCGAGCGTGCTTACGGCGGAGTCATATATCTGCAAGTCCGCATTGGTTCTAACTACTCGGTGCAGTTAGTTTGTGCCAAGTCTAAGGTCTCGCCTGTTAAAACCATTTCGGTTGCGAGACTAGAGTTGTGCGCGGCCCTTCTGCTGTCTCAGTTGCTCCGCAAGGTTCAAGACACAGTTGTGCCCCACTACCCCATTAATAAAATATACGCATTTTCCGACTCCAAAGTAGTGCTCGCTTGGATTCATTCTTCTCCTCATCGCTGGCAGACTTTTGTCGCCAACCGCGTTAGTAAATTGATTGAACCTGTTCCCGTACTCGTCTTCAGGAAGAACTTTCCATAGATCACATTGACTGGAAGTTTATTCCACCAGCATCACCACATTTCGGTGGATGTTGGGAAAGCGTGGGCAAAGTGATTAAAACGCATCTCTTCAAAGTTATAGGTCATCAGATCCTCTCTTACGAAGAGCTTTTAAGTGTCCTTGCACAAGTCGAGGCACTGATCAACTCGCGTCCGCTCACGGCATTGAGTAGTGACCCTGCAGAACCATCCACGTTAAGCCCTGCACATTTTCTGAACACAGTGCCATTATCGTCATTTCCGGCTCCTGAAGCAGATTCTTCAAGCTTGCTCCAGAGACATACTCTGCTGGATAAACTCGTGCAGTCGTTCTGGCGACGCTGGCGTGCGGAATATCTACACCAGCTTCAGGCTTGATCCAAGTGGAATAGTCCTGCATCCCCTATACAGGAGGGTACGTTAGTCGTCATAATACATGATAATGCTCCGCCGCTTTCATGGCCGTTAGCCATCGTAGAAAAATTGCATACTTCCAAGGGCGGTACAACCCGCGTTGTTACCGTGAAAACCGCTAAGGGGAGCTACGTGCGCCCTGTTGTACGTCTCTATCCGCTTCCAACTCAGTGAGATCTAGCCTGAAGTTGGATCTACCTCTTAGTTTAAGTATTTAGTTAGTAGTTTTCGCTGTTATTGCGTTTGTAGTTTTCGCTAAAGTTAATTTAGATTAATTTTATTATCATATCGCTGTCTTAGCCTATTGATGGGATATGCGGTAGTACACCCAACATAGCAAAGTTCAATTCTATTTTTTTAAAGGCAACCCTTTAGGGCCGGGGGGACATGGTAGCGCCATCTACCTTCCTATCTATAACTAATCGCATCAACGTCAATCGTTCCACGCTTGTCTATTGCGAGCGATACCATGATTCCGTCCCTGTCTCCCATTCCCAAGAAGGGGCACGCCTTTCGCGGATTGGTCGCCGCGATCGTCGACGTGACAGACAGTCTAGAACATTAGATTCGCTAAATACGCGTCCGCCATACAGTATCGCACCTCGCCGCTCCCGCTATAATTATTACCGCTTATATAAAACCGCTCGCAAGTGAAGGTGATTTGTGTAGTGAAGTGAATCAAGCAGCTTCATCCCGAAACCACCAGGATACTGCCCTTCTGAGACGAAGAAGATTGCCGTACAAGGTAAGTGCCCCCCATCCTTGGAATATCCTATACCCACTCACAATCATCTCTCCCATTCCAATCCTTTTCCACATCCTCTTCCCGTATCCAATCCTAGGCGACTAAAAACCCGCTATCCTTTGTATACTGTCCATTTCCTTCTCCAAGTCGCCTAGAACCCTACGGTTTCGGTGCAACGCCGAACCAGTCACTTTCATAACTCAACGTAGAACTCATTATTTTTGCAAAATTCTGTAAATTCAATAAAGTATGTATCTACTGATTACGCGAGAACAGAGTCGTGATTCGCGCGCTTTTTTTTTTGTTAGCACGGGTCACGCACGTGCATCCAACCGTACCAGCCAGTTATTCATACAATTCGTGTTCGATTTCTATGAATGATATACGTTCCAAATTGAAATCACTTTGCCGCCCGCTTAAAAGCCCTGAACAGAAAAGAGCTATTTTGCTCCCGCTAAAAGAGGAACAAAGCGACACTTTTCGAATAGAAGGGATGAAAAGTCATATAAGTACCTATGAAAAGGCAAAAAACAACGACAACGGAACGGAATTATTGTTTGCATGATTTAATATTGCATTTTTGTAAACTAAAAAGTGAAAGTTTATTTCTAATTATAATTTATGTTTTGCATACCGAAAGGTAAAATGTACACTAATACTTTTAAGTATGTAAACATCTGATTTTGTACCTACATTTAATGCAAATAAATACATCTATTCTATTCTATTCTATCCTATTCTATCCTTTTTTTTATGGTGTCGGGTTGGTAAATCCTCATGGAGTCCCTCCGCCCAAGGGAAGAGCGAAGGGGACTGTCAGACTCTTACTGACTAAAAACCAACCCGTATTCCTCACGTACCCGTATGTCGGAGGGTCGGGTATCGCTGAAGCATTTCTCGCTACCCCCCCGACGGGGTATTGGCCCGCCAGGTAGTCAGGCGGGCCCCGAACAAAACCCCCTTGGCGGTGGATGAAGGTGTTGGGCTCCGCCGCCAAAACACTCAGCGGCCGCAGCGGAGGGGGAGGACGCCAACGCAACACCGCATCTCCTCTTCCTCTGCGGCCCCACCGCAACGCAACATGGTGCGCCTCCATTTGGTCGCGGGAGATAGGGCGCGCGGCAACGCAACACCGACACGCCTCTCCTCCCGCGACCGCACCCGACTGCGAGGGACAGAAGAACTGTCCCTCGCACCCGCCCCTTTGGACGCATCCTGCGCAGGCCTCCGTCAAGCCCACGCGGAGCGTCCCCTCCTGGATCGCTCTTAGCTACTAGGCCCCCCCACCACGACAAGGTGGAGATCCCACGGGGGGAACCTTTTTTTTTTTTTTTTGTTCACTACGGTGGGAAACTCTCCTTATGAGTCGTCTCAACTCCGCCAACCCAGCCATTAGAACGGCTGGGCTTAGGACTGGCGGAGGAGGTATGTGGAGGCTCTCCCCTAAAGGCGTTCGGGGCATACCCACTAAAACCCACCGCGGTGTCCCTACGGGTCCCGTATGTTGGCGGGGTCACGCGATTCGCGATTAGCATACTTTCTTGCGACCCCGCCCGGGATTGGCCCGCCGTTTGTGTTGGCAGGCCCCGTCTCGTCATGATCTCGCAATCATCCATCAAACTTCTTGCATCCATCAAACTTCTCGCATCCATCACCTTACAAAGCTACTTGGGAGGCGGCGAGGACACGCGCCGCCTCCCGCCTTTTGGCGGACAGGGAGCAGCCCCAGCGCTCACCGTCCGCAGGCACTGAATTCAGGGTGGTTGGAGGTCGTCTCTTGTGCGACGTCCCCGACGCCCAGACCTACGGTTGGGGAGAGGGCGGTGTATTTCCCTCTCCCGCTCCGCCGCCTCCTTGCTCAGCATGACTGCTTCGCAGAAAGAGGCGACGGCGTTCCAAGACCTCTCATTCCGGACCATAGAGAGAACTACGGCCGGGAGCGAGAGGACAACCGTATTCAGAGCCGTGACCAGATCACGGTGCTGCGATGCCCAAGCTGGGCATTCCGCCAAAGTATGCAACGCCGTGTCTTCGACAGGGTCGCGGCTGCTGCCACAATGGTGGCATCCGGGCGTTTCCTCCCGGCCTATCCTCCACAAATACTGGCCAAAACAACCATGGCCGGTAAGGATTTGAATTAACCGGAAGGTGAGGACGCCGTGACGTCTCTCCGACCACTCTTCAACCACGGGACTTACCGCCACTATCGTGGCGGGGAAGGACGAAGGGGACTGTCAGACTCTTACTGCCTCTCCTCCCGCGACTGCACCCGACTGCGAGGGACAGCAGAACTGTCCCTCGCACCCGCCCCTATGGACGCATCCTGTGCAGGCCTCCGTCAAGCCCACGCGGAGCGTCCCCTCCTGGATTCCTCTTAGCTTCACCGCGAGTGACCAATCCACGGGTACTGAGCCCCCCCACCATGAGATCCCACGGGGGGATCCTATTCTATCCTTTTTTTTTTTTTTTTGGTGTCGGGTTGGAAAATCCTCATGGAGTCCCTTCGCCCTGGGGAGGAAGGACGAAGGGGACTGTCAGACTCTTACTGACTAAAAACCAACCCGTGCTCCTCATGTTCCCGTGTGTCTGAGGGTAGGGTTTCACCTAAGCATTCCTCGCTACCCCCCGACGGGTATTGGCCCGCCAGATGGTCAGGCGGGCCCCGAACGAAACCCCCTTGGCGGCGGATGAAGGTGTTGGGCTCCGCCGCCAAAACACCCAGCGGCCGCAGAGGATAGGGAGGACGGCAACGCATCACCGCATCTCCTCTTCCTCTGCGGCCCCACCGCGACGCACCCGCCCCTTTGGACGCATCCTGCGCAGGCCTCCGTCAAGCCCACGCGGAGCGTCCCCTCCTGGATCCCTCTTAGCTTCACCACGGGTGACCAATCCATGGTTACTAAGCCCCCCACCACGACAAGGTGGAGATCCCACGGGGGGGATCCTATATATATATATATTTTTTTTTCCTCATGTACCCGTGTGTCGGAGGGTAGGGATTCGCATAAGCATTCGTCGCTACCCCCCGACGGGTATTGGCCCGCCAGATGGTCAGGCGGGCCCCGAACGAAACCCCCTTGGCGGCGGATGAAGGTGTTGGGCTCCGCCACCAAAACACCCAGCGGCCGCAGAGGATAGGGAGGACGGCAACGCAACACCGCATCTCCTCTTCCTCTGCGGCCCCACCGCGACGCATCGAATGGTGCGCCCCCATTTGGTCGCGGGAGATAGGGCGCGCGGCAACGCAACACCGACACGCCTCTCCTCCCGCGACCACGCCTGACTGCGAGGGACAGACAGAACTGTCCCCCGCACCCGCACTGTTGGACGCATCCTGCGCAGGCCCCGTCAAGCCCACGCGGAACGTCCCCTCCTGGATCCCTCTTAGCTTCACCGCGGGTAACCAATCCACGTTTACTGAGCCCCCCCACCACGACAAGGTGGAGGTCCCACGAGGGGGGTCCTATTCTATACTTTTATTTTTTTTTGTAAAAAAGGGCGGGGTTGGGAAGGGCGAAGGGGACTGTCAGACTCTTACTGACTAAAAACCAACCCGTGTTCCTCATGTACCCGTGTGTCGGAGGGGCGGGTATCGCCTAAGCATTCGTCGCTACCCCCCGACGGGTATTGGCCCGCCAGATAGTCAGGCGGGCCCCGTCACCCACTGCAGCCACCACCCCGGCCGCAAGACTCCACTATGAGGCGCGCGCGGAACACGACGCCGCCGCCTCGAGGCCTGCTGCTGATCGGATGACAAGATGCCCCGAGTCTGCCATCCGCAGGCCGCGCCCTACGGTGGCCGGAAGTCGGCCACCCTACGACGCCCAGTGCGTCTTCTGCGGGAGGGGAGAGAGGAGGCAGCCTTTCTCTCCCTTTCCGCCGTCTCCTTTGCAAGCAGCACGGCCTCGCAAAAGGTGGCGACGGCACTCCACCCTGACTCGCTACCGACCATGGTAGATACAACAGCCGGAAGCGAGAGATTTCCCGCAGCACCTACGGCCGCGACTAAGTCACGCCGCTGCTCGGCCCAAGCTGGGCACTCCGCCAGCGTATGCAATCATTACAATGGTGGCACTGGGACGTCGGCTCTCGGCCTATTCGACACAGGTACTTCCCGAAACACCCATGTCCGGTAAGCACCTGCGCCAGCCGGAAGCTGAGGGCGCCGTAGCTCATATTGAGCCACTCCTCTAGAACGGGCCTTACCGCCGCTACAGCGGCATGCCCCGCCGTGGGTTACGCTAAGCGCGTCTGCCACTCCGCCACTAGGACCTGGCGGAGCTCTGCCCTACGTGCCTCAACCTGTCGTGGCACCATTCGCTCGCCCTGCTCAACCGCCTCCGCGCGCCCCCAATAAAGCGACGCGAGGAGCTTTGCGTCGAGGTCCAAGGGCGGGGATCCGGCTAGTAGGCTCGCTGCCTCAAAGGAGATCGTACGGTATCCCCTTATAATCCTGACCGCCATCGCGCGCTGGGGCCTTCGCAGCGCAGCAACATTGCGGGCCGTCAGGGCGTCCGCCCACACTGGCGCGGCATATAGCGCCATCGACCGTACGACCCCCATGTAGAGCCTCCGGAAGGGGGAGTTGGCCCCTCCCAGGTTGGGCAGCAAGCGCGAGAGCGCAGAAGCGGCGCCCAACAACCGGGGGGCGAGCCGCGTAAAGTGCGACCCAAAGTTCCACCGACTGTCGAGAACGAGTCCAAGGTACCTCATCATGGACCCAACAGTGATGGAGACCCCTCCTATGATGATATATACTATGATGCAGGACCCCGGAGGCGGCTTCATCCTCGGCCCATGAAAACACAGGGCCTCAGACTTGTGCAATGCCACCTCTAAGCCCAGCCGCCGGATCCTACCCACGACGTGCGTGACACCAGCAGTCGCGCGTATGGCCGCCTGCCGGTACGTCTTCTCACGCGCTGTGACTAGCGTATCGTCGGCGTAACAAATGACGCCGACGCCGTGGAGAAGCGCACCGCGCAGAGCCCAGTCGTACCCTACGTTCCACAGGAGCGGCCCCAACACCGAACCCTGCGGAACGCCACACGACGTCTCTCGCCGACCCCATCATTCTCGACCCGGGTACACCACTGATCTTTCCGACAAAAAAGCCCCGACAATGCGTTGGAGGTAGCGCGGCACCCCGTGGTACCGGAGTGCCTCTCGGATGGTACTCCAGGGCAAGGTGTTGAAAGCGTTGGCGATGTCGAGCGACACCGCCAAGACCACCTCACCTCGGGCGACTGCCTCCTCCGCAAGGAACTTCACGCGCATGATCGCATCAACCGTGGAGCGTCCCTGGCGGACAACCAATTTGGTTGCCGCCAGAGACGCGAAATCCAGCCCCACCCTGGTCATGTGCTGGATGAGGCGACTGGCGATGATTCGCTCAAAGATCTTACAAACCTCGTCCAGCAACACGATTGGCCTGTACGCAGATGGTGAGTCTGCTGGGCGCCCCTCCTTCTTAAGCAGGACCAGCTTTCCGGTCTTCCACCGGCTTGGAAACTGGCCCCGCTCCAAACATGCGCTTAAGAGCCCCGCTAGTCGGGGCCCGAGGGCCCTCATGGCCAGGACCCATGCACGGCCTGGAATGCCATCGGGCCCTGGAGCGGTGTTCCTGATGCGAGCCACCGCCACTCTCAACTCTACCCGGGTCACTTCGGGCACGTCGTCATCAATGACATCTTCCGCGTCGGGCACATTTCGAGGCGGAACCATAGCCGGTGGTGTGTGCTCCGGTCTCGACGGAAACAACGCACACACCACCTCCTCCAGCAGCTGTGGCTGGAGACTCCGCGACAATGTGGGAGCCCATTGGCGCAACTTGCCCCGTGCCATAAGGTAGAGGCGTCCCCACGGCTCTCGGTCCAGAGTCTCCAGCAGCTCCTCGTTGGCCTGGACCTTTGCCCGGACAATGGCCAACTGGAGGGCACTCTTCGCCTCTCTATAGCGGTTATATAGTTCCGTCTCTTCCTGCTCGGCCGCCGCTGTAAAGGGGCGACGGCGTCTTCTACGGTACCTTGTGTACCGGCGTCGCACGTGCACACAAGCAACGCGCAACTGCGCAATCGTCTGCGACCAGCAGTACACTTGACGCCTGGATGGTAACGGCCGGACTCGGGGCATGCCAGCGTCGCAGATGTGCGACATGCTCTCCCGGAACCACTCCGCTTCCTCGTCGATGTTGGTTGGCCTGCCTGGGGAGTCCAGCCAGGCCTTGACGATAGAGGCCTCCAGGAGGGCCTCTCTGTCCAGCCTCTTCAGCGCCCAGCGCGGGCCGTCTCCAATGCCCACAGGGGCCGCTTGGACCGGTCCAACCGAGGTCTGGGTGGAGACGCTAAGTCGAATATATCGATGATCGGACAGCGTCTCTACGTCCTCCAGGACGTGCCAGTCCTGGACAGTGCGTGCGAGGGCAGGACTAGCGAACGACAGGTCCACTATAGACCCACCCCGCTGCCGCACGCACGTCTGCACGGAACCCCGGTTCAAGAGAAGCAGGCCCTGCTCGACCGCCCATTCCTCCACCAACTCGCCCCGCGCATCCGTAGCTGGGGAACCCCAAGCCGTAGATTTGGCATTGAAGTCCCCCAGGACGACCACGGGACGAGGATGGCTACGACTGACGACCGTGCCCAACTCCAAGATGATATCCTCCATGTCGGCGAGAGAAAGACTGGGGGCGAAATACAACCCCACGACCATAACATTTCCCCAAATTGCCGCGACATAGCCCCGCCCTCGGGTGACTGCCTCGAAGGGAAGGGTATCGGCGCCAGACCTTATAATCAGTGCCACCGAGCGGTTCATGTCGCACACCCTGTCATCCCTGGGTGGCACAAAATACGGCTCGGCGACAGCTGCCAAATCGATCGACCACTGCGCCATGCTCTGGAGCTCCTGAGATCCTGAGCCCTGGCGCAATGGTTTATGTTGGCTTGGAGGAGACGACTTAGGGCCATTATTATGTGTCAATGGCCGTTGTCTCCTCCCCAGCCCTCGGCGGATGTTCTGCCGCAACCGGCGGGTGAACCGGCTGCGAGGCGCTGGTTGCCTTCTTTGTTGTATCCGTGATACTAGTCGGTGGATGAGCTGGCTGTCTCCTGGCATTGTTCTTCTTGGGCCTGGCGCAGGCCTTTGACCCAGTTTGATGGTCGGCTGGTTTGCCAGATGCCGCAAAGATGACGCAGTACGGCGTGGCAGTGCAAGTGCCAGCCTTGTGACCGGGCTGACCGCAGCGGAAGCACATTTGGCTGTGGTCTACTCCAGCGGTGCACCGAGCGCCCGCATGTCCTCCTTCTAAACAGCGGTAACACAGATAGGGCTTGGGCGCTAGGAGCGCGACCTGTGCCGAGACCCATCCAACTAGCAGCCGTTTCTCGTCTTTTATCTTTTTGGCTGCCGCTACGGGACAGCTGACAAGAATTGTCCCGAGACCGGAGACACCCCAACGTATTGTGCCCGCCTTGACTTGATCCGGCGGGCATCCTCCGGCCTTGGAGATGGCAGCGGCGACCTCTTCCTGTGTGACGGAATCGTCCAGGCCTGAAATGCGCAGACCTGCGCACTTGGTTGGCCTGGACACTCTTACATCATCCGGGCCTAGAGACGCCCTGAGTCTATCGGCGAGGGCGTCTGCTTTGGGACCACTAGTAGTTCCCGATATCTCAAGTAGGCGACCGCTCTAGCAGTTGTTTTGCACCGGAGGCCCGTTATGCCGAGATCACTCAGTGAAATCTCGGCTTTTGCTTTTGCCAGGATCCTGGCATATGTGAGGCCCCGCTCCTCTGCCCCTGGGTGCAGGGTGAGAACCACTGCTGTTGAGCGGGGGGTACTGAGCCTCGCCGTCTGGCGCTTGGCCGCCGCTTGTTCCTTCTGGGCCTGCTTTTTGGCCCGCTGGCGCAACTTTTTAGATTTTTTGGCGACGCCCGCAACCGCCCACTCCGCCTCAGGTCTAGTGGCGGGTTCGCGCGTTACTGGCCTAGCAGTTTGTGTGAGCAGAGCAGCCGTAGCACCTGCCTTTTTGGCCAGTTTAGCCTCTTCTTTTAACTGCCTATTTGATTTAGGCCCCGCAGTTTTCTTTTGCGAGGCGGCAGTTCGAGCAGTCCTCTCTTGTGCGACAGCAGCCGCTTCTGCCGGTTGGGCAGCACGGGGTGCTGCAGCTTGGGCCGCATATGTCGGCGCCGCTGTGCTGCGTTGGTCTGCAGCTAGGGGGGGGGGGGCGTAGAATCCTCCCCTCAAGCACCGAAAAGCTCGCGTTTAAACTCGCCATCTCCTGACGAATCAGGCGAATCAACTCCGTCTCCTGTGACGATTGCTGCTTCGACAGCTGTGACGGCAACTGCGGTTGCGGTTGCGTCGTTGCGGGCAGCAGGCCCACCTCCCGTCTGAGTTGCTCGCGGCGGAAGTTGACCATCTCCGCCTTGAGCTCCTCGTGCTCCTTGCGGAGCTCCGCCATTTGCGCTGCGAGTTTTGCGTTCTGGGCCCGTAGCAGCGCCGTCTCTTCTGTTGTGGTGCGGGTCAAAAGCACCTGAGCACTTTCTAGAATGGAGGCCGTGGCCTCTTTAACCGCTTTCTGACTGCAGCCGCTAAGGCCCTTCGAGACCTTACTAACCCTTTTTATAGCTACAACCGCGTCGGCCATTCTTTGGTTTAGGTCGGAGGCAGGTAGCTCTTCTGTCTCGACTTCTATATCAGAGACGGCAGACGACGACTTTGACAGGCGAGTGACTCTCCCTTCCGTCACTCTTTTCGTCAGAGCCGCAATCTGCCGCTCGTCCTCCTCCAGCTTTTCGGCGACTGCTGCGGCCTTCATTGCAGCCGCAACCTCACGCCTGGATAGGCCGATACTGGCATATTTGCCGGTAGTAGCGGGCCTACCTTCCTTTTTTGGCACCGATCTTGGGTGCTGGCACCGCTGTGTCGCTCAGGACCGAGTCCGACCCTGAGTCTCCACCTTCCCTCGGGCGTTTGCGTAACCTTTCTATTCTATTCTACAACATCCGCATATAAATTTATTCTTATAATATTGAGAATTTCGTGTATTACGTTATTTATTTTATCGTTCTTAATTATAAAGATAAAGTCAAGCGTTATAAGCTGATACGAGACGACTGGATACTTTTACAAAGGCGAGATTTAATTGGAATATCATTGTAAGCTGCGAGAAGTTACTGCAATAAAATTGTAATTAACAGTGTCACAGAGGTACGTTAATTTGACGCCAAGCCTAGAGATTTTTCGGTATCATAGCCATAAATAATTGACAGAGAAGGCAAGCAAAGGGAAACGGGCCGCCTCCATAGCGTATCAAACAGACAGTTAAAAGAAAAAAGTTATTTGCACTTATTGTTAGCGAATATTTCCATCCAAATATAAAATCTTGCATCGGAAAAACTTTGAGGTTTTAAGATTACTCAAACTGGAAAGTTAGGTAAATGACACCACGGGGACAGAAATATTTTGCAATATTCTTACAAGCCGAGATGGGATGCTTTCTTGAAGTTTTTCCAAAAGGAAGTTTGCCCGAAACGAGTGGCGTTCCGTCGCCAGCGCTTCATAGCTCAAACAAAACAATAGATACCAGAATAGTTGAAATGTTCACTTTTGTTCTTGTCGTTAACAGCCTGCCTTTTTAGAAAGGATTACTCATTTTCTTAAGGCCTAGTGTTTACTAAGAATAAACAAGCTTCGGCGAGATTTTGACTGGACTTAACGACTTGCTTGAATATTTACTTTGACTTTAGACTCAAACTAACTCAGACTGACACCAAGACATAAATATCAAGTGATACTTTGATTGACGTTAAAACTAATAAATTATGTATATATTTGATACTTAACTAGTAATTTACCGCCAGGCCTTGTATATGCATCCTCTATTTTGAGACATCGTTGGCACTATTCCATCTGAAGCTTTAGATAATGGCTCCGCGTACAATTTGTATACGTTGTGATTATTCAATATTTATTATACCTGGTGATTTCTTATATTTTTTGTACCAAAAAGCATTTACAAGAATTTGATTTAAGCAACCCTCATTAAAGCACACAAAAAAACAATTTTCTGACGCGAATTTGCCGACAGAATTTACTTTTAAAGGCTAAAAGTTAAGAGTACGCTTACAATGGTAATGCTCGTAAGGCTAACCTGAATAAAGATTAACATTGTATAGATCATTCAACTTTAGTAATACTACAAAGTACAATGATGAAAATTACGTGACGTTTATGTACCTATTTTCCGGTATAAATGGGTCTGTACTAGAAGTAATCTAGTTTTAATAAATAATTTAATGCCGTCACCGAAGAAAAGTACCACAATACAAAGTAATACAAGCATAAGTAATATTACCAGTATTTGCGTTTTATGCAAACCGAATATCGGGGCATATGTCATATTAGCGTAAAGATTTTTTATTATCATAAGCATTTTTTTTCCTTCACAAGCCACTGATTCATAGAGTTGCTTAATATTTACATCTGTTGCGTATCATAATATTTAACTGAAACACAATACATGCAATTGCTCTACCACTAGCCAATTCTATTGCCAAACTCCATAATAACTTAGTTTATTCTACAACGCTAATTATTTCATACGAAATATAGGCTTTTGCTTGCTTGATTTCTCTGAAAACATTAGAAGCAGTTAAATTGGCCTTTTTTTACTTATATTAATTTGTAACAATTAGACAGAAAAAGTCCTTCAATCACGACACCACAGAAACATCGGCTTCGCCACCCAGACATCACAATTATTTATTCAACTTTTGTAATATCAGCCGAAGTAACGTAACATTCATCACATCGACGAATACGTAACGGAATAGAGTTCAAAATCGCTTGGCATTTACATCATTTCACAAATAAGTATGTGCTTACTGCTTCATTTTATCTCATGTTGCGAGCGAAGGCTAAATCCGGATTAATTAATTGTCAACTGGGAAAGTGCTTTGTATTCATCCCGTTCGATAATTCCTGTGGTACAAGTCCTCATCCTATTATCTTCGGTAGTATCGTTTCTATTTGTACCTTCAACAAATTAAGCTGTAAATACTCTTAGCTGTGTCAAGCAATAATGACCTTTAGTTAGTTAGTTAGTTGGACAGGTGTTTTCCACACTTAGCCACTAAATTGGGCCATTGTACGTGAGCAGCGACGCGGTTGTCGCCTGCTACTCATACCATGCAAGCTCCTTCCAGAAGGCCATGAGTTGACCAGTGTTGCATATGGCTTCGCTCATGGTTCCGGGGTTCTTCAGGAACCTCGTCCGTTGGTCGCTCACGCTGGTACAATGTAGGATCACATGAGCGGGTGTTTCTTCGGTCTCCATGCAGCCCCTACATAGTGGGCTGTCCGTGACGCCGATATTGTAGAGATGCTTGTTTAGTGGACAGTTGCCGGTTATTATGCCAGTCAGATGCTTGAGTGTTTTCCTATTGGAGTGCAACAGTTTGCGAGAGTCGTTTGTCTAATTGGGGAAAGGCATCTTTAGATTGCCTTCACTCTTTTAACTCTGCCCACTCTTTTTCATGTTGTTGTAGGGTTCTCTCGCGTAAACACATTTTTAATTGGTTGAAAGGTATCGGTTTCAATTGGTTCGGGTCCGAGAGTTGTTGTGTCCGATCCTTTCCTTGCCAGTTGGTCTGCTGCGCCATTGCCCGTGGAGTCACTGTGTCCTCGTATCCACTGGAGCGTGACCCGATTCCTCGCTGCAGTTTTTTGCAGCTCTTGGTGGCACTCCATAATTAGGCCGCTGTTAAAGCAGTTGCCATCGAGAGCTTGTAGTACTGAGGCACTGTCTGTGATGATGCGTATTGACAGGTTACTCACGTTTCTGGCCGCGATCGTCGTCCAAGTCCGCCGTCAATAATTACCTTTATTGGCATGAACATATACCTATATGAAGCAAGAAATAAATGTTTGTGTTTAAAAAATAGAAAAAGTAATAGAAAACCGACCAGGTGCATGTTGGGCAATCTCTTGAATGTGATGCCTTCGGAAGGACTAAATCACAATAAATGTATGAAATTATTTGAATACTAATAACAACTAAATACTAAAGATTAGATGTTAACAGCTTGGAAATGCATGGTTAAGGGCTGCTGAATATTTTGGAAATGGATTTCCTGAATAGTAAAAATGTTTAAAGTCACCCGCAATAATTTTAAAAACTACCTTATATCACCTCAAACGACATAATTATAATAAAAAAATAAAAATTAATCACTCTCGGTATTTATTTTTTCTGTTTGCTACAGAATAGGACAGACTTCTATCTTGTTTGAATATTCTGTATTATATTTATATATGAATATATTTGTTGTCTATTTTTTATAATTATTTTTGTGTTACTATACAAATATAGGTTCGTATTTGTTAATAATGAATTGTGTTTAAAAAAAGAAACAAAATTTTAGGGTAACTTTCATTTCCAAATATTTCAGTAGGAATATCAGTAATCTAAATCCCTTGCTTGTACTTTAATCATAACCTAAGCCTTCTGAAAATGAAGTCTTTTAAACTCGCCTGCCAATATTTAATAAATATGTAAATGTTGGTTTGTGTAATTTTCAGGAACTCGCAGTCACACCGGAATATACTTTTGTGAATTTTAACTTAGAGCACACTGTATGGTTAAAGATATTGTTTTTTATAATGTAACTTTAATCATTTAGACGCGTGAGCGTGATGGCTCTATCTTTCGAAACGGTATTCAGACTACAAGTAAGATGTGCTATATTTCTTGTAGTCTATTAATCTCGTAATTTGACGAACATCATCCTCATGGCTTCATCCCAATTGCTTGGGTTTGTTTACTGGTCTAGTTCATTTGACTAACACAGCTTTCAAAAACTGCATATTAATATTTGAAATGTACATATGAAAATGATAGCTCACAAAAATAGAGATACCAGATGTTATGTATAACAGTACTGCCCACCTGAGCCTAGAGTGCAGTAATCGACATTTGGTCAGTTTCGGGTTTATTTTTTATTCTAGAAGACTAATGAAAACCTCATTAAAATGCAGTATGATCTGCCGCCATACAAATTTATTATACTGCAAAAGTTAACAAAAACGATTTTTACTCATATTCCTAATTAAAGTACAGTATTAATATTACATACAGCACTTTAATTGGTGGCGGCTTTTATATTTTGATATTAAAAACCAAAAAACATACAGTATTTAATAACTTTACCGCCGTTTAACTAGTAGGATGTTTTGTAGTCAATTGTGAAAATCCTTTAATATACAGAGTTTTAAATATTACTGCATTTTAGCTAGTTTATCCTATTTAATTCATGCTACCTAAAATAGCTAAAGTCAAGCACTTACTATAGTAGCAAGCACTTGCACTTTAGTAGGCAAGATTATAAAAATATTGCAAGTTGACAGCTGTGTTTACGTACATGCATCGAAAAACGTTGGTAAGTGGTACATACAGAACATAATAACTACTTTTATTTATTTTACACATAATTATTTCATGTACATATTTATATAAGCTGAAGTTCCTTCTCACTTTCAAATACGTTTGTTTTTATTTCACAATGCGCGGACAGGCCACGCCGAATTGTACCTACACCTTTTATATTAAACTGCTTGAGACCTTTTTAATACCGTGAATCCAGCTATCATTGCCCGCAATTTTGATTGCTTTGAGATTTTGCAAAATACATCCACCAAAATGCGTTATAAACTCGACCATACGTAGCAATTACTATCAAAAGCTTTCAGTTTCAAATGGTGGTGCTTCTCGGCTTAATAGAATCCTAGAAAAATGTAGTAGCCGCACACAATTACGTATACACACGACCGTCCAACATTGCTCAACGTTATTTTCTGTAAATCTGTTCAAAAGCTTTGACAATATATGTTTAAGAGAATCATGCAAATATGCCATCTTTAGTGTTAAAAATGTGGTAAGTACATTTAATATTTTTATTTTACTGAGGTGAGAAATGTTAGGCTACACACCAGGTACTATTTCATACAAATTGAAAACAGTGCAGATTCCTTGCTCTATGGAATATACAAAATAGCTAGTCACAATACCTACCTACTCAGAACTTATCTCGTATATAAGATGTTTCTCGTTCCTCTGTATCACATGACCATACCATACCAACCGATATCCTATACAAAAACACTAATTGTGTATAGTGGGTGTCGACACTAATACTAATTTTGTAGTGGGAAATATTGCCACTCCTATGTTCACGCAGGTTTGGGAAACATTACAATAATTTTATATTTCAAAGATCTCAAACAAGCATAAAAACGAAGCGCTTAATTAATAATTATTCTGCTAATTAAATAATTTACTTGAAAGTTGTAGAACGCTGAAAGTTAATGAACGCTGACAGTATGACATGTAAAAACGTAAAACAACATTTTGGCACCACCTTACAACATGTGTCTCCGACAACTGATTGAACTTAGCAACATAAAAAAATGCGACAGAAATATTCAAATATACGCTAAAGATATAAATTAATGTTAGCAGCTACTAAAACTTTTTTACAAGTCAAGGTTTGAGTTATTTTTCGTATTCAGGCAAAGATTTTCGCTAAGAGCAATGATAGCCGGTTTTACCGGTTCATTGATTTATGATTAGTACCAAGTAGAAGAACAATAATCATGCTTCAAAAGTTTGAAATGATGTATTTAATCTTATACTAATATATAAAGCTGAAGAGTTTGTTTGTTTGTTTGGTTGAACGCGCTAATCTCAGGAACTACTGATTCGATTTAAAAAAATCTTCAGTGTTAGATTGCCTATTTATCGAGAAAGGCTTTAGGCTATAACATCACGCTATGAGCGACGTCAGCAGAGCAGTAGCCTTAAATAACGCGGGTGTAACCGCGGGCATCCTCTAGTGTCTGTATAAAAAGAGCATCAAAATAGGTATCATTTCTTAACAAAAAAGAAAAACTGTAGACTAATAATATTGTTGATCTAATAGTTTTCACTATTAAACTGCATACGACAGATACAATGATTTATAGTAGGTAGATATTTTGATTTAGAGTTTCAATTGTACATAGACTCACGCCTGTTTCCCGAAGGGGTAGGCAGTGACTACGGAACGCCATTTGCAACGATCCTGACATATCTCTCTTGCTTCATTCACTCCCATCAAGTTTCTCATGCATGCTCTTCTGTTTAGGGTACTTCTGACCTGTCCTTTTTTTAGGATGTCTCCAATCTAGTCAGAGAACGTCCACCTAGGTCTTCCCCTTCGTCCTGTCCCATTTCACTGACTTGCGTCAGAGCTGTCTGTAAATTACGACTCCCAGAAAGCTGCAGGCCACATTTTAAAGAGTTAAATATCTTAACCCTACCATCACTGTATATTTACGAAATGGCATTTTTTATTAAATCGCACCCCTCAATGTTCGAAACTTTTATAATTAAAAGCCAGTGCAATCAAATACATGTACAACCTCACAAAACTGCATTATATAATAAGAATTTTTTAGGTGTGGCTCAGAAATTATTTAAAAAAACATAAGAATTATAAATTACATCAATGTATTTAAGCGGACATTTAAGGCTTAAGGCATATTTATAAGAAAAGACATATTATTCTGTGAACGATATTTTTACAGACACAGTATCGTAAAACATATTGTATTCGTTATCTATTACAATCGTTTATGACCAATGTAATCTTAATATATAAAATCCTTGCGTTACTGACTGACTGACAGACACGCTACAGCCGAAACTACTGGTCGTAAGAAGATGAAATTTAGCATGTATATTCATTGGGCACCGTAGGGGTGCACTAAGACGGGATTTCCCGAAATTCCCACGGGATCGGGCAAAACGGGAAATTCGAAAATATGTGCGTGCGAAGCCGCTGGCGTCGACTAGTCACTTATAATGACGATGTAATCAATTGTTAAACTTTGACTTGCAAATGAATTTAAATAATTAATTTGGTAATGATAATTTTGTTAAAACTAGAATGTATAATGTAATTGATGTAAAATTTGAAATTATTCACGCTTATTTTAATGATTATTTTATTTCCTGTAAAATTTGCACATCAGAAATGGTAGTATACAGAGAGCTTAACATGTGTTTTGTAACAACTAAATGTAACCTGTATTACGCAAATAAACGATTTGAATTTGAACTTATAAATCTTTTTTGTCAGTCTTTCGTCATCCATCCACCCCAAACCTTCTTAACAAGCCTTTCTCGATGCCTGTCACTATATCTTATTTTACCCCACAAGTCTATTTAAATTATATTAATACGTTGGCAATAGTTTCAATTGTGTCGTGGTAAATGCGTAAAAGTTTAGTTTTTTATAAAAAAAACACAATTTGATTGAAAATAGAAAGCTAATTTTATTTCACTGCAAGTGTGAAACCAATAGGTTTATTCGATAAAACTGTTTAAATTGCAGTATTTTCACAATATTACTGCACTTAACTTAGTATGATTTATAAATAAAAAATCTAGGATTTACTGCATTTTAAAGAGTTTTTAAAATGATTATGCAAAAATCTGTTTGTAGTATCAGGGGTTAAAAAATAAAAATAGCTATAATATATTGTTTTTTTTTTAATCGTACCTAACAATGTTTCGTAATTTAGTCTTGTTCCTATCCTTTCACCTTGCATTGAAGGTTTTATCGAAAAATATACTTTGGATAAAATTTTAGGGGTTCTAAAATTTTAAACGCGTTTTACTCGAATTCGTGTTTTTGCTGTTACTGCGCTTTAGGTTCGGGAGGGCAGTATAAGTGTATGTTCTAATTTACAAAAAACATACATAAAGAAAACATAAAAAAATGTGACGCATGACAAGATATGGGACATGCAAGCGGGATTTCGGAAGGGAATGGGATGTACGGATCAAGTCTTTTCCTTGCGCTGCGTCACCGAAAAATGTCTGGCAAAAAACCAGAAGGTGTATTGCGCGTTCATAGACTTGGAAAAAGCTTATGATAGGGTGAATAGAAAGGACTTATGGAAGGTGTTATCCATGTATGGGGTGGACAGCTGTATAATAAGGGCTCTGAAATCCCTGTATAGGGATTCTAGAGCAACTGTCCGAATAAATGGTGCCTATACGGATTGGTTCGTCATCTCGAAAGGTGTCAGACAAGGGTGTCCAGCCTCACCCCGGTTGTTCAACTTATTCATGGATAGCTGCATGAATGATATGAGAGAAACTGAATGCGGGATCGATATGGTAGGATTGCGTGTTAAGTGCCTGTTGTACGCCGATGATCAAGTCATCCTTGCACCATCGGCGAATGAGTTGCAAGAAATGATTGACTGCATGAATGAGAGCTTTAAAGCTAAAGGTATGAAAATTAATGCAAGAAAGACGAAAGTGATGGTGTTTGAAAAAGATGAAAGTTTGACTGAGTGTAATATTACGATTGAAGATGAAAAAGTAGAGCAAGTAAAAGAATTTGTATATTTGGGTAGCGTGTTTACAAGAGACGGAAGATGTGAAGAAGATATTGAAAGGAGAGCGACTGCCGGTAATCGTGTAAATGGAGCACTGTATACCTTTATGAACGGCCAGACTGTGCCGAAAGAGGCACGATTGGCGGTTCATAATGGAGTGCTTGTCCCCACGTTGATGTATGGAAGTGAGAGTTGGGTATGGCAGAAAAGGCATGAAAGTAGAATTAACGCAGTTGAGATGCGATCACTGCGTAGTATGTGTGGGGTGAGACTGATCGATAGAATTCCGAACGTAACTATACGAGAGAGCAGTGGTCTGAAAGAAGATGTCGTGACTAGGATTGAGAAAGGAATGCTAAAGTGGTTTGGACACGTGGAGCGAATGAGTGAAGAAAGAATGACGAATAAGATTTATAAGGTAAATGTGTGTGGGCAAGTCGGTCGCGGCAGACCTCGTCGGACATTCCTCGATCAAATTGGGGACGTCCTAAAAAACGGCCAGGTCCGAAGTACCCGAAACCGGCGAGCATGTATGAAAAGAGTAATGAGTGTAGAGGAAGCGCGTAAGGTTTGTAAGGATAGAAGCAAGTGGCGTTCCGTTGTCTCTGCCTACCCCGACGGGAAAAAGGCGTGAGTATATGTATGTATGTGTATACATAAAGATCACAAATAAACAACTCCATGTCGAGGGACCCCATTCATTGGCACGTTTTAAGGTCAATGCCTTGAAGGACTCGAAGTGAGTAAAACAGTGCGATGATCATCAATCAAAAGGGGTGTGATCAAAACATGCGAGGTACGGATTATATTTACTTACGCAGATTCTCCTACTCAAAAGCCATGTTTCCAGTATACCGAAAACGGCTAAAATATTTTGCCAGCAACAAAAAACACCCATCAGTATCTTGGCCAACTCAGTAATCAAATCCCAGATCTGCTGATAGCTACACGGGACACGTGAGGGCCCAGTATCGTTGATTGTTTACCGACCAGTGTGTACAACAAACTACCCACGCTATGTACCCAACAGACACATAATGAAGATTACACGTCCACAGTTACCGAGTTTAGGTAACGTAGATAGTAATCAATTTGAAATCAACCATTCGGTATCGAACTACCGCCTCGTTTCACATATTGGAGGTCACCCACCATTTCATGTCAATAGCGCTTTTGTATGGAAACAGCGCAGTGGTCTAGGCAAAGGTAGTCTGGGCAATTAGCAGATAGCATTGCCTCCATCTCTATCATTTTGGTTCATACGAGCTTTAAGATCGAGGAGTATTACCTGTTTATGATTATTGAAATCGTACATACTTTCGACAAGTGTTTGAATAAAGTTCCGTAGTTGTATTGTTTAAATTACTTATAAATATACGTATAAGATATAATTAGTATACTGCGTAATCCACGAACTCTGAGCTTACATAGAGCACCTTACTTAGTAATTTAGTATCCTTGCCTTTTACAAAAAAATACTAGGCGTGTCCAGAGACGCATGCCTCACTGTACAGGGCAGGTAGTTCATATTAAATAATGTTCATAACAGTGCAACATAATAGCGTGTTGTTGTATGCCATGTTTTATGATGACGAATGATTTACAACAACTATTTAAGTTCTTCCTTAGAATACGATGCAAATGCTACCGAGAGCATGCAATTAGAAGCAAGATTATAGGAACATAGTGTAATCTCATGATTAGTTCTCTGCCTTACTGCCGCAGTGAGTACACTAAATAGTTTTCTCTTACATGTTAAAAAATCCGGCAGAAGAAAAGTAAGATGAATAGCATATTCTAGCTAAGTATTACATGTATATTCAAGAAAATGTATTAAGACCACAACCACTTGAATGTATTTCAATGTTTTTACGGATATTCTATCCAATGATTTTCTTTCTATGAAAATAATTTTATTAATTACTAGAGGACGCCAGCAGTTACGCCTGCATTTTTTTTTAATTTACCCGTTTTGGCCCATCCCGTGGGAATTTCGGGAAATCCCTTCTTAATGCACCTCTACGGTCCCCAAAGAACATACATGCCAAATTTCAGCTTCCTGCACCTGATAGTTTCGGCTGTAGCATGTCTGTCAGTCAGTCAGTAACGCAAGGATTTTATATATTAAGATTATGTAGGTTGAATTATATTATATATTCATCATTTTTAGTAGAAGTGTGTCACTGCATAATGCCTGTAGCGTGGCCCTTTACTAATAGCAGCCTACTCTTAGCGATATCAGACGATACGAGTGAATGGGCTTATGCAATTTAGTAAGGGGTATTTTTAACAGTGCATCAAATATCTTAAGTAACACACTGAAGTGCGTTACGCTAAGAAACTTTATTATTTCACTAAAATACTGACTTGCACACTAAAATACTATTTGCACACCAAATATGACGTTGTTTCTACAAAATATCATTTGATATGGAAAGTCTCATCCGCTCGGGAAACTTATCCACTCAGAAAACTTAATAGGTTATGTTAGGTTCTCTTTTGACGCTTAACCCAAAAATAGGAGCCCTGCCTCGCAGGGCTCCGTCAAATTAGCTTATTAATTAATTTGGTTGTTAAAAGTAAAAAAAAATGATATGCTTCTGTAATTGAAAGGTTTATTTTTATTATTAGAGATTTGCAACGGTCAATAAACAGGTGTTCGTTATGAAATATTTTGTGAGTATATTTTGTGGTGCAATTAGTATTTTAGTGTGCAATTCAGTATTTTTTAGTATTTATAATCAGAGATAAATTGAGTAACAGTTAATTACAACCCATTTAGTAATAGCTTAACTAAGAAGATGTATTATGCATACGGGCAAAGCTTAGTTTATAATAAAGCTGAAGAATTTGTTTATTTTTCAAAATATACAAACTTATATAATAATAATGAACACACTACTCTGGCTTACACCAAAATTATTAGACAAGAATATCACACTACATACTCTGTGACATCACCTGTACTAAATAACTAACATTATAAACCTGAAGAGTTTATTTCTTCGACTAAACACGAAATTTTCTGAGAAATGGACTGGACTGAATCAAGAAAGGCTTTAGGCTATATTAATCTATGTTAATAGAGCTAACAGCCACTAGTGCGGAGCAGGAGCCATAAACATTTATAACGCGTGTCTAACCATAGGCACACATATTATAGCTTATGTAGCTGACCATAATATTTAATCGCCACTCATTTTAAGTATACGTACGAGTATGGAATGGAATAAGATAAAGTTATCTAATAGGTTTCATTAAGCTTGGAGCCTGAACGACTATTCAATACACAAATTTTGTGTAATAAATCTCTGAATGCAATATTAGATGAACTGGCAAAAAACCTATCTTGCAACAGAACAATTCGAAAATTTAAAAACAATAATACCATTTTGTTGCTTAAAAATCGGAACTTTTCACAAAAACCGTCAATATTTTATAAATGCAGATCTGATCTGATCTGAATATAAATTAAATAAGTCGTAGATCTCTCGCTGAGATTTTTATTGATGGGCGTAATTTATTTGAACGGCACCCGCAGTGTGCTTCGGGAGAAATATGAACGGTATTATAGCAAAAAGGCCTCTTCGAATTTATGAGCATCTCTTTCGTTGTTTGATAACGTTCAAGTTTTCATGGTGAGAAGCACGGGTTTTTCGAATGTTCTCGAAGCTTGAAACTGGATTTAAATAGAAGATTAATTCAATGGAGTTAT
This sequence comes from Euclidia mi, assembly GCA_944739405.2. Classification (NCBI taxonomy): domain Eukaryota; kingdom Metazoa; phylum Arthropoda; class Insecta; order Lepidoptera; family Erebidae; genus Euclidia; species Euclidia mi. The sequence continues at coordinate 26,833,530 of OX123190.2, forward strand.
TTAATATCAACAAGTTTGGCTGTACTTCGTGTGTTTACGGTAACTGCGTTATCGATTGGCGGCTTGGTGTGCTGGGAAGCGCTGCTAACTAACTTATAAGTTGTTCGATCAGTTATTAGCAGTGAACGGTATTGAATCCGAGTAATTTGTACTTGCGCGAATACAGCAGACGTGAATGCTCCAGGGAGTTATAACGTATCTAATCGCGTATATGTGTCTGTTTTTATGTTTGCTCGCTTTGTTATATTTATGTGTTTTTGAACAGTTTCTGTATGTTGATACCTTATATTCATGTGTTTCTAAACAGATTTTGTATGTTGATACCTTTATACCCCAAGAAAAAGTGAAATGTGATCTAAAGTATATATACCTTATTTATAAAAATAATCACCAAATTGTTTGATACAAGAAAGAAATTGCATTATATTCTACACACGAAAAATTTATTAAAACTCAGTAGAGCAGAAGCATTTCAGTCTCGTAGCTTCGACATTTGCTCATTAATATTTGGATTTTTTACGCCACCAGTGCCTTAACCAAAACTTAGTCTAAATCTATATGCACCATAACTCACACATAAACCCATAAAACAAAAAAACATTTAAAACTCCATGGTACAACCACTTTTAATATTCACGCAACACTGAACTGTTCCCCACCATCCACAAAAATCGAGACCATATCAAATATCTACATTTTTATAAAGTCAAGCGGGCATACCACTACTGGGCGTCGGCGCTCGGGGCGAACGCTACATATATATATTTTTGTAATTAATTTCCCAGGTGTGTAGTAAACAACTGTAGAGAACCCTATTCCTTGTTTATGCTTCTTCCCCGGGCACTTTTATGAACATATTAAGCTGTCAAACGTAAAATTTTCTTTACTTTCCACCACGCACGTTAGAGGTCACTAATAACTTAAGCCATGCATTCACTAGGGGACAAAGTTGCTCGACTTATCGCGAACAGTCACAGGACATTTACGTGCGACTGTCCCGCGACAATGTCGACCGACATTTCGCTCGTCCACATACCGGCATTGTGATCAAGATGTCGCCTAAGTGTTAACACAGTTTCGTTGGTAGTATGGACCAACGAAGTGTGCTATAATCGTGGTTAGTCGCGGAACAAATAGCAACACACGTCCTCACAAGTCAAATGCCGTCGGAAACTGTCGAGGGACACGAAGTCGCGCAAGGTCGACGCTATCGGAGCGTCGACAAGCGACTTGTTCCCCGACACGTAGATGTCGCCTGCGATGTCGGGCGATGTCCCCCGCGACGTCGCTCAACACTCAGAATTCGTGTCGGGCGACAAGGTCGCGGGAAAAATGTCCCCTAATGAATCATCATCGTCATCATCATCCACAGCCCGACTGTGTCCACTGTTGAACATAGGCCTCTCTTTGTTCTTGCCATTTCCCTCGATCTTGTGGTAATCTCGTCCAGGTTCGGCCCGCGATTGCAACAATATCGTCGGCCCATCTTGCTAAGGGACGGCTGACACTTCTTTTCCCCATCCGTGGTTGCCATTCTGTTACGGCCTTACTCCACCTGTTATCACTCCGTCTAGCCAGATGTCCTACCCAATTCCATTTTGACGTTATTATTTGAGTTCCCACGTCGCGCACCTTTGTGCGTTTTCGAATTTCAATGTTGGGAACTCGGTCAATCTGACGGATACCAAGCATGGAGCGCTCCATGGCTCTTTGTGCGACTCTCACTCGGTATATCGCCTCTTGTGTGAGCGTCCATGTCTCGGCACCGTAGGTCATTGTGGGCAAAACACACTGGTTATAGAGGCGGGTCTTCAAACATTGAGGAACTTTTACCGACTTTAAGATGTCATCTAGTTTTGAAAATGCGGCCCATCCGAGCTGAATCCTCCTTGATATCTCAGTTTTCTGATGATCTTTATCAAAGGAAAGATTATGGCCAAGGTAAGTATATCGGCTAACTAGTTCTAATTTTTCACCGTCAATAGAAACTGGTGAGTTTTTGCAGCATAGACCATTTGCCATAACCTTCGTCTTGGTCATATTCATTTTAAGACCTACTTTTAATGAGACATCGTTAAGATCTTGGAGCATAATCTGGAGGTTTTTAAGATTATCCGCAAATACTATTAGGTCATCTGCAAACCTTAAGTGGGACAGAAACGCACCATTGATGTTAATCCCGCAGTGGTCCCATTCTAAGCTTTTCATAGTGTCTTCCAGGACAGCAGTGAAAAGCTTCGGTGAGATGGTGTCTCCCTGCCTCACACCTCGCTTTAGCGGAACTGGTTTGGTAAAATCATGTACACGGACCTGCAGTGTGGCTGAGGTGTAAAGCTCCCGGAGCAGATTCACGTAACGAGAATCTATGTGACAACGATGAAGGGCATGGAATACGGCCCAGTGCTCAACGCTATCAAACGCCTTTTCGTAGTCTACGAAGGCCATGCATAAGGGTTGATTAAATTCGTGGCACTTCTCCATTAGCTGCTTCACTGTGTGTATGTGGTCGATGGTTGAGTATCCGCTCCGGAAGCCCGCCTGTTCTACGGGTTGGGCTTCATCAAGCTCACGCGTAAGCCGATTTGTGAGGATCTTAGAGAAAAGCTTGTAAATTTGCGATAGTAAGCTAATAGGACGGTAGTTATTTAATTTGGAAGTGTCGCCTTTTTTGTGTATGATGGTGACTATGGCATTTTTCCAAAGTTCTGGGGTACGGGTATCATACATAACCTTATTAAAAAGTTTTACCAGTAACTTTTGAACTGGTTCCCCTCCTTTTCTGAGTAGTTCGACAGAAATTCCGTCTTCACCAGGTGTTTTATCTGTCTTCATATTAGATAGGGCTGTAACTACTTCAGACAACAAAATGGGTGGCAAGGTTTCTGTATTTTGATATTCCGTAGGTGGTGCTCTGGTATCATCATCTTGGGAGAGGGGTTCTGGACATCTTGATGTATATAGATCCTTATAGAATCTCTCGAGAATAGATAAAATTTTTGCTCGATCTGTCACTATATTGTCTTCATCGTCCCTTAGTTTGGTGATCTGTTCACAGCCTGTACGGGTCCTTCTTCTAAATACCTTTGGTCCTCTATACTCTTTTATCGTTTGAATTATCATTTCAGTGTTATGTTGTCTTAAATCCCTACGTATAGATTTACTGATCTGTTTGTTAATCCTGTCGATGTCTTTTTTGTCTGACGCTGTATGTAAAGCCATGTTCCTTCGTATTTCCATTAAATTTAGTGTTTCTGGTGTTAATTTTCTCTTGATGAATGTATCTGTAATGAATACGAGGCTTTAATGTTTTATAGTTTTTGTGGGGTTTGGGATGGTGTTTAATGATTATTGATTTTATGCTTTAGTTGTAATTTATTTATTAAGTACATATATATAGACTCAGCCCTAAGATAATATAATAATGTGTGATATAAATGCTTTTTCGTAGTTTTATTTTGTTTTGTAAAAACTATATACTGGAAATACTGAAGTAGAACATACATTTGAACTAGGTACTATAACTGAAGTACTAAGCAATAAGGTTATTAATCTCAACAAAAAAGCTTACCTTCAAATATTACTTCATACGTTTCTGTGGTAGAAAAAAATATATTTGAGAAAAAAATATGAAAAAGTAGCAGGACACATTATATTTCCGAGAAAACCACCCAGAAATTGCAATCTCAAAATAAAATAAACCATAATCCTCGGTCTACTTTTGATCTGGAACGTAAAACTTCACCGAGGTCGTGGGTATTTCTGAACTTTAAAATCTGCATAAGCATGTCTTTGCTTGAGAAAACATTATCTTCTTAAACAGTTGGTAGAATGCCAAAAGAAAATAAACGGTTCATTTTAATAAAGAAGCGTTGCTTGGTAAAATTATCTACGAAGCTCAGAGGTTAATTTGTATCGTGCAAGCATTATAACGCTATCCTTTCCGTACCCTTCCTGTTTTACGTTCGTACGTTGTCTAATGAGGGAGAAAGAATGGACGTGTTAGAGATTAATGTCCGGACGGCTGACTAAGAGCTACGCAGACGGCTGGATTTATATGTGGAGGTACATATTTAAATACAAAAATAGCACTGATACGTGAATTGTTTGCAAGAAGAATGTGAGACCAAATTTGCTTTGGATTCAAGAATGGTTATACAAGTTGATAACAAGAATACACTGACTGAAATTAGACACTACAAGTCTGTTTGTAAAACAATGCTAAGTATAGGACCAGACTGAGCCCTATCCCTATGCCTGGCCGCACACATCCGTTTTCAGGCCCGCTTTTCAGGTCCGTTTTTCAGAACCGTTTTCGGTTCATTCCGTGAGCGAAAGCGATTTTCATTTATTTTCCTTTGGCCTAGACATGGGTTATATAGGTTATTGAAATATTAGGTATGACATGATTGTGATTGGATTGTTTGCGTGAAAAATACCTGTGACAAAATACTAGGTACCTATTAAAAAATCCGGACAAGTGTATCCCGTATTATCCTTTATCTAGTCTCCTAAGGATAAAAGAACTCAAGCACAATAGGTAATTATTAATTTAATCGCTTGCAAATGTAAGTATAAGTTAATCGAATATTACTAGTTAATAGTAAAGCCCAATGAGCCCTTATAATTTTCATTGAAAGTGCTTCATGTTTGATTAATTATTAACGACACGGGAAATAACGCGATTTTTATACGTATTTACATACCATTGACGTTTGACGTTTCGGAACGGTTGCACGTCCCATGGTCACAAGCTGACTGGCGCTGCGATGTTACTACGAAATTTTTATTGCTTTCACCGTTGGCAGATGAGCCAAGGGCCCACGTGATATGGTAAGTGGTATCCGTGGCTCAAACTTAGCTGTGTTTACTTAGTATTACAGGAACCATGTCAAATAAGTACAACCAAGTTGCCGCCTACCGGAAGGAAGAGGAGAAGGAAAAAGGATCAGGATGGGGACCGGGAAAGGAAAGGTGATTGGGCCTCCGGCGTTCTCACTCATTGTACAAAACACAAAATAACAGATACCGTTGCTTTACATCGATCTTCTGTGAGAGGGTAGTACTTCTCCGGTCGAGCCAACCATTTGTGCTGAAATCAGCATGGCCCTATTACCGACAATTTGCGAGCTGTGCCTGTTTCCAGTAATATGCATAGCAGAGACGCATAAACGCACGGATATTCGATCTGCTTGCCGCAAGAGCCGCATAATATGCTAGACCAGGAGTGCATGCGGGGCATTTTGTTAATTTCAGATTACCAAAGACCACACTCCCACAAGATATGATGTGCAGATTACTCACATTTGTTGTCAGAGCTTGAATATTGGCACAATGGTAAATAAACTAAATAAAAACCAAAGCAACTTCCTCCAAAAATTACCATGCCCCGTACGAAATTGAGCAACACAGTGATCCTCCTAACCAGGTCCGGCCAGTCGCTCACGAACGTCTGGAAATAATTGGTAGAAGGGGACGGCCTTTGGTTGATGTATTCCAACGAAACTGCTATTCGTCGAGGAGGCCTACGTAGACATCAGCGTGCTGGTTGAACAACCTAAGCAGTTTATTTCTATCACGAGGTGCTAGGAAATTTGAATCCATGCTTTCTCGTATGGTATAATACATTGATGCACGTCTTTGGACCTCAAGATCAACCGAAAGTACACCTGCCAGTACTGACAAAGCTTCAGTGCTAATCGAGCTTTGCACAAAAATTTTAAAATATCAACGCATTTGCGTGACACACAAGAACAGAGATATATATAGGATGGGTAGTGTAGAACGTCGCTTAAGCGACGTTCTACACAAGAACGGGTACAGTAGGCGAATTAGACCACCCAGACATACTCAGAAACACCTGGACTACAAGGTTGAACGACACCCAGCGTACTTACCGTACGTCAAAGGAGTGACAGATAAGGTCGCCAACATCCTTAAGAAGGTTTCAGTTAAAACTATCTTCACTCCTTTTAAGAAACTGTCGCAATATATAAGAACGCCGAAAGACAGTCTTCCCTTAGAAAAGCCAGGTGTATACAAAATTGACTGCAGCTGTGGAAGTTCCTACATAGGACAAACCAAACGCACCATCTCTTGCCGAATAAAGGAACACATTAAGGCAGTCAAAAATAATGAACCACACAAGTCGGCCATAGCTCAACACCTCTTGGACTCGGGTACCGACCACTGGATTCAGTTACATAACCCTCAGGTACTTTCGACAGAACGCCACTACATACCTCGAATGGTTAGGGAGGCTATTGAAATTAAAAAGTTCAAGAATTTCAATAGAGAGGATGGGTTTCAACTGTCGAGTATCTGGCATCCAGTGGTACGTCTATGTAAAACCCGTGAAAAGAACAAAATCAAACCGCGAGCTGACGTAGTGAGTGTGGTATGTCGTGATCGGGTACAATGTGATAGTGATAACAGTGCTAGTGGTGTTGAACGCAAAAAACGGGTAGACCGTTATACTTGCTCGTAACATTCATCCACCCGCAATACCATCAGTACATCCGTGAACATGGCGCTTGCAACAGTGCCGAAATATCGGTTACTCCAAACAAAGGTACGTGGTATATATCCCGAAAAACAATTTAAATTAAGTATGAATTTTATTGTTTTACGTTCTTTAATTGTTTTCATCTCGCATAGAGTATATACCTCTCAACCACTTTTATATACACGTAGAGAGACAAAAGTTTAAGCAGGAGTGGTTTTCAGTAGCAAATATGAACCTTTCACGTCACACATTATTAAGATCTAACGAAAATGATAAAATCACTTATATTATTATATTGTTCTCTTGTCTGTATCTGATTTTTGCGTAAGTTTGAAATCCCCAGACAAGAGTATATCGTCTACTACCATCTACTACACATACATTGCCGTGTGATTCTGACACGTAGTATTTGAATACTCTTTGATTCTGACAAAATAAACTTCAAACCAATGCTATATATCGATACACGACAAGATGTACGCATGCGCTAAATTCCGTAATGACGTCACGAGCCGTTTTGCGCGTGCTTGATTTTCATTTCTTTCAGTCCACGGAATGTTTTCTGTTCAGAGCAAAATCAAACGTTTGTGGTAGGCAGTAAGCTCATTTTATATTAATTAGATGATTTTGAGAGCCCTAAAACATTACAAACCCGAAAAGCCGTCTCTGAAAACGGGCACCGATTTTTTTCAGTTCGGAAGGAAATGAAACGTTTGTGTGTTTTCCAAAATTGATAATTTTTCGTTTATTTTACAAAATACATTTGATACAGTCGACAACTGAAGCTCGCCAGTCTCACGGAATTCCGTCAAGAAAAAACGGCCCTGAAAATCGGATGTCTGCGGCCAGGCTATAGGTCTAAATCATGGTTAATTAATCCTTATTTCTCAGAGACCTCTCAAAGAAGGTTTGTTTCACTTTTCGAGAGGTCTTACAATTAATTCTTCACTTCCAAAGTCTACGTTTAACAAGTTTTGCACTGATAAGGCTAGAACAAAATGTCAAAGTAATTTTAATCCAAGTTTCATAATGAGATACACACAATAAATATTTTCTAATAAAACTTTGTTTTGTTGTCTCAATATAATAATAGTAATAATAATGCAAGATGAATAGATTGCCTTGGTTGGCTGGCCAGAGGGAAGTCGCAAGAGCTATTTGCTCGGGGTTGGAAGTGTCATTTTCAAGGGCGTGATTACGGGGAAACCCGCTCCGGGTCACGACCCGCGATGGCGAAACCGGTGCCGCACCGCTCTACACCCCTAGCCACTCGCACCGGTGTTGCCCTCTGGCTGCCTTTATGGCAGGCTTCGTTTACCATGGTGGCTATTTAGAGAGGGCCCATCTAGTGAGTTGGCGAGTCACCATCTGCCCCTTTTCGACGTACTATAAGAGTACTTAGGGCAGACGCCGTTTTTCATCCATAGTTTCCATATTCACTCATCCATTGAACACCCATCACAATAGCCCAGAGCAATTAGTATCCATACAAGTAGCAATAGTCCTACACCTGCTGCGGCTAATCCGTGGCTGTACTTCATAGTGCAGTTATGGAGGCTCCTCAGTAGGTGTCCCACCACATCCTAGATTAAAATTCTCAAAGGGCATCTGCGCGTTGGACCTATGTCTCCGTGTACGCCTGCCAAAGGGCCGTGTACTTTTTTAACATCATTTGTTAGAAAAGTACGCGTGAAAGAGAAACAAATAGTAATAATAATAATAATCTTTATTGTACACCAAATGGTTAATTAAACACAGGAATTCACAGATAAGTACATGTTGCACAAACGGCGGCCTTATCGCTACAAAGCAATCTCTTACAGGCAACCCTTATGGAAAAGAGAAGTAAGAAGCCAGACATAGGGCAGTTTTGGCGTAGTAGGATATTAATGAAATTATACCAAACAAAATACGAATACACACTGTACTATACAAATACACTAATATTTATTTACTATAATATAAATACATATATAAACATACATAGTCTCACGCCTATAACCCCGAAGAGGTAGGCAGAGGTGTATTTCTACACCCACTTTTCGCCAGATATACTTTAGTCCCACGTAATAAGGGGCGAGCCTATTGCCGTACCGGGCACATTTCTAGACTCCGTGCTGCTACTGAGAATTTCGTGACAGAAAAACCCAATAACACTGCCCGACCCAGGAATCGAACCCGGGACCTCCCGATCCCACGCTTACATTTATGCCGCGAGACCAACGAGGCAGTCGTATAGGGTTTGATGTCGAGTTTTTCGTCTCTACGCAAAGATGGTATTTGCATCGTGTTATCCCTTAGTCGCCTCTTACGACACCCACGGGAAGATAGGGGGTGATGACACTTGTATTCTATGCCGTCAACCACACGGCTGTCAATACAAACATACATACAATAATATAAGGAATTAAGTAATGGGAGTAGACAATAGTAATAAGGGAGAGAAAGAAAATGTGAGTTTGACAATGTTATGGAAAGTTAAAGAGATAAGTAGTGGTTTTTCAATAAGTTTTTAAAAGATGTGATATTTTGAGCCAGTTTGATGGATACAGGCAATGCATTCCACAACCGTGCCGCTTGTACAGTAAAAGATTTATCGTAAAAAGTAGTGGAATGCATTGGAATTACCGATGACCTAAGACCCTATCTTGAATGAGAGTCACTTAGGAACTTGAAGCGTTCTTTCAAATAAGATGGAGTAGAAGGATTGAAGAGAATATTATAGAGTAAGGAAATAATGTGAGTATTCCGCCGAAGGCGAATTGTCAGCCACTTGAGCTTATTGCGGAAATTGGAAACGTGATCATATTTACATAATCCAAATATGAACCTAATACAGAAGTTTTGAAGACGTTCAAGCTTATCAAGTTGCTCTTCAGTGAGATCTGGATAGCTGACATCGGCATAGTCAAGGATAGGTAATAGAAGAGAGTTTGCAAGTGCAATCTTAGTGGCAATTGGCAAAAAGTTCCGCAGTTTTCGTAAAGTCCCCGCCGCAGCAAACAATTTGCGACTAACTTCGGTGATTTGTGGTCCCCAAGATAGAGTTTTGTCAATATAAACACCTAAGTCCTTCACGCAATCACTTATAGGTATTGGGATACCATCAAAAATTATTTGGGGTAGCAGATTCCAGTCAATGCGAGAGATCATCCTGGGACTACCAACAACGATAATCTGTGTTTTCACAGGGTTGATCTGCAAACCAAATCTCAGGCTCCAAGCAGATATCCGTTCTAAATCAGAGTTCATGATACGAAATGCTTCAAACAGCTCATGTGCAGGTGCCTGTGTGTAAATTTGAAGATCATCTGCATAAAGGTGGTAGGATGACTGAAGTTGACAGGAGATGGAATTTACGAAAATTGAGAAGAGTAATTGAGAGAGAACGCCACCCTGTGGAACCCCGGCTGTCGTATTACACCACGAAGAGAAAAAGTCTTCGACCCGTATACGTTGCCGACGACCAAACAGGTAACTATGAAACCAATCAATCACTGGTGGAGATATGTTATTAGAGCGTAATATACCGAGTAGAGTGTGGAAATCAACGGTATTAAAGGCGTTACTAAAGTCCAGTAAACAAAGTACCGTTAAATTTTCTTTCTCCATACCGAAGCTAATGTCGTCAGTAATGGACTAGGCGCTCGAGCACTTTAGAAAGGAAAAGTAACACGGAAATAGGACGATAATCATAATAGGAAGTAGGTTTCGATTTTGTGGGCAAAGGAATAATTTGGGCATCTTTCCAAGCAGTTGGAAATACGCCCCAGGATAAGAAATAATTAATTATATGACAAAGGATGGGAAGGATTTCGTCTAGGATATGAAGAATCATCTTACCACTGACGCAATCATTACCGACAGCATTAGAAGAAATCGATAATACGCACCTTTTAACATCACACGCAGAAACTTGATTAAAGACGAAATGTGGATAATTTGGAGTTGGAAGCGTGGAAAGATCGTGTAAAGTCTTAGCTTTAGTAGCCGCATCAAATTGCGACGAAGAAGTGAAATGCTGATTTAGTAAATCGATGTCAATATTATTGGAACTCTGATCATGTGTTGACTTTCCAACTCCCAGTGTTCTTAGAAATTTCCAAACTTTAGCTGGGTCTTCACTCTCAACAGATTTATGGATGTGTTGGCGTTGTGCTTTCCTACTCACCTTGCTGCAGTGATTTCTAATCACAATATAGCTTTCCCAATTGCTAAAAGTCGGTAGATATTTGGTTTTAGCCATTGCTTTCTTTGATAACAGATTTTTTATTTCTTTAGTTAGCCACTGTGAAGGCAAGTGATTGACTCTTGTCGCACGGACTGGAGCATGAATATCGAATAGACAAATAATTGCACTATTGAGTTTTTTAACTTTTTCGTCGATGGATTGAGCGCTTTCCACAGATTCCCAGTTAATCTTACGAGCGTCACTACGAAGACTCTCCACATTCATGCCCCCAAAATTACGTTGCAGAAGAATTTTAGTCTTAGGCTTATGAGGACGAAGTTTATACGAGAGAAAAATTAAGTCGTGGTAGGAGAATGCATCAGCTGAAAATTGACCATCCTTGACGACAAGAGAAGGTGAAGAAACAAAGATGAGATCAAGAAGAGAAGAAGTAGAATTCGGAAAGTTATGTGTAGTATTTAGAGGAAGAATACACAGGTTACAGGATTCCACTATTGTACATAAGGAAGAAGAGCGAGAATCATGCTCTAACAGACAAGTGTTAAAATCGCCCATGATTATTATATGAGTCTAAGAAGTTGTAAGAGTTTCTAAAATACCCTCGAAAGATGAAAAATAATTTATATGGCAGTTAGGCGAGTAATAGACACCAAGCTGAACCTTCGTATGAGCGAGACTTAATTCCAAAAAGAGATGCTCACCTGCAATAAGCGGAGGTAGCTGTGCTGACATATCAATAACACTGTAAGGAATGTGATTACGGAGATTAATGGCAACACCGCCACCACCGCCAACAGTATGGTAATTTCTTACTAAACGGAAATCAAGTAAAGTTTAAGAAACAAAAGAGAGACATGGTTTCAGCCATGATTCGGCAATTAGAAAAGCATGGATATTTTTACAGTCGAAAGTAGTCAGCATATCCTGGATGAGGGCAGGAATACTCTGGGCGTTGATGTGAACTTCATTCAAGTTATGGGGTACATCGGCAAACTCTGATTGAAGTATTTCAGGCAGAGAAGGAATGCTTACAAAACTATCATTACTAACAGATTGAAAACTGATAATAGAATAATGAAATTAAACATAACACAAATAAATTTTTAATATATAAATTTAAAAATAAATAAATTAATATAATATAAACATAATACATATCTTATATTTAAGAAAAAAAATATAAATATATGTTTAGTCGCTAACTCCACCCGCCAGTTACGTGTTACATAAATAAACAATTAAGTATCTCCCGAGTAACAAAAACGGAACAAACAGATATCTGAACATACCAAGATTCCAATAAGTGAAAAAATATAAAAAATAAAAGACAGTTGGAAAAACTAGACCAGGTGAATTAAAATTTCGGTACTCCGTAAAAAAGACAAGCAAGGATTAAAAGCCTGAGTTTCAAATAGGTAGAACTCTATGGTATGATAGCTGTCAGGTGAGAAGTGTTATATCTATGGTTATAGCCTGTGGTTATAGCTAATATGTCAACAGTGAAAAAGTGAGATTTTTTTAATTAAGTGTAAGGTATAGCTTCGAAAATAGAATAAGAAAGAAGGTAGAATATAAGTAAGACGAATATTAATTCACCCGGTCATGTAAACAAACACGAAAGAACATAAATATCCTATTTTTAGGTGCAGCAGCTCGTTTTGTTTTTAGGTTTCTCCGGGTCCAAGCCCTTGATCTTGTCGAGATCTCCCGTGGATGAAATCCGATGTCGATGACCATTGGCGTCTATAACGAACACGGAGCCCTCCCTGGTCCAGCACTTCGCGACACCAAACTTCTCTCGCGCTGCCATGAAAAACTGCGTATCGCGATCATTGATTTATAACTTACAACTAACTAAGCAAACAGCGCTGAGATGTGTTGCCGTTTATTATGGGTCTGGACCTAATACCGTCAAATTTGCCGCACACGAAAATATTACGGACGTGAAACGGGCAAATGCGTTGTGAATCTTGCAATACTCGTAAAGAAAATAATTTGAAAAAGTTCGGCATATCATTCCACATGTAAGTTAATTGTTTTTCACGATATTTTGTTGAAAATAACCAATGAAATCGCACATAATCGTTTTTATTTACATGATACCAAGTAATAAAATGTTGGATCTCCCACTTTTGCGGGAGTATCTTAATGTAATTAGTGGCGTTGCCATTTGAGTATAGGAAATATAATATGACACATTCCTCATTTCAAAACCAAGTGAGGGTAGTTACTGATACCCGCATTTCCACAAGACGTCGGCGCTGAGCTCTCATCAGTCTCTCGATGAAACAATTATGTATTTATACCTTAAATAAAATGTTTGTGCGATTAAGACCCGCTTAATTATTTTGTATTACTGTTTATTTAATTACAACAATGTTTTATGTTGATTTTTCATTTTCCTTTTATTTTCTATGAAAATGTCTAAAAACCTCATTACAATATCATATACGTTCAATTGTATAGTCCGGAGTGCGAAAAATCCTAAGGTTTATATCGTGTGGTAGAGCTACGCTGATTACAGCTGGCCCAACTGGGGTAGTACCACCTCTCACAGAAAATATACGTAAAGTCACAATATTTATGCTGTTAGGTTTCGTTCAGTTAATGAGGCCACTGGACGCCTAAACCCCCATTTTCATCCACTTTTCATCAATAGGGGAAGGGTATTAGAGTGAAGGCAGCCAAGAAATCTTTTTCCTCGCCAGTATTTAAGGACCGGCAACGCGTAAGCGATGCCTCGATTGGTATCACTGGCGTCTAAGGGCCACAATTGGTTGCTTAGGCTTAGGCTTCATGTTATAATAAATTTATGATAAAACTTACCGATTTGCTGAAAATCACGATGTACCTGTGTTTGTGACCTTTAAACTCGAGTTTTTTTTTTCAGTTGTCGGATCGTGGAAGATTTTTTTAGATTTCATTCATGTTTTGACCCATTCTACCAATTTTCAGCTAACTATTACCACGTATCTTTAATACTACTACTATGTAGTAGTATTGTATTAATAAATACACTCGAGATATTATTATATTCAATAATTAGGAATATTTTGTAAGAATGTAAAGTAATTGTAAGCATAATTCAATACTGGATTTACTGAAACTGCTTACCTATAAATATATAAGTAGAAACAAGGCAACAAATGAACATTCCCACATATTAATATACATACAATAAATTATACATACCCATAAGCACAACCTTCTGTTAAGTAATACGAATAATAAAACAATTGGAAAATATTTTTAAACTGAAGAACACCGCATTTTGCGATGAAAGGTCAATCCGTCAATTGTCATCACTTTTGAATTTATGTTATGGAACTTTCTTTTAACGAGTGCAAAATAGATGAATATAGGTTTTTCTAAGATGCTTATTGGTTTCAAAGCTACGTCTTCTATCTCGGCTAGTCACCTCGCTATTTTGAACGTCAATTGTAGGAGTTTGCTACTCTAGTGTTAATGTTACCTCAATGGTCGCGATCGAGTCAGAAATTCGGACAGCGTAAGACCCGCTCCTTTTAATTTGGTTTTGGAAAACTAAAACAAATGGTGTCCTGTACCGCAACGCTATGGAGCTTAATGAGGATGGGTCTGGCCTTCTTATCGGATAGCTGACGCACACGACCCATTCTATGGCATCGTTTGATATCTGACGCTGTGAAAGAATCCAACTTGAGATACTGTTTTATGGCCTGTGTGACCAGTTGAGCTGTCTCTTCGTTCTTCCCCTCCTCAACACCGCGCAGCAGGATCATTTAACGGGGGCTGCGCATCTCCATACTGTCCACTTGGCGGGTGACAGACTCTAACTGCTGGGAAAAGGACTTCAGTGTTTGCAGAATGAAGTCTTTGAATGCCGCAAATTCCTCTGCCAAGCTGCCGGAACTAGGAGGCTTCTTATTGAAATCCGCTTAAAATTTGACCATCCGCTCCTCAAAATACTGCTAGATGTTGACTATTTAGGTCTCCATCATAAAAGTGCAGTTCTAGTGAATTCGTTGTGCTACTCTTGTTGTAATCACTTGAATGGCTGGTATTTGATGTTAGCTATACTTATTAAACATTAAAATTATATTTTATATACTTAAAGTATTTTATTTAAGAAAATTATAACAGTTGATTCTAAAACAGGTGTTTTTTTAACTACCCACAATGTTATAATAGATATATTTTAGTATATATATTTAAGTATAATATATACACCGCTATTTTTTTATTAGTACAAAAACTTAAAGGACAGATTAGCGAAGATAATATTATTATTATATATGTGACGTAAGAATTTCATAATATCAATAAAGAGCAAAGTTATTATCATTTGTTTATTGTAGAAAATCTCACTTAAATCGTAGTCATATTTTACAATCCATTCACTAATTCATTGTTAATATTCCATCCTGCTCATTCGCATTCTCTCTGTCGCACTTATGATGTAGGTAGCTATAGAAAATAAAATGAACAAAAATTATAAATGTAGGTAGTTATTTTTTAATTTTGTTAATTCTACCCTCTCCTTCATACTTCATTCGGGCTTAGGACCGGTAAAATTTATCGTTTAACAAGTAATTAAATACGGAGGTATGTCATTAGAAAGCAAACAAATATCAAAATAAAAGAAGGTGTTCTGGACTAAAAGAAAAGAGTAATTTTGGCGTATTTATGAAGTTACAATCATCTGCTATTTACAAATATTATTTTATCATCATCATGTCAGCCTAGAGACGTCCACTGCTGGACATAGGCCTTCCTCAAGGTGTGTGGAGAACACATACCCATTTTGAGCCGCCTGCATCAAATTATTATTTACTTAAGTACGTATTATTTACTAAACTTACAAGTATTTCCATTGTCCTTCGAAATGTCCACCACCGTTGTCAAAAGCATCATACTGACCGGATCACTTTTGTACACTCACAATAAGATGTCCATGGGTACACAGCTGCACTCGCGATTTTTCCACTCAAAAAGTACGCACGAAGCATAGCTACATACTCCCGTGATATGATAGGCCATCGCGTCGGGCGAACGTAGACAAACAATTAACTTTTGCAACGAAATTAGATACGCTCACTTTTGCTAGCAATTAGCAATAGCTGTTTGTCGCATCGTCGGGGCGTGGCGCAGGCGCAGAGGGGCGGGGGGGAGGCGAATTTATCAATGGTTCATTTTACTATGATACTCGTAGTACTCGGGTCGGTCATAGTATTAGTATTGCATTTACCAATTATCACGTATTTTTGTGGACAGTTTTGAGACAGTTTTGGGACTTAGTGTTTTTATTTTTTAACTACATAAATATGATCAGTTAAAGATACTTAGTGCTGTGTTAAATTTTTTGTACTAATTAAAAAATAGCGGTGTATAGTAGTAGAAAGACATTCAACTCTTACTTCACTTATAAAGTAACATTTCATTTCAGTATTTTCTTTATTACCAAATTCTACACACATATGTATACATATTAAACTTAAATTGGTGAACTATTTAGCAAAAAATATTCAGTAATCGGTTGTCTACACCGCTGAAGAAAAAAAATCTAATAAAATCTGCTTCCATACAATTTACTTAAGGTGCATTATACCTTTTACACGCCACACTGCTATACAGTTCGTAGAAGTTATTTCGAAATAATAGTTTGAGCTAAATACTGCGGTATGAACTTCATGAGAAAACCGTGGCACGCAACTTGAAAACTTGTTAAATCATTTCCAAATAATTAGTGGCTGCTACTTTTCTTCATTACCAGTATATATATGAAATATACAAACTTAATTATTAGTTTTACAGTTTGTATTAATATTTAATAGTATCATTTAGTCAAACCATAATCATGAGCGATCTAGCGTTATCACAGTTCCAACCCGGAGTCCGCTTACTAGTCTTACCACATTTGACTGAAAATTAGCTATTCTACAGAGCGGACCTCGCAACCCAAGGGGATAGCGATAGTTATTGGTTTTAGACTAGTGTCAATTTATTTATAGGTACTAACACTACTCATAATGACTGTCACAGATCTGCATCACAGCCGGAACGGACAGCTTAATATACGAGACAAGGGGAAGTGATCATAAACAATTTAATACGCACACAACTTCAAAACGTCAGTATTTTGCGCCGTGGAATCAAATCGTTACTCTCTACATAGCAGTCTGCTGACATCTTCACTAGGCTATCCCAGCCCATTTACGTCAAACCTTACCTTACCTTTAAAGTTCTAGGAAACATGTGAAGTCTGCCAGCATGCCATATTATTGAGGTCAGCATGGTCTAGATCTAACCCTTCACATGGTCCGAATAGGACCGTGTCTAGCATTGGAACATTTTGTAACAGAACCGATATTATTTATTTTTCTTGTATAGTCTTTAATATGTTATTTCTGTTATTATTAATTATGTAATGATTTCAATGTGTAAAATTTAATTCTATGGACTTCAATGTCTGCAAATAAATTATTATTATTATTATTATTTAATAGTTGATGACTTGAAGAACGACTTAAAATATCTTCTGTCTAGGTTGATTGTTTACGTGGCCTAACATAGCAGTCTATTTTTCATGAAAAGACATTGTAACTTGCTCTTAAATTTAACCTACACATATTTTTAATTTTACCATTCATTAACCATCTACAATAAAAAAATTAAGTTGTAGTGCATTTTACGAAGAAATATTATGCGAAATTGGGAATCGAAAATTAAAGTATTTTTTTCATATGAAATTTAATATTTACTAAAAAACAGGAAAATGTATTACACTGTATCATAAAAGCAGCCTTTTACGAAGTTTTAATCATTTTATTTCGTTTCAGCTATTTTTAATCTCACAATTTCACATTGTTTGCTGAATCATGATGTGATTAAGTAAGTTGGATAAAATATGGCCCTCCATCATGTAAATATTATGAGAGACTATTAACGCTGTCCTCATTTTCGTTGAGTCGGAAATGGGTATCAAACAAACAAATACAATTAGGTTTCTTCTTAACACTATCTTTAGGCACACGACGTATATAGTTTTGGCGAGGGAGTTAAGATTTGTATTCAAAGCAGGAATGCTGCCAATATTCTGAGCTCACTACCAGTTGACAACGTTGTGACGGAATATTTTGGACTGGATTTAAAGTTCTATAACATAAAGATAACTCCAGTAAGGAATAAATTGTGTATTGTATCAAATTTGTCAATATTCATTTAAAGGAACCAAATAGCATATCAACTATATAGTCCAAAATAAAGTGATGATGTATTTCCCTCCTAGACTGAAGAAGTTAATAAACATCACCAAGCAACGGAGATACATCTTGACCCGACAAGACAATTTGTGAATCTTGCAAAGTATAGGGGTCAAACTTACGGCCCAGAGCAAAATAAAGAAGCGGTAGGTTAAACCATAAAACCAACCGCACAATCATAAATAGCTCTATAGCCTATAGCGCTCACCTTGCAGAAGACACCACTTGGATGGGCAAACGCGTGTGTCATTTACATCAGAGCGCCATCATGCATCACAAGAATCGTTAGGCCATGTCAGAGGACTACGTGCGGCTTGGCAAGTCCGACACCAGAGTTGGCCACTTACTCACACGAAAAAAAATGAATTGAATGATGTCAAATAAAACTAATCATTTGTGAGCCTAGATATCATTGATGACAACAGTATAAGACGGTAACAAATGTATTTACGTATACAATACTCATAAATGCGCACTTCAGCGTTGTTATTTTATGTATTGTTTTATTGGGTAATAACTGTAAATAAACTAGTTTTACAGCGACCAATAGTACTTACATACGGACGGAATGCAGATGTATCAATACTTTATGTCGTTAAAGGTGTCGCCGATCGAAAAGCCATCTGATCTGATCATAATAATTATGTAGATTTTTTCAAATATAATTTTGATTGTATATCTAACAAAGGGATTCAAAAGGCAGCGATAGCCTGGTGGAGATACCAACAAACTGCCATGCAGAGGGCATCTGATTCGAATCCACGGCGCGCACCACTGACTTTTCAGAGTTATGTGCGTCTTGAATTGTTAATTATCGTTTGTCTCGTGCCTCGGAGAGCACGTTAAACCGTCGTCGGTCGTTATAGGGCGTCAGTACCTACCTCTACAATAAACTGACACTAGTCTAAACCATGGAATATTGCTATCCCTTCGGGTTGCGGAGGTCAGACAGGCAGTCGCTCCGTAGAAAAGCTAATATTCAGCCAAATTCGGTTAGACTAGAAAGCGGACCTCAGGTTGAGACTGGGATAACGCTAGGAGGATGATGATCTAACAAAGGGAATCGTTGATATTTTAGATGTGTGTGTGTCATAGAAAACAAACCGATTGGTTGAATTAATTATTACAGTGTGGGATCACAATCTACTACACAGTTGGCGTAGTGGTTTAAGCGGCCGCCTCGCCGTTTGGTACTGCGCCGAGTGTTGTGAATTCGATTCCACACGAGACAACACTTATGTGATACACAAATTGTTGTTTCGAGTCTGGGTGTACTTTGTGTCCGTTAATTGTAATATATCTGTTAAGTGTCACATGACACAGGATGAATACCTTGTGCGGTCCAGTTGTCTTTAAAAAGGAAAAGGATTTTTTTCTTGTAACATGAAAACTAGCAATTTTGTAACATGTAAAGACGGATTTCGTATTTGCCATCAGAAGAAGACTAAGGTAACAATCAGTACAAGTTACTCAACTAAAACTCGCCTTTGAAATAGCTACTTGGCTCTGATAACTGATCAGGCCGTTATTAGGTAAACCTATTAACACCAAGCAGTATAATACCCAATTGGGATTATTTGTCAGAATGACATGACATGATAAATTAATTAAACACAATGATAATGGATTGTACTGGACCTGTTACATTTCTTAACTATGTACGACTAATAGAATTATATGAGTCCGTTTTCTGACCTAGAAAGTTCTGAAGAACACATCACGAAACTACATAATTATATGTGCCAGGCAGAAATTATTCCCGAGCATACAAGTATAGAACTGACTAATAATTATGTTTGATTAGTCTATCAGTAAACTTTTTCAGAAGGAGTTGCAGCCCGTCGTAATAATTATATTATTCATTATGTTGTAAATTTGGCCACTAAAACGAGCATTTTGCTTTTGAGATTTTCTCTTAAAATTCGCAACTCAAGCACTCAAGCAGCGATAACCTTGTGGAGAGACCGACAGACTGCTACGCAGAGGGTCCGGGTTCGAATCCACGGCGCACACCGATGACTTTTCGGAGTTATATGCGTATTTAATTGTTAATTATCACTTGCTAAACGGTGAAGGAAAACATCGTGAGGAATCCTGCATGTCCGATAGTTCTCCATAATGTTCTCAAATAACATGTGAAGTCTGCCAACCCGCACTTGGCCAGCGTGGTGGACTATGGCCTTACCCTTCTCAGAATGGGAAGAGGCTCGTGCCCAGCAGTGGGGCAGATGATGAAAATTCGCAGAATTATAACGTACTTCATCTGTAAAGATGTTTATAAACGTCAACTATAACTGTAGTGAGTAAATAAATGATAATGACTATGTTGGTTTGTCGCGGTGACATACAGCTTGACATTTTAACGATATTTTAAGTAAAGCACTTATAATTCATTTTTTTAAGAATTATTCAACTGACATCTATTGACAACTGTCATCAAAGTTATCGACAGTTGACATAATGTCAACAAAACTGACGTTACAATCGGTATTGCCAGTCACGAAAAGCATTTTCTACCATTTTATACGTTACGTTCCTATCCACGCAAACACAATTAAAACGGAAGAACAATTTCAAATATTTTTTGACAAAATGAAAATCGAGATGCAAAACAAAAATGAAGAATTGAAGGTTGCTATCACAAAAAGTATTATGGACAGCATGGATGAGAAATTAATTCCTATAGTAGAAGAAAATAAAAAACCTTAAAATTAAAGTAGGAAAATTAGAACATGAGATAGAACGCCTGAAAATAGGAGAGCGAAGTAATAATATTATTATTTTTGGCTTAGAAGAAAAATAATCTTCCACTACCGAACTAATACAACAATTGAAGAATAATCTGGAAAATGATTTGAACATTTCAGTGGAGGATCACGAAATAAACAAAATTTACCGTATAGGAAACAAAAGCAATAGCAGAAACAACAGCAAACCGAGGGCGGTACTATGTTCTTTCACAAATAACTGGAAAAGGAACGACATTATGAAAAATAAAAAGAAGCTAAAAAACATTTACATCACCGAGGACTACTCTAAAGAAGTTTTGGAAAAACGAAAGGCCTTTCAAGCAGAGTTAGTTGAAGAGCGAAATAAAGGCAATATAGCATACCTGAAATATGATAAACTTATAATTAAAGACAACAACAACAGTCTAGAAAAAAGGAAAAGAGAAACATCCGTTTCACCCTCGTTTCATAATAACCAGCCTAAAAAACAGCAAACTCTATCTTCAATTAGCCCAAATAGACCAAATGCTTTTGATATGATGCGCTCTAGATCCAACTCTCTCTCTCTAACACAACGACCAAAAACAAACAATAGCAACTAAGAATCGGCTAACGGAACTCAAAACCAACCGAAGAACAGAACAAAAGAGAAAAACATAAATCTCCCCCAAGCCGACTGGTCCTCGTGGGGGAAAAAAACCACAACCCTCCAACAATACGTGATAATAAAAACACAAACATAAAAATCTACATCGCAGACCTCAAGGTACTTACATTGAAAAATGAAGATAACCTCACTGAATTAATACTAGCGTTCAAAAAAATCAAATGGGACATCGTTGGCCTGAGCGAAGTGAGAAGATTGGGTGAAAGTATTACTTCCCATTCAGATTTCTTAATCTATCAAATCGGAGAGACCCCAGGCCACCACGGAGTTGGATTCATAGTAAAAAAAACAATAACAAAATACATATAAGAATTCGTAGGAATTTCCGAGCGCATTGCAAATATGAACCTGAAACTACCAGGGTACAATGATTCTTGGTCGTTTGTACAAATATATTCACCTACTGAGCAGTCGACCCAGGAGGTGATAGATTCTTTCTACCATGACCTGAACATAGCAATTAAAGAATACGCCCACAAAAACCTTGTAGTGATGGGTGATTGGAATGGACAAATTGGAGAAAGGCGCTCAGGTGAATGTAAAATACTCGGGCCATTCACATATAGCAACAAATCCAGAAGTAGAAATGTTGGAAAATTGTGAATTTTGCTCTAGAGAATAATTTAACCATCTTGAATACTATGTATATGAAAAATAAGAAAAATATGTGGACCTGGATCTCGCCTGATGGTAAAACAAAAAACCAAATAGACTTTATTATGACTAACAGAAACAGCTACTTCACCGTCATCAGTAAATTAAACTTTAACACCAATCATAGACTTATTAGGGCAGAGCTGCAAGGCAAGCAACCGAAAAATCGCAGACCAAGACAAAGACCCTCAAAATGCAAAGGTCGTCAAACATGATATAACACAACTAACAATCGCCTTGAGAAATGAATTCAGACTTTAGAGACAAGACAAAGAAATTAGGAACACAAGAAAAATACAACCGGATAGAAAACATAATTAAAACTCAAACACAGCTGATTTCAAACACCAACATAGAACCAAAAAAATGGTTAACAACGAAGACTCTAAAACTACTGGAAGAAAGAAACCATTTAATTAGTGACAGAAATACACAAGACAGAAGAAAAAAAATGGCAAACATTTTTAAAGAGATCAAAGATAGCATGAGAAGGGACAGGAAACAAATCAGAATGGAAACCATTGAAAAGTATACAAGCGAAACGGGTGGAGTAAAAAGAGCATACAAGGAACTGACAAATTCAAAGAATTTGATCGTAAAAATAAAAAGCACCAACGGAAAATGGAAACATCGCAGAACAGATATACTAGGTACGGCTACGTCTTATTACAAAAAACTTTACAAAAGCAATACTACACAAGGTGAAATCGATTTGTCGGAAATTTCAGACGTTCCATGCATTCTTCCTGCTGAAGTAAAAAAGGCTATAGATACCCAAAGAGAAGAAAAAGTACCAAGACCTGACGGCATAAGTAATGAACTCCTCAAACAAAGCAAGGAAGTCTTGTTACCTGTATTGACAGATATGTTTGACGATGTCATAGATACCGAAACTATTCCCAAGCAATGGACAGAGTCTAACATCATCCTATTGTACAAGAAAGGAGACAAATACCAAATCGGAAACTATCGCCCTATTAGCCTTATGTCCAACATATACAAGATTTTTGCTAAGATAATTTTAAAACGCATAGAAAAACCATTAGACGAGAATCAACCCATCGAACAAGCAGGATTTTTGAAGGATTACTCTGTGATTGATCATATACACGTGGTACGGCAAATTTAAGAGAAGTATAATGAATACCAGCTTACATACTACATTGCATTTATCGACTATAGCAAGGCGTTTGATTGTCTAAATCACGACCAAATATGAGAATCTCTAATGGAACAAGCGATCGAACAGAAATACATTCGACTCATAAAAAACGTAAATAGTCACAGTACAGCAAGGATTCAACTAGAAAAGAAAGGAGTTCCATTCAGAGTAGAGAGAGGCGTTAGACAGGGAGACCCCTTATCACCAAAACTATTCTCTGCAGTACTTAAATCAATTTTTAGAGGTCTCAACTGGGAACAACTCGGTATAAATGTGGACGGTGCGCTGTTGACCCATTTGCGATTCGCTGACGACGTAGTTTTATTCACCAAATCATCAGAAGATTTGTGTAGAATGATAAATGAGCTCGCGACAGAGAGTGCAAAGGTGGGGCTAAAACTTAACCCAGACAAAACAAGAGCTATGACAAATGGTAATAGACACAGGATACAATAAGGAAACACAGAAATCAACTACACTGACGAATACATCTACTTGGGACAACTTATAACGCAGAAAGCACCAATACGCAAAGAAGTAGAAAAAAGAATCACAAATAGCTGGAAAAGATATTGGAGCTTAAGAGAAGCTATGAAAGACAAAACACTTCATATAAGAATCAAAAGTAAATTATATAACTCCTGTATACTTCCCGTTCTCACATATGGCTGCTAATCATGGGCCTTACCTACGGAAATATTGAGCAATCTCGTAACCTGTCAACACGCAATGGAAAGGAGTATGTTAAATGTTAAGAAATCAGACCGACTGAAAAACCAAGTTATCCGAAAAAGAAAAAAAACTATAGATGTAACTTTGGCAAACAGATCTAAAGAAAGTTAAGAAAAATTTATACTAGGCTAAGTTTTTAAGATATTTTTAATGGAAGTAATTTAATTTTGTAAGTTAATATTTGTAGATCTGAATAAAAGGCTATATTATTATTCCTCTTTATTACGTCTTTTCTCATGGTAGAATTTTATACACTTAAATAAATAAAAAAATTTAACCCTATAAAATAGGACCACGGAGACCCACCGGTATCGGGTACAGGGACCAAGCTACCGGTGGTTAGGGCTCCAGAGAGAGGAACCTCCAAACTATGCGCGTCGTGTCCAACAATACTGCCTTCTGTATAGAGGACTTGATCCAGCCGTCTAACGAGAGCCTCTTGAGATGGTGGTCGAGGCTCTTGGCAATGAGACCATTAACTGACACGAATATCGGTACAATGATCGCCGAGTCCAAATCCCACATTTCGACAATCTCGTGAGCTAGGTCCAAATACTTGATTTCCTTATCTTTTTCGGCTTTCACGAGATTCTCGTCATGGGGAATAGTAACATCAACGATCAATGCAAGGCGTTCTGATCGATCTATCACCACAATATCGGGCTTGTTAGCCACGATAGTCCTATCGGTGATGATAGATCGATCCCAGTACATAGTGGCACGACCATTTTCGAGAACTGGATCGGGCACATACCTGTAGTACGGTACTTCAAAGGGTACAAGGTCATATTTTAAGGCAAGCTGCTGATGGACGATCCTGGCTACTTGATTGTGCCTGTGCAAGTATTCGCCGTTGGCAAGACGAGAACAACCGGAAACTATATGTCTGAGGGATTCGCCGGGCTGGTGACACGCCCGACATATTTCAACAGTCCCATCCTTCAGAATATACTTACGGTAGTTGTTCGTCATGACAACTTCGACCATAATTGCACAAACAAAACCTTCGGTCTCTGCAAATAAATCACCAAACCGTAGCCAGGCTACTGATAACATGAGGTCTACATCGGGCCCATGCAAGGCCCGATAAAAACGTCCATGCAACTCTTTGCCTTTCCATACTTCCCTGCGCTCTTCATATTATTATTATTATTATACTTATAATTCATGGTATTGTTCAGCTCGAATTGACGTTTTCAAAATAAAAAACATATTAAAAATCATACAACTGTTCACAAACGAAATTCCTTACTACTAGTAGGGCGGAATAATATTATGTTGAAAAGACCCAAGAAGGCCCTCGCCAGATCCATGGCTCTGAATACTTGAATACCATCGAACGCTAACGAGCGTCATAGAATGTCGATTGCCCGTTAATTTCGATGTACGAGTGTACACAGCTATGAATAACGAGAAATACGGAATTATATTTTAATAGAATACATAGTTCTGTAGTAGAAATATTGAGTAGAAGAGTAATGGTGATGAGGAAAGGGGAATTCGCTTGAAATACATGTTTGTATGTATTGAATAGAATAAATTAAGTAGCAAGAACCATACCAATACCAATAATATCGCCATTCTTTGAGCAGATAATTTCACAGAAAACATTAGCAGAAGATCAAATTTTGCTAAACAATATTGGACCTTTTAAATTTATTTTTTTTGTTTTACGAGGTGGAAAATCCTTTCGGATCTCCGACTCTTGGGGGAAATGAGAGCCGGAGTATGTGGTGTTTCCGCTAAAAACCACCTCGACTTTCTCATGTACCCGTGTGTCGGAGGGTAGGGCATCGCCGAAGCATTCGTCGCCACCCTCCGACGGGCATTGGCCCGCCAGATGGTTAGGTGGGCCCCGAACAAAACCCCCTTGGCGGCGGATTAAGGTGATAGGCTCCGCCGTCAAAACACCCAGCGGCTGCAGAGGATAGGGAGGCCGGCAACGCAACACCGCATCTCCTCTTCCTCTGCGACCCCACCGCGACGCATCGAATGGTGGCGCCATTTGGTCGCTGGAGATAGGGCGCGCGGCAACGCAACACCGACACGCCTCTCCTCCCGCGACCGCACCCGACTGCGAGGGACAGACAGAACTGTCCCCCGCACCCGCACCGTTGGACGCATCCTGCGCAGACCCCTCCAAGACCACGGATCCCTCTTAGCTTCACCGCGGGTGACCAATCCACGGTTACTGAGCCCCCCCACCACGACAAGGTGGAGATCCCACGGGGGGGAAACAATATTGGGCCTAATTCTCTTTCTTTAACTGAAGCTATTACAATCTTTTGAATAGAAAAAGATGAAGTTTTGATCTGCAAACATCATCAAATTTTGAAACGGCCTATCTATAGCTAATAGTTATACGTCACTGGTTTTAAGTTTAAGAATTGAATAAATTAATGACAAAATGGGCCCGAACATGACTCGCGACGTTCAACCTACGTGACGCTATTTTACACAGGTTCCTGCAACATTCCTCAACATTACATATTTGTAAACAACGACACTGCAATTACTTCCCAGGGAAGTAGAGTCTTATGACTTATTCAAGAGTCAATGTTTATAATTTGTAGGTATGTTAAACAGACAAAACACTGGGGTGAATGACAAGTTTTTGATTTGCCACCTGAATTATTTTAAATTAAAATGCTCTCATTATTTCATGCATTACGCATGTACGAAACACATTGTTCATGCAAATTAAATCGTCAATATGAAATAAATATAATAACTGTAGTGATAATTTTATTATTATTTAACTTATTTATAAATACTATTGATTCTCTACAAACTCAACGATGAGTATTATTTATCTATTGTTCTTATATAATAATGTGAATATTATATTAAGTTAATTAATACACGAATGCTAGATTAGTTATTATATTATTTTATGTAATTCTCACACTCTAAATCATCATCATCAAGCCTTGTTTATACCCAATCTTTCCCACATCTGGACAATTCATAAACACAATAGGTACCACTTAGGTACTGCATTTATAGTTGTTTCTGACGTTACAATCTTAAGGAGTCAAAAACCTGAAAAAAAAATTCTATGTCTATTAGGAGAGATTTTACTAACTAATATTTGCGTAACTAATTTGAGGCCACCTCAAACAAAATGTCTATTTTGACCGTACTTTTCTCGTAATTGTTCATATGTTCTTTACTGCGCTTATAAATTGCGCGGCAGCAATCATGTTCTCATTATAAAAAGGGCAAAGCCACAGTCTACCACGCTGACGAATCAGAAGTGTGCCCCGTGAGCAGTTGAAGTTGTGTTGCAGCCCCGTTGAAGTCGAAATCATTTACGTATCCCTATAAGATTTTAATGACTTGATATAGAAACGACGTGTTTCATTATAGTTAATGTAATTTATTAAAAATCTTATACCGGACGACTTTTTTTACAGAAACTTCACGTTAATAATCTATACATATAATAAATCTGTAAGTGATCGATGTCTGTACATGGAAGATATTTAGGAGAAAACTATTTTAAGGGGTTTTTATTATAGAAGAGAACCCAAAAATATCATTATTACAATTTTTGTCTGTTTGTCTGTTTACTTGTTTGTCTGTGCGTTTGTGCACGCTAATTTCAGAAACGGCTAATCAGATTTGAATGCGGTTTTCACTGATATATTGTGGGAAGCCTCACTTAACATTTAGTGTTTGTTTTATTCGAATCGGTTCATAAATAAAAAAGGTATGTCAATTTAAACATAACGATGTATTTTTTCGGTTGAAATTTGTCCTTTAGCAAAGTAAATAAGTAACTCTTTAGTTGAATTGGTTAAAACTTAATATAGTATGTATGTGTATGTCTGTAAAATGTAAAATTACGACAGTTGAAAGATTATAAAAGGTCATTTTCGAAAATTTATATTATCCAATTTAAAATGAGCTCTATTCTGTATAACTTATTATATTGCATAGGGTTCAGCCTAGGCTGGGTATTAACACGCGTGTATTAAGTGTGCTGAGTAGCAAGTCATTTACTAAGTGGAGGGTATCAACAGTGGGATAACGCTTTGCCTGACGCAAGTATAAGTGAAAGTCCTCATCGATTACGCCATTTCTTTGCAGAAATGCTGGAGCTCTGCAAACTTTCAGAAACTGCACATTTATGGCATAGGTTTCAAAACAAATCGCTAGCCCGCAAGAATACTGTATTAACTCGAGAAACGTACTTTTCCAGGAGAAGCGATTAAAGTTTTTAACTAAAAATATTGTGGTATATCCATAAGATAAACAGATTATTTTTTATTATTAATATGTATTAGTATGTACTCTATAATTATCTTTGAAGACATTACTCTATTTACCATTATTTATTAAATTATTTACACTTTTTACCACTTGTGACTGTATTTTTTTGAATTTTACTTTTGTTCAAGCTGTTTAGTTTAAAAAGATAACAGTATTTATATATTTTTAAATGCGATTAAAGTGATGAAAAAAACAAAAAAATTAAATCAATTCTCATTTATTTATTACAAAAAGAACTTAGCATCAATCTTGACTGATAAAAATCTAATGAATAACAATCTTAAGGTATTATTCTAGTCTATATCTAAATTCTAGTCTTTGTACCAAAACAAAAATCACAAGGAACTTATTGAACTAGTCAGTCATCATCATCATCAGCCTGCCGTAGTCCACTGCTGGATATAGGCCTTTCCAATGGCACGCCAATGAGCCCGATTTTCGGCTCTTCGTGTCCAGCCGCTGCCAGCCACTTTGCGTATATCGTTACTCCACCTAGCTGGAGGGCGTCCTACACTACGTTTGCCAAGGCGTGGTCTCCACTCTAGAACACGACTACTCCATCGGTTATCGGTTCTGATACAGATGTGACCAGCCCACTGCCACTTCAACGTGCTAATTCTCTGAGCTATGTCGATTACCTTGGGTGTCTGTCGGATCACTTCATTACGAATTCGATCCTTCAGAGAAACTCCGAGCATAGCCCTCTCCATAGCTCGCTGAGCGACCTTAAATTGGTGGACTAGTCGCACTGTCAGTGTCCACGTCTCGGCACCGTAAGTCATAACGGGCAGGACGCACTCGTTGAAGACTTTTTCTTAGGGCTTTGCGGTAGGGATGACGAATAGACTCTACGGAGTTTCCTATATGCTGCCCAGCCGAGCTGTATTCTTCTGCAAGCCTCCCTCTCGAAGTTGTTTCTACCTAACGGCCAGGCTGCTCAGCATATACTGCAACTCTTGAACGGTTTCAGCCACGATAACGATATCATCTGCAAATCTTAAGTGTGAGAGGTACTCGCCATTTATGTTAATACCGCGACCTTTCCAGTGCAGCGTCTTGAACATATCCTCCATTGCATTTGTGAACAATTTGGGGGAGATAACATCCCCTTGTCTCACGCCTCGGTGCAGGTGGATAGGTTCAGACTGCTGGTTCTGTACTTGGACGGTCATAGTCGTGGCTTCATACAGACCTCTCTGCACTTGGACGTATCGCCAATCGATTTGGCACCGTTGCAAAGATTCCAGAACAGGCCAGGTTTCAATGGAGTCAAAGGCGTTCTCATAGTTCATAAACGCTAAGCACAGGGGCTGATTATACTCCTCTGTCTTCTGTATAATCTGCCGCACTGAGTGGATGTGGTCTATGGTGCCATATCCTCCTCGAAAACTGGCCTGTTCGGGCAGCTGAGACTCGTCGGGCCTCATTACAAAACAAGGTCTAAATATAATACCAGGTTTAGACCTTGATGGAGATTGTTTAAAAAGAGTTTTTGACGAAATCAGTTATTAATTTTTATTAGTAATTTGTTTTAACGCATTTGAGTGACAATAGTTGTCCAAACATGTGTCTATAGTGCAAGTACAATCAATTTTACGCAGGGAAGTTTAGTACTAAACCTTGATTTAGATTTAGACCATGTTTTGTAATAAGGCGGGTCGAGTCTACGCCCGAGACGGTTCGTGATGACCCTGGAAAACAGCTTAGCGAGATAGATCGATAGTTCTTCAAAAGAGTTTTGTCTCCCTTTTTGAAGAACAAAACGACTATGCTCTTGCTCCACGCCCTTGGAGTTCTCCCAAAGAACAGGACAGAAGTAAATATGCGTTGGAGCTGCACCAGTATAGGTTTTCCACCTGCCTCGAGCAGCTCCGTCATAACTCCGTCTTCCCCGGGGGCTTATCCATTTTTAAGCTGCCTCAGGGCCACCACGATTTTGTCTTGGCTGACGTCTGGCAACTCTTCCGTGAAGTGGCTGGTTAAAGTGGCTCTTGGATCCTCGGAGTCGGGTTGGGGAAGGGACGCTTTCGAAGTGTAGAGGTTGCCGTAGAAGCTCCGAACCTCCGCAAGAATCTCCGGCTTAAAAGAGGCAACTATCCCGTCTGACATGGTCAGCTTCCTCAGATGACTTCGACCTTAATGCTGAGTAAAATCTTTCGAGCCCCGATTCCGCTCGATCGCATCTTGTATAGAGCGTGTATTGCAGCTACGGGGGTCGCGTGTTACCAGCTTGAAGATATTTTTATTTAGATCTGACGAAGTGCCTGCCGGATTTTCTCGTCGCGTCTCTATTAGCTGCAGAGATTCTCGCGAAAGTTGAAATCTCCTGCCGGTGTAATACGTCTTAAAGAGTTTCGTCCCCTCATCCCGAAGGATTTCCACCACTTTATCGAGTTCCTGGTCCGTATCAGCGTCTATTGAGGTTTCCAAGACAGCGAACCGGTTTTCCAGTTTTAGCTGGAATGTTTCAGATCCAACCATGCATTGGAGGAAATTTAGGCCCCTCATGTTACTCGTACTTTGATTAAAAGAAAAATAATGATTATTTTAATAATATTATAAATGTGAAAGTTAGGATGTTTAGGTATTACTCAATAACGTCAGAATGGCTGAATATAGCCGGATAAAATATATATTGAGCAAAACGGCAAAACCACTAGTAAAAGTTATTAATACCTACCTATTATAAAAAAAAATACTATTCTTACCATTTGTATCAGATTCGCATGCGAAATCAACATTTTTGAAACATTCGAAAGTAGCCAGGACCTTGTTCATCTTAAGTTAGTATCAAAATTATCGGATGAGTTCAAATTATATTGACGGTTATTCGATGTCTCACTCTGTGCTACTATACATTTTCGAATATAATCTAGTATTTTCTGACCTATCATTCTGAAGTAATGAATATGAAACTGAAGATCATAGACAGAATTAGACAAACTGCTATAAAAATTAAATGGTTGTAAACAGAACATCGTAGTTTTTACGTTTGATACATTAACATCAACTAAAATTCAAATGAACACAGACACATTTTGTAATAATACTTGTATAAGATACAACTTATGGTGAATAAAGTAGCAAACACAAAAATACACAGAACTTTTAATAGATCATAGGCACAACTTAAAATAATACTTTGATCATTTAAATGCGGAGTTCACTAAGCCTTACGTTATAGTGAAGAATACAGGTTAATTTCGTATTATAACTCTGTTCTAAATAGGATTTGGAAAATAAAATACTTACTTAAAGAAAAATACAGCAAGAAATCACAATAATACACTTTTTTTCTTATGGTAAAACCGAATCTATGTATCATTAATAGATAATACTCTGTTTCAAATAACAGCACAGGTCAAACTTGTTCAAGGACAGGAGCAACACTGAATGTGTCGTTCTTCCTTTTTCTAGCGAAACAAAAAGAGCCAGAAGGATATCGATGCAACTTTCGTATTTGGTTTATTCAAGGTGAAAGCGATTTTCAACCTAATTTAACAGGTAGAACGTACTTTTTTTAGTCGAACTGTATTATTAAGTCAGTTAATGCCAAATTTTGAGATGATACTGTATTCTTCCGGACAAGCGAAATTGGCCGAGGATTTTTTCAGGCACGCACAACCAACTAATAAATCACTTGCTATTCAAAACATAGCTATATCTATCTAATAACTCAATATGGCCTGCCCGAAGCATAATTTGATGGTGTAACTAATAATAAAATTAGGTGATGTATATGAATAGGTAAACTATATACCCATTAAACTAACCGAAATCCTGCAAAATTATGTCTCGAGACTAACTGAAGAACAGTGTTTAATATAATTATAATCGTGTGTGTTGTAGCGTGGATAGTACTTTGAGCAAAATAGTAGATGCTCCGGGTGAAACTGGAAATAGTTTTCTTATTAAGATGACTTTGGCGAAGGAACGAAGCTAAAGTAAGATTACGACAGCTGTCGCTTTATCGGGTACTAGAGGGTGACATCAGCTACACCCGCACATTTTTATAAACATAAATTCATAACTTCACGCCTTTAACACCGAAGTGGTAGACAGGATGTGTATTACACACCCTCATTTCGCCAGTTATGTTTCGGTCCCAATGTAATACCGGGCTCATTATTAAGCGAGCGATGATTAACATTTTAAATACTCACATAACTTCAAAAAGACTGGGTTTGTGCCCGGGGTACCTGGGGATTGAACTCGAGACCATCGTCTCAGCAGTCCGTTACGTATACTGGGCCATGGCCGCTTATAAATTTCACAATTTCTGCCCGATCCTGTAGATTCGAGAAATCCCTTTATAGCGCACTTCTACGGTCCACGAGCAACATACATGCAAAATTACAGCTTCTTGCTACCAATCGTTTTGGCTGTGCGATGTCTGTCAGTCAGTCACTAATGCAAGAATTTTATTTGTATAGACCGATAGCAGCCATATAGTTATCAGGAGGGAAAAGTGCCTACAATGTTTAAAACTCTGATCGACTTAGACCACACTGAGAGCTCTGTTTGAAATATTATCTAGAAACAGCTGCAAAGCTAAAATTTTCCTTACCTTTTCTACCATATGGGATGAATGCACGATGACAAACCGTAAAGCGGTCGAAGCTAAAGTGGAGGTGCGGTAAAGTGTAGATCCTACATTAAAGGATATCAAGCAAAATTACCAACCCATGGGCGGTATTTTTTGTGGCGATTTTTGTCAGACTCTGCCTGTTATACCGCGTGGGACAAGACCTGATGTAGCTAATCTGTCTAAAGAGTTCTACACTGTAGGATTTTATTATCGCTATGCATTTGAGATAAAATATGCGGGCGCAAGCAACTTATGAAAAAGGGCTATTTAGATACCCAGAAACGGACACGGGATAGTGAAAATTGTAGAGTACGTACACCTATTACTATCAACATAACGAGTTATGGAAGACAAAGAATCAACGAACTATTGAAATTCCAGTGGAATTTTTGGAATCCATCAAAGCTCATGGATTGCCATTTCAAAAGACATAACATAACTTCACACCGTTATCTCCGAAGGAGTAGGCAGAGGTGCACTACACACGCCGAGCCTATTACCATACCATCTACCTGGCACATTATTAAGCGAGCTATATTTAACATTTTTAATGCAGACATAACTTTGAATAGTCAGTGATGTGTGCCGGGGGCGATGGCCGGGGATACTTGGGGATTGAACCCGATACCATAGTCTCGGCAGTGGTACGTACACCACTGGGCTATCTCAAAAGATAAATTAAAAAAGTAACCCCACTAAAGCTTTATGATTGCACCAGAAAAGTGACTATTTTACAACGAAACGTGATCGAAGCAGAGATTTTAATAGGGTACGGAGCAGCTTATAATGTTTATATATGCCCCGGAGGTACCTATTTCTCTAATTCCAAACAATTTTTCGTTTAGTTTCAAACGTGTCCAGCTTAGCTTAAGGCCAGACGTTGAAAGTTGCGGGTGTGGATCTAAGTAACAGCTGTTTTCGCACGGTCAGCTTAATGTAGCTCTGTGACGTGTTAGCGAGCTTAGGCACCTTTATGTTTGTATCCCCGAAGGCTATCCTTATGTAGTGTACAAAGAAGCTTTAATGTAGATTCTTTAGATAATAAATGAAGAAACAAAGTCCACGCGAACGGAGTCGCGGGCACAGCTAGCATTAAATATAATTTAAAAAAAAAATATTGTTTTTAGTCAGAAAACTTGAAACGTATTAAATATTAAAAAACAAAATTAACCTAAGTATCCGGCTGAGATAAATCTCTGAAACAAAGAAAACCTTTGTAATTAACTTAACATTTGCTCCCGTAAAAGTTAAGTAGATGCCATAAATTCTATTTTCCTCTAGATTTATAAGAAATTAAAAGGAATTCGCGAAAAGTTGGTAAAAGTTTTTTGAAGAGTAACAACTTTAGCATTAGAAAGGAAATTATCGGGGCCCAAAGGAATAATTTCAAAAGTTTTGTGCTGAGCCAAGTGGGTGGCCAACACCGCCAACTTTTAATGTGTACCCCAGGTTCATACACTAATGCGATATTGAATTATTTTTACTCCACGTTAGATGCATTAAAAGTTTAAAGAAAATGAGTTTTAACATGCAAACTGTTTTTGTAAGATCGGTATCACTGAATATCTAATATTGAGAGTGAGTCCCTTGAGATGTTACATACTTTGTCCTTCTACATATGCACTTCACCCTCTACTGATTATTATACTTTCTATCATCTAAAAGATAAAAAATTCATTCGGAACAACAAAAATCTAATCTCAAATTAAACGATACGAGCTGAATTATGTTCCTATTCATTTAATGCACTAAACCAACAGCCTCTGTGTACCATAAAACGTAGTTTATAACCATCGGTACTCGATCTATTCAACTCACGCCGGAATTCCAGCCCGGAGTGTATGTTGTTATCTATCATCGTTCCAGAGGCATACATTTGTACACGTGTTTGTTAGTTAGGAATCCAGTGCGTTTACGTTTCTATAGATAACTAGACTTCGCAGATATATACGTACACCGATACCTTACCTTGGTAAAAATGTACGAAAATTCGGACCGTACTTTTTGGACTGATAGGACGCGACAGCGACTTTTTTTTTATAGACTCACGCCTGTATCCCCGAGGGGTAGGCATAGGTGTAATATTACACCCACATTTCGTCATGAATTTTTAGGTCCCACGTAATAGGGGGCGAGCCTATTGCCGTACCGGGCACATTACCAGACTCCGTGCTGCTACTGAGAATTTCCTAACCAATAACACTTTGCCCGACTCGGGAATCGAACCCGAGACCTCCCAATCCCACGCGCACATTTAAGCCGCGAGACAGCGACTTAAGTTTATAATATATATGTATATAATATATGAGTTAGTTAAGGCCCAAAAATCAACCCTATAACCTACCCATTTTTACTGTTACTTTATAGAGCGTTATATTTTGCTTGTCTGTAAAAAATAGAAAATTGCTGTAAGACCGCATGACGCAGATCCATGTTGTTGTATAGTTTTAAAGCCATGGCTTTAAGTAACCCTAATTTTGAATATTTTTTTCATATTATTTTATCATATTTCAGCACAGCTTTGTCTCGAATAATGCAATAGCGGCAAGTGACTTAAGATTGACTTATAGAAATATATTATACAACTTACTATTTAATGTTCAAATGAAAACTTCCGTGGCGGTGCTTGCATAATATGTCATCACCTTTGTATATTGTTTGCGCCATTTCGCACTCACGGATCTCTAAGGCTTGATTTTCCACTGAAGTTTTCGTGTACTAAATTAATTACGTATTATAAATCATGTTTCAATCAAAAACTACTAGAAACTATTTCATCAAATGATTTATCTAGTTTTTTGTAACAAAGTACGCACAGTGATAAAGCAACTGCTAGTAAAGTTGCGAGTAGCACGACATCGTTCGTCGTTATATCATACTACGAAGACAGCTTATTAATATTACCCGACATTGCAAACAAGTTTACAGCAATCAAAAAGAAACTGCAATCAATTTGGTTGGAAATATTCAACTGTTCTGTTCTAGGCAATAAAAATAAGTTTTATCATAAAGACAATATTTTTGAAGCCTTTTAGAATCATCATCATCCTCTCAACGTTATCCCGGTTGCATCCAAGCCTTGGCGCCCGGGGTCCGCTTACTAGTCTAACCAGATATGACAGAATTTCAGCTTTTCCACAGAGCAATCGCCGTCTGACCTACGCAACTTCAGAATATTATATGTATAAGCAATGTTTTCCCCTTTAGATGTTAATTTAAGCAAATCTAAGAAATAACGTACGAAACTTACGCAAGTATATATATACTAAGGCCATGTTTTATCCCTTTCTCGTAAAAGTCGTCGATTGATATACCGATATATGCTACTGACGTCACAAACCTGCCTAACTATCTCTGTGTAAGAAGTAATATTAAAATTGTCATTAAAAACAAAACACTAGTTGATTATGAATGTAAACATCCTATTGCTTCCACGATTTGACATCATTATTTTTGGTTACATTTTACTTCTAGCGTTACATTAACTAAATCGAAATACCAAAGTTTTAAATTAATAAGTACACATACTGTATAACTAAAAGGCTAGACGAGAAGTAGTATGTCACGGATATAGCGAAAGCATGCTTCTAACAGCATGCAAAGTAGATTAATGTAACACAACTCTAGTACACGCTATGTGAAAGAAGTAATGGACTTGCTGAGTAAATTTGTCAATTCCCTGTAGCACAGCGTCGAGCTTTTAGTCGTTTGAAACAGAAACAAGCTGTCAATCTGTTCAATTTTAAACATACTTCAGTTCCACACTTTAGCAATGGCTTTCTACGGTTTTTTATTACCTATGTTTATATCTAGGTAGTCAAGGGTCCGTGTGGTGATAGATTATGAATACAAAAAGGCACAACACCATTTTATTTCGCCGTTGTCGTAAGAGGCGACTAAGAAAAATACAAGAAATAAATAGTACCTTTGTGAAGAGAAGAAAAACACGACGCGACAACAAATTGTACCAGTCTACATATCTGGGCAGCGTGGTATAATGGCTCATTGAAGCACAGTGCTACTGTGAACCAAATTAGGAGAGGCTTCCAGCAGTCATCCAGTAGAGGTCTGCCCCAGGCTATAAAGAAACATTTTTTTTTGTAACTAGTAAGATGTTTAATTGAAAATATTTTAAACATTTTCATCTTATTTGATCAATATTTAATATTGTGTAACATTATTTTATGATACAAACATATAATTTAGTAATAAACCTTACGATGGTTAACGATAAGTAAACTTGTAAAATATATCAAAAAGTTTTCAATTAAACTTACCCGAGCTCGAAACATTACCTTAAAAGTAACTAATTAAAAACACACCCTGCCCGACCATTTTGTTCCGAAACAGCCCTTCGTGTAAAATACATATTATTGACGGGGCAAAATATTGTGTGTTTAACCCACAGCTCCAAGCTTCAAACTTTCTACTATTTTTATACCGTGGACTAACGGCCATTTTCAATATTCGAACTATAGATAGATCTGTAGATTTTAGATTTGTGTTTGACATATTTTGTATGGAGCTTATGTCAAAAACTGTCAAAAACGAATCTAAAATCTACAGATCTATCTATATTTCGAATATTGAATTCCGTAGTAAGTCAGTGCTAACCAAAAATCGAACATCGCAGACGAGACTTACTAATGGGATGCATGCATTTTCCATTAGCAGACAGACTTATAAACGTATTGGATTAGAACTTACTACTTAATTAAAACTTATCTTACCCATCTGCGTAGCTCGTGTGATATTTTCACCACACTTTTTAGTGTACACAAAATACAATAATATTAATAGGCTATGTAAATGAATATTCTTCGTCAAAGAAAGCGACTCATTGCAGATATGCTTAGGTACAACATATTTTTACTTATAGGTGGATTGAAGGCGACATTAATATATGTAAAAACTTTGTATTGGAAGTATTATTTACTACAGAAAAAAACATACTTAATCGTATCACTCCATATCCATACCTAAATATAAGGCACGATGTTAGATTATTCACCAGAGTACTTTTCAATATACCACAGTTAGGTAAATAATTGTACGCCCTACTAATATTATAAATAAAAAAGAAAGCTTATCAGCTGGATCTCATCTCAGTATTGTCGTAGGGTTAGCACGCACATACATATAGCACAAAAGCTTGTTACAACTTAATATATAAAGTTAAGTATGTTAATACACAGCTAACAGAGTTACTAGCTTATAGCATATAATCACACACTCAATATAAACACTAAAACACACGCACACACACACACACACACACACACACACACACACACACACACACACACACACACACACACATGCGCATAAAATGTTTTTCTTGTTTAAATTGTTTTTTCTCACTCATAAAACTTATTGCTTACCAATCAATGTAGTTACACTTAAGCTTCGGCATGTCTAGTTAGGAGAGACTGGTAATCTGTCATACAGGTTCTCCTAGTTCAGATACCAGTCTCTCACACGGGTTCACCTACTAATTATGTAACACTTAATTTAAGACCTGATTGTTAACTATTCTGTGTGAGAGAGAAATTAATAAACCATTTTATTTTATTTATTTATTATAAATTTAAAAGTTTGTGAAGATGCATGTATGGGTGGATGTTTGTTACTCTTTCACGCAAAAACTACTGAACGGATTTGGATGAAACTGTACAGTAATATAGTTTATACATCCGAATAACACATAGGGTACAATTTATAAAGGTTTTGTATAATGTTGCCATAGTATAAGGAAAAGTATCAACTAAGTCGGCAAAAATCCTGTATTATATTTATTTGTTTGCTTGGGTCAAATTTAGTAATTGGAATTTTACCCCCTTCCTGATGAGAGATTGATCTGATATTTGGTATACGTCATCAAGATTAAAAGATAATGATTGTAAATTCAAGATGCCCGCCGATACAAAATGGTGGATCATATATTACTTCACAACAACGTCATTAAGGGTATCAAATGAAAGGGTTTGATTGGTAGAATGGAGCTCACTATGAAAAACGCAAGATGGCCGCTGCCACAAAATGGCGGATTACTTATTTTCCACAAATACCTCAATATGGGTATCAAATGAAAGGCCTTGATTCGTAGAATAGAGCTCACTATGAAAAATCCAAGATGGCTGTCGCCGCAAAATGGTGGATTACATATTTTTCACAAATAACTCAAAATGGGTATGGAATGAAAGGGCTTGATCGGTAGAATAGAGCTTACTATGAAAAATTCAAGATGGCCGCCGCCACAACATGGCAGATTACCTATTTTCCACAAATGCCTAAGCTCACTATGAAAAATCCAAGATGGCTGTCGCCGCAAAATGGCGGATTACATATTTTCCACAAATAACTCAAAATGGGTATCGAATGAAAGGGCTTGATTGGTAGAATAGGGCTCACTATGAAAAATCCAAGATGGCTGCCGCCACAAAATGGCGGAATACATATTTTCCACAAAAACTTCAATATGGGTATCAAATGAAAGTGTTTGATTGGTAGAATAAAGCTTACTATGAAAAATCCAAGATGGCCGCTGCCACAAAATGGCAGATTACCTATTTTCCACAAATACCTAAATATGGGTATCGAATGACGGGGTTTGATTGGTAGAAAAGCGCTCACTATGAAAATAGAATGAGAAGTATCAACTTACAACAAAACTAAAACTTAAAAATAGAAGTAACTAAACAAAAAAGTTTTGGGCGTAGCGTATCCAGAGTAAACATTATGATAGAAATTTCACTTGTCCAACGATTTTATATTTGTCTGATCAATACCCCAGATTAATGAGAAGAAGAAAACTACACTAATTGGCACTACGTAGACACATAAATGATTGCCAAGGTTATGTATAAAGACGTACTTTAATTGTATAGAGTAGTGTATAATTATCATATATAATAAGCAAAACTATCAATGAAAGAGAGCAATATTATATTACCATAATAAAGCAAATATTACAAAAATCTTTTGGACTCACATAAAACCTGCATTCAAAAGGTAACTTAATCGATTTTAAACTTTCGCGATTTGTTTACATCATACAAAATAAATTAGCGGGTCTTAATCGCGTACAATTAATTTATTTAAGGTATAAATACATAGGTATTTATACCTTAAATAAATTAAAGTGCAAGACGAGCAAAACGTCGGCAACAAATAGTTTTTTCTGACGTTTCGCTCGTCTTGCACCGAGCGTGGTCGCGGAGAGACTGATGAGAGCTCAGCGCCGTTTGTGGAAGTGCGGGTTTCGGCACCTACCCTCACTTAGTTTTTATTTAAGTTCGCACTGTCGGTACTCTGACACACTACACTAATGACGTCTACACACTGTTGAGATTTATCACTGCGGCGGTGTTTACATTTGCAGATGACTGGATTGCAAGTAGCCGATAATCTATATCCATCCTTCCGGTTGAAATTGTTATATTTCTTGATTTCTACCGCTTCACTTACTATCCTGGAGTAATAGTGACGATCGGTGGATAAGACTTGTGGTTGATGCAGTTCTATCCAGTGGTTTGGTCCAGACTCCAACAAATGCTCAGCTATAGCCAACTTATTAGCCAGCCAGAGAATACGCAAAATTTCACAACTACAAGTTCTGCTGGACCACAAACGGTAATATATTCTTAAGAAAGTCTGAATGTTCCAAGCAAATATTAATAAAGTCTCCGCAAGGCCTACAATCCCTAGGTGAAGTGAAGCAATGACTATTTAGCATAACTTTGAAATATTATTTTACTAGTTTCTTTGAATATTTTTATCTAACACGAAGACTACACAATCTAAAAAACATACGTACGTCAAACATTGTATTATTATTCATCCACCATCTATTATTCATTACAGGTTTATATTATCATTACTTTAACAATATAGTTTCAAACGGTTACTTTTGTCAACTTACACGGGTCTACCTACGTCATGCTCGCGCACGTTCTGTATGTGATATCTTGTTACATATGATTATATTTATTATGCTATGGTTACACTCTAGCGATTCTAAAGTGATAATCATATACTTGCAATTAGCCAAACAGCACAATACTTTCATGTTCTCCAGACAGAAATCTCGCTCATATTTTAAGCTTGTGATTTATTATTTACAATTACTAATTTGAATATTATAAATCAGGAAATTGACTCAATAAGTGTATCTAAATCATACAATTGTGAACCAAGCAAATGTATGCAATATATTACGCGTCCACTAAAGGGATTGTCAATACTACATTTTAATATTCGAAGTATAAGTAGAACCTTTGATGCGGTCTCAACATTCATGGAGACTATGGGCTTTTATTGTGACGTACTTGTACTATCAGAATGTTGGATTAATAAATTATCTTACTTGCCAACTTTAGAGGGTTACAACTCGTATTATACCAAGAATAACTATAGTCAGAATGATGGTTGTGCAGTATATGTAAGGTCATCGATCACAGCAAATGTATCTGAAACTCGTTTTGTTGATGCAATCTGTCTTGTATTTTTTTTTTTATTGTATAAAATACCTAAACGATATTTTACTTA
This sequence comes from Euclidia mi, assembly GCA_944739405.2. Taxonomy (NCBI): domain Eukaryota; kingdom Metazoa; phylum Arthropoda; class Insecta; order Lepidoptera; family Erebidae; genus Euclidia; species Euclidia mi. The sequence goes on from OX123190.2 coordinate 26,874,819, forward strand.
TATTACAATCTAGCCTTGAAGCTAATGAGTAATTTTAATTTAACCTAAATTGATACATAACATTATTATCTAAGAATTGTCCAATAACATAATTTCTTAGTTTACGTTAAGGCGAAGACACTTTGTTCATGTCTTCTTTTTCATAGTGCACTTATCACTACACTCTTATTTTAACGTCACTATACTATACTAACTCAAATGGTTTTGACCGTTTCAGTCTTCTCACTAATTCAGTGTTATCGAGGAGCTGAATCGCCTCGACATTCACGTGATGATGAAGACGCTGTTCGTGTGCATCTGCATATTTCTGTATAACTTTATCGACGTAGTCCATATTGAGGTCCCGATGGAGATCGTTATTGCGAATATACCAGGGCGCATTGACAATATCCCTCAGCACTTTATTCTGGAATCTTTGGATGATTTGCCGATTGCTCTTACTGGCACACCCCCATAGCTGGATGCTGTATGTCCACACTGGCATGAGTATTTGCTTATATAATAGAATTTTATTATATACTGACAATGAAGAATGTCGACCCATCAGCCAGTACATTTTTTTATACCGTATACCAAGCTCTTCTCTTTTCTTTTTGACATGTGCTTTCCAGCGAAGTTTTGTGTCAAGTATCATACCAAGATACTTGGCAGTGTTCGCGTATGATATCGGTTGACCGTTTATGGTTACAGGATGGTACTGGCCTTTTTTGTTGGTGAAGTCAATATGAGTCGACTTGCTTTCATTAAGTTTGATTCGCCATTTCTTTGTCCAATTTAATACTTCATTGACAGCTACCTGAACATTTTCAACGGCTTCTTCATGGGTTTTTCCTATTGCCATGATAGCAGTGTCATCCGCAAAGGTCGCTATGAAATTATTATTAGTAACTGGGATATCACAGGTATACAGTAGGTATAGGACCGGCCCTAAGACACTACCTTGTGGCACACCAGCTTTTATTGGCCTTATTTCAGAGTAAGCATCTTCTTGTCTTATTCGAAAGACTCGGTTTAAAATATATGACTCGAGAATATCCGAAAATTGTTGTGGCAGCATCATTTTTAACTTATATATTAGGCCCTCATGCCAGACTTTGTCAAATGCTTGAGCAACGTCGAGAAATACCGTGGAACACACTTCTTTTCCTCTAGTGTTTTTTCAATTATGTTGGTTATTCGGTGCACTTGATCGATCGTAGAGTGCTTTTCTCTAAAGCCAAATTGGTGGTCCGGTAAAAGATTTCTATTTTCTATGACTGGTGTGAGTCTCTTCAATAGTAGCTTCTCAAATAATTTAGACATTACTGGAAGCAAAGAAATTGGTCTATATGATGTAGGTTCATGAGGTGGTTTTCCTGGTTTTGGAACCATGATAACTTCGGCTACTTTCCACAAGCTCGGTACATATTTCAAACGAAATGCGGCATTGATGAGAGTGGTAAGTTTTACGATCGCTTTGCGTGGTAGGTTGCTCATAATCTCTCCCGTGATTAAATCGTACCCGGGCGCTTTCTTTTTGCTTAAATTATGTTTGATTTCCTGTAAGACTTCTTTAGGACTAACTAATTTTATTTCTAAGTTTTCTTGATCTAAGCTAGCTGTTTCTATTTGGTAATTGGTGCATTCTAAATTGGATTGGAAAGTGTTTTCTAGGTGCTGGGCAAACAGCATAGCTTTTTGCTTATTGTCTATGGCCCAGCTTCCATTTTCTTTTCTTATTGGAAGAATCTGATTGATGGGCTTCTGCATATTTTTAGTCATTTTCCATAGTGAATATCCGGTCTGACTGTCATTAGTAAGTTTGCTTAAATAGTTACTTGCTAGAGTGTCAGTGTGAGCAAGTATTGCCTTTTTAAGCCGCTTTGTCATATTGTTCAGCAATCTTTTATCTTGAAGACACCTAGTCTGGTGCCATTTTCTTCTCTGCGTACGTTTATCCGCTATGAGTTTCCGTATCACGGAAGGATAAACAGGCCCTTTCATTTTCCTTAATTTACTGGGAGTGTTATTCCACGATGCCTGTTGTATATTATCTATAAATATTTTTACTTCTAAATCTAGTTGCTCTGCAGTTTTAAGCAGAACTCTTAAGTCTATTCTATTTTCTAGATCTATTCTAAAACTTCCCCAATCTGTGTGGTTATTAACTAGAGTCGGACTATTCTCTTTGTAAAGAATCTTTTCACTTAGTGTCAAGACTATAGGAGTATGATCCGAGTTCATATCATAACTCTCATCTATTATACAGTAATTTGTACATCTATTCTTGCATACGAAGAAGTCTATAAGGTCAGGAATTTTATGAGGGTCAGTAGACCAGTTTGTTGGTTTTCCTGTAGAGACTACTTCACATTTTACTTCGCGAACAGCACTTAGCAATTCTTTGCCTTTGGTAGTAGTAAGCCTGGAGCCCCAGTGTATATTTTTGGCATTAAAGTCCCCTCCCAAAATGAATTTACGTCCAAAACGCTCAAGAAAGCTCACATATTCATCTTTTCGCAGGTTGTGTCGTGGTGGAGAATACAACGCGGCTATAGTAAAGGGATATGATCTGTCTTGTATGTCGCATAGATGGTATGTCACTTATTGTTACGTATCGCTCTCCAGTTTACAGAAATATTGGCAACTTCATTGACTGTTTAAATGATGTACTGGGGGCTCCTACACAAACTGTGATACTAATGGGGGATATCAACATAAATATGCCCGGAAGTACTGATTGTAATTCGGACGAATATCTGTCTAGTGCAGCTGCCCATGGGCTCCTGCTCGCCCATTATTTTCCTACACGTGACGCAAATTGCCTTGATTATGTGCTCCTAAAATCTAACCTGTCGGCCACCACCCTAGTCATTGAATCAACAATAACCGACTACTATTCCGTGTTATTACTTTTAGAAACAAATAAAAAATATTTAGGTATCCCTCGCACTAGACATAATATTAACTACAAGCTTGTTGTTAGTGAGATAAATAGTGCTGATTATGCTCCTATTCTTAGAATCACAGATCCAAACAAAGCCGCAAATATGTTGATAGATAGTATCTCGAGCACCATAACAAAACACACTGTAGTTCATATAGTTTCTAGAAGACAACGATGTCTCAAGCCCTGGATAACGCCGGGTTTGTTGCGGTGTATGAGACATCGTGATCACTTGCACAGTAAGCTTAAAAAATCATGCAGTAATGAAATATTAAGAATATCATACACGAGATATCGCAATTTTTGTAATAGTCTTTTAAAAAATTTTAAGCAAGCATTTGAAAAATGTGAGTTTCCAAAGGCTAAAAAAAGCCCTAAAGCTACGTGGGATATCATCAAACAAGTAAATGGTATAAAAGGAATCTCTGGTCAGCCGTCCGAGCTTTTACACCTCTGATAGTCCTGATACTCCTAAAACCTCTCTTAACCACGTTAACAACTACTTTTCAAATATTGGACTAAATTTAGCATCCAATATACTCCCAGTTCCATCGGATACTCCACCTCTCACTTGCTTATTAAACTCAAGTGGATCTATGGCCCTACTTGAAACTACAGAAAAAGAAGTCGAGGTCATTATTCGAAATCTGAGATCTGATGGTGCTCCAGGGTGGGATTCTATTTCCGTAAATATTTTAAAAAGTACTAGTGATGTCTTGGTACCCATAATCACTCAGATTTGTAACCTTTCCATTACGTCTGGTGTATTCCCAGATGCATTTAAAAAAGGTTTAATCCACCCTATTCATAAGACCGGGCGCAAAGACGATATCAACAACTACAGGCCAATATCTATCCTGTCAGCTATGTCAAAAATCCTTGAACGCATTCTCTATAAAAACCTTATTAGCTACCTTGAAACAAACAACTTAATTTCTAAAAATCAATATGGTTTTAGGTCAAATGTCAATACTGAAGCAGTCATGGATTTATCTCAACACATAGCGTCTTGACGCTTGACAATAAAAGGAAGAGCTTAGGCTTATTCATAGACCTATCAAAGGCCTTTGATACTGTCTCTGTGTCACTTTTGCTGAGGAAGATGGAATGCTTGGGCATACGGGGAATTGTACTCGATATCTTCAGAGACTATTTAAAGAATCGAACCCAAGTCGTTAAAATTGGACAATGTCAGAGTGACGAGCTTCCCATTTCATACGGCGTGCCCCAAGGTAGTATTCTAGAGCCTATCCTATTTCTGATATACATCAATGACCTGTGCCGTCTACCTTTAGAACATTGCAAAATTTTACATATGCTGATGCCACAGCTTTAGTCATTGAAACACAGTGCTACCGAAATGCGGCAGCAGCGTTGTCACGGGTAATGACATGGTTGACATGTAATTTACTTACATTAAATATTAGTGGGGTGTCCGGCGGAGTAGAATAACCCTCCCTCACTCCTACCGAGGTGTCGTAAAAGGCGACCAAGGTAATCCGACGCCTGTAATATAAGCAAAATATAATTTGAGAATTTTGAGAACAAATGAGAGAGGTTGTGTTATTGCGTAAGTGGAATGAACGTATTGTCATGCTTGGAGATTTTAATGCAAAGGTTGGAGTGAAGCGTGAGGGGTATGAAAAGGTACTTGGAACGTTTGGTGATAAGAATGTGAATGACAATGGCGTGTACTTATTAGATGTATGTGTGGAGATGGGTCTGTCTGTGATGAATACGTGGTTTCAGCACAAGATGATACATATGTACACGTGGCGTAAGAACGATGGACATGTTACGTTAAGAAGCATGACAGATTTTGTGATAGTCGATGAAAGAATGAGAATGAACATAGTAGACACTAGGGCTTATCGTGGACCGGATATTGGCACAGACCACTATTTGGTGATATCAAGAGTTGGTGGTATGTTTAAAAACTGGCGGCACAGAGCCAAAGAGTCGTATACAGAATTAGAACGCATAAAAGTGGAAAGATTGAAAGATCAGCATACGAAAGAGATGTATAAAAAGCAATTGAGCGAACGCCTGTATAAAAGCTGGAGTGATGTAAATAAGGAAAGTATGAATGATGTATGGTTGGTATTTAAAACCAACGTAGTGAAAAGTGCTGAAGATGTATGCGGTGTGAGTAAAAGAAGAAGTAAGAAATGTGAGAAAGCAGACTTGTGGGATGGTGAAACTAGAAGTATGGTCGAGGAAAAGAAGAAAGCGTGGTTGGATATAATAGCAGTAGAAGCAACGAATCGAGCGAGCGGCGGTATTAACGAAGATATTGTTAAAAAAATGAAGGACAAGTATAGATGTGTGAAAGCTAAAGTAAAAGAATGTATAGAGAGGAAGAAGAATGAGCAAAAGAAGAAATATGAGGATCAATTTGGCTCAAGTTTCCGAGACAATATAAAACTGTTTTGGAAACTAGTCAAAGAAGCGCGGGGCAAAAATATAAATGGATCAATGAAAGTTATTAGGAATGAAAAAGGTGAAGTTATGAATGAAGAAAAAAATATACTACAGTGCTGGAAGGACTATTTTGAGAGTTTATTTGAGAAAGATGTGAGTGAAATAGAGCAAGAAGAGATGATAGATATACATGATGGCCCTAGTGATGAAATTGGAATGGATGAAATTATGAAAGCGCTAAATGGTATGAGGTCTGGCAAGTCTGCTGGGTGTGATAAGGTGACGATTGATATGTTGAAGGCTGGCGATGGACTAATCGTAAACCTGCTGCATCGCCTTTTTAACGTGTGTTGGAAACAAGGCCAGGTCCCAGATGACTGGACGAAGGCAGTGCTTGTCCTAATTTATAAAGGGAAAGGTTCGCAGCAGGAATGTCGAAATTATCGCGGAATCAGCCTTCTTAGTGTTGTAGGAAAAATGTATACCAGAATATTGATTGACAGGGTAGTAAATGTGACTAATGAGAAGATATGGGATGAGCAAGCGGGATTTCGGAAGGAAATGGGATGTACGGATCAGGTCTTTTCCTTACGCTGCGTAACCGAAAAGTGTCTGGCAAAAAACCAGAAGGTATATTGCGCGTTCATAGACCTGGAAAAGGCTTATGATAGAGTGAATAGAAAGGAATTATGGAAGGTGCTATCTATGTATGGGGTGGACAATTTTATAATTAGGGCTCTGAAATCTCTGTATAGGGGTTCCAGAGCCTGTGTCCGGGTTAACGGTGCCTATACAGACTGGTTTGATATCTCTATAGGTGTCAGACAGGGGTGTGCAGCCTCGCCCTGGTTGTTCAACCTATACATGGATAGCTGCATGAAAGATATGAGGGAAATGGAATGCGGGATCGATATGGCAGGATTGCGTGCTAAGTGCCTCTTGTACGCCGATGATCAAGTCATTCTGGCGTCGTCGGCGACTGAGTTACAACAAATGATGAACTGCATGAATGAGAGCTTTGAATCGAAAGGTATGAAATTGAATGCAAAAAAGACGAAAGTGATGGTGTTTGAGAAGGATGAAAATGTGATTGAGTGTAATATTGCGATTGGAGAAGACAACATTGAACAAGTGACAGAATTTGTATATTTGGGTAGCATGTTTACAAGAGATGGAAGATGTGAAGGAGATATTGAAAGGAGAGTGACTGCGGGAAACTGTGTAAATGGAGCGCTGCATGCCTTTATGAACGGCCAGAATGTGCCAAAACAGGCGCGGCTGGCGGTTCATAATGGAGTGCTTGTGACCACGTTAATGTACGGTAGTGAGTGTTGGGTGTGGCAGAAAAAGCATGAAAGCAGAATTAACGCAGTTGAGATGCGGTCACTGCGTAGTATGTGTGGGGTAAGACTGATTGATAGAATTCCGAATGCAGTAATACGAGAGCGATGTGGCCTGAAAGAAGATGTCGTGACAAGGATTGAGAAAGGAATGCTTAAATGGTTTGGGCACGTGGAGCGAATGAGTGAAGAAAGAATGACGCACCAAATATATGAGGCTAACGTGTATGGGCAAGCCGGTCGCGGCCGACCTCGTAGGACATTCGTCGACCAAATTGGTGACGTTCTGAAAAACGGGAAGGTCCTAAGCACCCGGAACCGGCGAGCATGTATGAACAGAGTAATGAATGTAGAGGAAGCGCGTGAGGTTTGTAAGGATAGATGCAAGTGGCGTTCCGTTGTCTCTGCCTACCCCGACGGGAAAAAGGCGTGAGTTTATGTATGTATGTAAATATTAGTAAGACAATGTATGTGCCATTTGCTATAAGATCTCATCTGTGCCCACCGCAATCTTTAGCCCTCAAAGCGCACTCATGCAATTCACCAGGAGTTTTATTAATTATTATAATTACCAAAGTCCCTAGTGTGAAATATCTTGGAGTACATATTGACCAACATATGAACTGGCACAAACATATTGAAATATTATCGAATAGGATACGCAAAATGATTTACATTTTAAGAAGCTACGTAGTTCCGCAGATAAAGATACACTTACAATGGTCTATTTCGCTTTATGCCAATTTGTTTTAAGCTACTGTGTACTTGTATGGGGTGGTGCCACTGAAAATGTTTTTCTCCGCTTAGAACGGGCTCAAAGAGCTGTCATTAAGGTAATGTTTTCGCGTCCTATCAGGTATCCCACGAATCAACTTTATACTGAATGTAAACTGTTAACAGTGAGACAACTGTACGTGCTTCATTCAGTTCTGCGAAAACATACGGAACGCCCTATCACCGCTCCTACAGGTAGAATCAATTATAAAGTCTTCTCCCACACCCCATACTTTACCTCTTTTGCCAATAAAAATGTTTGCTATTTCAGTCCAAAATTGTATAATAACCTAAATAAAACTTTAAATATTTTCTCTAAAAATAAGTACCAGTGTAAAATGACACTAAAAACCATCTACAAAGCTTAGACTATCATAAAACAGAGGCCCTCGTACGTTTACTATCACATTAAAGTTAATTTAAATACACACACATACTCACACACACACATCACACACACACTCACGCACACACACACACACACATATACACACGCACACCACATACTCATAGGTTAATACAAACACTAACTAAAATTGTAATGTTAAACATAATTTTCTTATTTTGTTTTTATATAGCTATAGGTACCATTAAAAAAAAAATGAAACTGAGGCTAACAAACGGGTAGGAGCGCTGTCGTCTGAAATACAGGGACATACACTTAGTTCAGAGGACAGAGTTTTCTTGAAATGTGCATTTTTTATAAGCCTTGTTATTACTGTTTTTAAAGTGTGATATCTTTTGGAACAATAAAGAATGTTATTAATATTATTATTATTATTAATTTCTCGGTTTCTCACAGCTGCGATATGTTCCTTTACTCTTTCAGCGATTGTACGCTTAGTCTGTCCGATATATGAACTACCGCAACTGCAATCGACTTTATAGATGCCAGGTGTTTGGAGAGGAATGACATCCTTTGGGGTACGCAGATTATGTGCTATCTTAGAGAGCGGACTGTATACAGTCTTGATGGAGTATTTCTTGAGTACTGCTCCAACCTTGTCCGTCACTCCCTTTAAGCCGGCACTCTGCTCACTTCAGGTTTACAATATTTCCTCTTCAGACGAAGTAATAGGTATTTATATCTTAAATAAATTAATTGTACGCGATTAAGACCAGCTAAATTATTTTGTATGAAAAGATAACTTATCTGTTTCGACGAATACTGCCAGGCGGGGGTTCAGCATTATCTATCAAATCGCCAATCCGAACAAACGCCAAATATATCTTCGATATCTCTCATCGAATCAACCCACTAGGCAGTATGTCAACGAGAATATAACAAGCACAATAACTATGATATTATCTATTTTTCCATACAGCATCAGCAATGAAAGCGGGATGTTTATCTTCTAATAGTAAAATCTTATAATAGTGTGCACAACTGCTATATATTAGAGAGTTATCTGCAAAAAGAACGATTGATTGTTTTCCGGATATAAAAGACATGATGTTAAAATAAACAAAGGCGTACAACACTTGATTTTCTATGTTCCGCCGCTTCCGTTCTAGATTGCTGTTGCTAGGAAAGATATTTTCTCGCCTGTTGAAATTATCTGAATTGAAACATTCGTTTCCTATTTTCTATTTCGTGATTTACGTCTTGATGTTGTAATGAAGAAACATTATATTGGTTTTTACCATTTAAAGATATATACAAAATATCAAAAAGTGGTTTGATATTTTGTAAATGCCGATTGGAATTCACAAAGAACGATTTTTTTGTTTACGATTGTGCGAGTAGTAATTAACTTTTAGTAGCCTCAAATTTAATAAATTTACATATTTTATTATTAATACTTACGATTTGATTGATTTATTGATTGGATTTATGGATTGTGTAATTGTTTAAGCAGACAACTCATAAGTTTATACTGGGTCAAATGTGATACGATCTTCACACTTCTTCGAGCTTAAGTGTTCTTTGTGCCAGTAAACATAATTTAATTTTTATGCACAAATTGTTCCTTTATATATAAAATTCTTGCGTTACTGACTGACTGAAAGACAAATCATAACCAAAACGCAAGGAGCCGAAGTTTGGCATGTGCATTCTTTGGGGGAGTGCACTAGGAAAAAATTTACCAAAATTTCCACGGAAAACGGTTAAGTTAGACCGCTAGACTATAATAACAATTATCTAATGTAAAACTATAAGTTTTTAAGCAAATAAACAAAGACAGGTATAACACTAATGATCACATATTCGCATTATAGGGAAAGTCTGTAGTTCTATTCAGTGCCGGAAATAACGCTCTGCCGGTTAAATATCGTATCGACAATATCTCTGTATTATATTGCCTAGTAGAATCTGGTAAATATTATGAGAATGATTCATAGTGACTCGCGTAGGTGGCCGAATTACACCGTCCTCACGCAGTATAGCTCTGCGATAAATTTTCTTAATACCTTTATTTGTGTGACTGTGTCGAACTCTGGTGTCTGAGTTTATAGGCCGCATGAAAGCCTAATGAATCTTGTCCTAAGACAACGGTTAATTTTTTCCTCCGAAGCATGGTAGTGTATGTATGCCCCACAACCAGCCGTCACTCATCCATACAGCGACTTGTGTACACGTTGCCGATCTATTACCAATGGCAAGCTCAGTCAAACTAAAGGCTCTAATTTGTATGTTGAGGCTTAAATAATAATACAAGAGGATTTGCGTAGCTACGCCCACACATATTTTTTTAAAATTAATTTAGCACTTTCTGCCTGATCCCGTGGGAGTTATGAGTAATTCTGTCTTTATTGCACCAGTATTATTTTCTGAATACGGTCTCCAACATATATTTCAATTTTAAGCTTCATGCGCCTAATCAAATCAATCAATAATGTCGTCGTCAAATCAGTCAGTTACAGAAGATTTTTATAATTATAATTATAAAGTATATAAATACCTTCTTAACATTACAAGCAATTTGGACTAATAAAATACATTACACACGAGTATATTCAACTCCTCAGACTAAGCGTATCGTTTATGCTGCCAAGATATCAATATTATAGTATTGAAATTGGCAATGGTAGGTAAAAAATGTTGCTGACCTCACTTCCACATTTTGTAGGAGTTTGCATTTAAAATGCATTTTATAATAATTTTATATCTACTAATCCTTGAAAACTACATGCGACGTTGCACGATAAATCTGAGAAAATTGCAAAATCAACTGCAATCTGTAGATACTCATATTTTTCTGCCGTGTGGTTGACGGCATAGAATACAAGTGTCAACACACCCTATCTTCCCGTGGGTGTCGCAAGAGGTGACTAAGGGATAACACGATGCAAATACCATCTTTGCGTAGAGACGGAAAACTCGACATCAAACCCTATACGACTGCCTAGTTGGTCTCGCGGCATAAATGTGCGCGTGGGGTCGGGAGGTCCCGGGTTCGATTCCTGGGTCGGGCAGTGTTATTGGGTTTTTCTTTCACGAAGTTCTCAGTAGCAGCACGGAGTCTGGAAATGTGCCCCGTACGGCAATAGGCTCGCCCCTTATTACGTGGGACTAAAGTATATCTGTCGAAAAGTGGGTGTAGAAATACACCTCTGCCTATCTCTTCGGGGTTATAGGCTTGTGACTATGTATGTCATATTTTCCTGGCAGTCGGAAAATTATTCTTACCGTTGAAAATTCATAAAGAAAAATAAAAGGATTTCAATATTTAAAATTTAGCTATTGTCTTCTATGACTAGAAAATGTTTTTTTTTAATTATTTATTTTACCAATTGTTCCTGATCCCGTGGGAATTTTGCGAAATCACTCCTTAGTGGGGTGCACTTCTCGAGATACACATAACAAAATTGAGCTTTTTGAGCCGGTTAGTTTTGGCTTTACGTTGTCTGTCAGTCAGACTGTAAAGCAAGAACTTTATAAATACAAACAATTTTCAACCATTTCCTAATTATAATTCAAACATCGATTTTAATTTTTTGCGATTTATATACATCATACAATATTATTTAACGGGAACCGCTGAATAATATAGTATGATATAGGTAATTCAAACTTTAAATAAAATAGGACTTACTATTTACTCAAATCCCAGCGCTAGTTTTGCTAGTATAACATTTCATACTCCAACTGGTATATCCCAAACAATTTTCACTGTATAATCTGTAACTCCAAAATGCAAACAGCAGTTAGGCACTTACGTATCGACTTCCAATAGTTTGTGTCTATTTGGTCAATGTTGGTGACATTAAAGTTAGTCCAAACAAGAAATAGGTCGACTGGAACCCGCATCTAAAGCAGGCAAAATTACAACTGAGTAAGCCTGTGGTCTCAATCAGAGCGGAGCGTAAGGCGGAGGCTGAAGCGTTAGCGGGATGATAATGCAATGCGCTTTTATTTAAAATTATTATTTAAAATTATGAAACAAATAAATTATGCCACTCCGCTCATTTCTCCGCCTACGGCCCCGCTACCGCTTTAGCTGAGACCTCAGCCTATAAGAACTTATACATACAACGTTGTGTAATATTAGGGCTGTTAAGTACCTCCTCACACATGTCCGAATTGCTTAAGTAATATTTACGCGTAAACGTTATTAAGTTTTACGAGTATTGTCCAAATAGCGGAACCTCTTAAAGAGCGCTTAGTAAACAACTTTGTACATGTATTATTTAATGAATCTTGGTCTTACTTTAAAGTGATGTGTTTAGTCTGATGATATTTTTTGATAGTAAAATAGCGTAATAATCTCTTAGCAAGTGAGATAGACACATCTGTGTGAAGTTTAATGTGGTTGAAATAGCTACACTGAAATTGAGACCCCAGAATAATAGTCATACCTCCATAATATTGTGTTTTTATTCAGTCTAGTGGAAAAGTCTAATAATAATTGAAGACGACGATTTTTGATGCCATAGAAGTCTGTTAGGATGATAAACTACATTAAAATCCGCAGGTAGAAGGATATTGATTCAAGAGCTTGAAAATTATGAATACTCTACCCTGCTTAGTAAAGCAACAAACAAGGATAATAATATCACTTTATTTTGATAACTTTATTGTACAACAATGATATGATTTAATTGATATTTAGGCGACGTTTTATCCATTAATGAGAAGATAAGCATATTTTATTACAACTCGCTGCCCTGCCGTTTCGCAAACAAAAATACGAAATTTTTTTGTCAAAATATAAAAAGGAAAACTGTTATATAATAATCAGAATACATAAATAATAAAGATACCGTAATAGATATTCCTGTTTCTAGCAATATGAATTATAGAAACGTCTAAACACAAGGCAGTACGTGAAACTTGAAATAACTTGTTTTTTATAAACTCACGCCTGTGTCCCCGAAGGGGTAGGCAGAGGTGTAATATTACACCCACATTTCGCCATGAATTTTTATGTCCCACATAATAGTGGGCGAGCCTATTGCCGTTACCGTGCACATCACCAAACTCCGTGCTGCTACTGAGAATTCGAAAAAACCCAGTAACATTTTTGCCTGACCTGGGAATCGAACCAGGGACCTCCGATCAGCAGTCGCATACGCTATCCACTGGACCACGGAGGCAGTCTATTGAAATAACTTACCAGACAATAATAATGATAATGAATTGTAAATTATCAAAGAAGAGTCGTGCTCTATGAATAAATCCCGTAGCGCGGAGGATATTACAATGGTTATGTCCAAACAACAAAAATGTGAGTGTTACTCCGTCGTGTGGGAGTCGAACCCGTAACACTTGAAGCAGTGTTAAACAGAGAGGCGGCCACTTACAACACTACACCATACGTTCTGTTATAATTTTCATCTTGTAAATGGTTGTTAATACATTTGTAGAATAATAGTAATCATTTTATACTCCACTGCAGGGCATTGATAGTAATCAGTCGATCACACACGACTAATACCTGAGCCACAAACACAGTTCAATTCATATATACATATGAATATAAATCCGAAATATATAAAAAATAGGTTAAAAGGAAGATTTTCATAAATAGTTCGTTTTATCCTTCCTTAACCTAAGTCTTTCCTTTTTTCTGATATTATGTATCTACATTGTGGTCTAATACTTAACTGTATATTTCCAGTCAAAACATTATGTATTGCCAAGCCCACTGTAATAATCCCCCACCTGATGTGCTTACGTAATCGTTATTTATACATCCATCAACCCTTTCTGCAGAGAAAGACCTTGGCTTAATCACCATTTTGCCGAAAGGATTTATGATCACAGTATGATGAATAAAAGGGCCAAGCAGGTGGATGCTTGCGGAAACCTCTTCTTAAGCCTTTAAGCGTTTCTTCCGAGATATATGGGATAGGTCACCGGTCCCGGAGTAATCGCTCACCATATGGTACTAATGACTTAGTTTAACTAATTAAGTGCCTAAAACAATTAGTGTAATACACATTCGCACGTAGATTGTCATTCTTGGTAGAGTAGTGATAATTTACTTTGTAAGTTTCTTGCCTTACTCAATTTTGATTATATGTCATCCAGAAATGTTGTTCTAGCATGATTTAAAAAAAACTTTAGAGCACGGCACAATGGTCTTCTTTTTCAGACTTTTCAACTATAGCAACATACTTCTTCAAGAATGTCATATTCGGAAATACTAATTAATAGTATTTTCATTGGAAACAGAATATTAAGTACGTTTAATAATTTTTTTAGAAATCAATGAATACAACGTAAATACGGAACCCAAAAAATCGCTCACACCAGCAGCTCTAAACTAAAATGAATCCTGCATATATTTCTGATCACTACATTAGAAAAGCAGTTCTTGGAATCTTGACATAGTATCGCTTTTAGTTCAGATTGCGGCAGCTTCGTGTTTTTATAAAACATTGGAAGTGTGTTGGTGTTCCAAAAATTAAAAAAAAATAAAGTACAGAGCGTGGATAAGGTAGTAGGTATATTCTTAGCAACATACTTAAAATCTTAGTTCAAGCAGTTCACCTTGATAAAATCTCATGCATGCGTTAGGATTACGGCTGAACATTGTCATACCTACATTAGCTGTGAGTAATTGCAAGCTTAGCGACAGCCTGTGGTCTGTTGACGTCACGCCTCAGTCCGTGGGTAGTTACAGTCCAACCGGTGAAAGTTACGGACAGGAAAAACTCCACGGTATTAGTTTTGTTGTTTGACAATAATTGGTGGCTAATAAAGTACGCTTGAGCGGAAATAAAATAGTTTCCCTGGCAGTTTCTGCGTGGATGTTTATGTTTACCTGTGTGGAAAAGAAAATATGACCTACTTGACTAATAATGGAATCGATGCGTAGTTTGTATGGAAAGTTACCAGTGTTTTATCGAAATAATCTGTTCTGGCAAGCGTAACACTGCCATATAAATTATTTCAAGTAAGGTTTTAGAGGGTCCATTATCACCTAGGGATATAAAAATATTCTCGAACCTATCCTTAGACCTATCAAATTTAAACAATAGAATCATAAAATTTAGTCAAACCGTAGGAGTTCGGTAACAAACTCTGTGACACTTTTGTTCTATATTGATATGTGGAAACAAACAATCTTGTTGAAAGGCTCCTAAGGTTAAGTTCTACTCGTTTGTTAGAACTGTGACTGTCTAAAAAAAACACTTAGAAGTGTTTTTTTAGACAGTATTCTCAAACAACCTGACATTGGTATGAACCGTAATTTTGGTCTACAGACGAAAGCTGGAGAGAGAGCTGGAACTGGGATAAAATTTGGTCAGGCTAGACCCTTAGGTTTCTATGCCTAGCGATCTTTCCCCTTTAAGCCTAGGTTTCAAGAAAAATATGAATGAATTTAAGATAACGTTAAGATGACGATGAGAATGATAAAAGCAATGGATGTTTTGAAATCAATTTAACAATTTTATTACGCAATAAATTGTCGACCTGAGCAGTCCAAAATCAATTGCCCAATAACGCCATTGAGATAGGAATCAGGTATCAGGAAACCTAATACCAGTCTTAAGACGTCACGGCCTATAATCGCTCCTACTAATTCCTACCGATATATCTTCATATAATATGTGCTGGTACATTGTATGTACTTCTATTAATGGTCTGTGTATCTGCGGGTTGCATATTTACTTTATGAGGTCGTTGGACCCTGTTAACAAGATGGTTTGTGGTTAATGTTCCTATCCATTGAGCGGCCGTTAGTGTGAGTTTATAATCAAATGTTCTTGGTCTTACTCTGTCGGTCATCAGTCGGCATAAGTTTGACACTAATCTGGTAGATAAAATTTTAGTAGTACCTAAGCAAGTAACAACCGATTTGTCGCTAGGGCTTTGGCACTACTTAGCAGTTTTGGTACAAGACCATTTTTTGTTTAGTTTTCTATGGTCGTTTCGTGTCTAAATTTTACTGCTATTATAAACACAAAACTTTGTGAGGTTGGATGGACGTATGGATGTTTCTTACCCTTTGAAACAAACATTACTGCACGGCTTTTGATAAAACTTTATAGAAAAGCGTATACTCGTGCTAAAATAGTACATGGGCTACATTTTATGCCGATAACGTGGGTAAGACTAAGGACAAAAGCACGAATGTTATATTGTTTAATTAACTTGTAATCTAGATTTTGTGATCTACAATTCTATTATTAAATCAATTAACAGCAACAAAATAAAACTGTTTTTATACAGGCACTACTCCGTCACAATTTCATAGATCACTGGCTTAAAACGTCTTAAAAAATTATGGCATTAAAGTATTGAATGAAATGAAATACAAATAAAAGTAAAGCTTCAAACGAGCGAACGCTATCGCTACGAAGTCAACGCTATCGCTACGAAGTCGTTTGATTCAATTCATTAAACGTAAGAAGTTTAATAAACGCTGTAAAAAAGGGTTGAAAGTGATATAAACTCGCGACTGAATTAACCTTTTAATATTTTTATATAAAAGAATCATTTTTGTCCCGTTACATGAACATTTTGTTAAATCTACGAGTTTATTGCGCAAGGAACATGAGCTTTTTAGTTTACCCGATAGTGTTTGAAATGGGAATCGAATTTCTTTACTCGATGTATAGTGCACTAATATATTCACTGAGGAAGTAATTCTACATAGTCGAACTTTTTTAAATTTAGTATTGTCCAAATCCCAACGAGTGTATAACATTTTATCGGAGCACGTGGAACTTGCAGCTCTAGCATTTCAACGAAGAGAAAACACAAGATAGATAGATTCGTAACAGGTAAACGTTCATGCAAAGCTAAGACTACGTCGAATCTGCATCCGTCGTAATCCTCACGGCGAGTGAGCGTCGAGCATTCAGCGAAACGTTACGTTACATGGAAATGCTTCAGAAAATATTATTTACACAGTTTAAGGCAATTTTCATTAGCAGTAAAGAGACTCTGATACAAAGAAGCAGACATAATATATTCTCAAACCTTCATTATTCTAAATGGGTTTCCTCCGAGTAAATACTAATTGAATTATTAAATATCGATTAATTTTTGGAACATGAAATATTTGAATAATGTGGTGATGTTCTCGTCATTTTGTTGCAGAGGGTACTGAAATATTGGGTATGCTTCATACATCTGAGTAATACATGTAACTAATAATTGTTATTATTACGTATGCTACCTATTTCGCCGTGAAATATGCCCTTACCCTAATCATAGTAAGAAGAGGTCTGTGCCCAACAATGAGACAATTTATGTACAAGACTGATGATGAAGCTACTTATTATAATAAAATTCATGCACAATATAAATGTACTATAAAATATTTTTTATTAGTTGTTAATAAAAATAGATTAAATTAGTATAGCAAGTTATAAGAGTTCACAATGCGAACATCTTAACACTTCATAACAGTGCCAGGTGGAGGACGTAGTTTATATAACTAACAGCGATGGTGGTGTACAACGATATTGCAAACACTACGTCATACTTTATCACAAAATATATTATATGCTATTAAATAATATGCTGCTTGTCCCCATTGAAATAGTTAAAATAACACAATATGTTATTTTTCACATCATAATGCTTTAGTTTCGAAACACATGACTATGAAAGATTCCTATTCAATTCCCTCAAGAACACAAAAATTTCCTTAAATATATTGAAATTGTAAAACCGCTTTCTTTTTGCTTGAATTATTAACAGCTTCACAAGTCACAGTACATACATTCAGTCAAAAAAGTATCGGTAATGAATTATTTGTTTATGGTTCCAAATTCAATTCTTTGTTTTTTTTGTTGTAAGATTGTCACAACTGTTTTCCATTTTGGCGCGCAATTTTAGTTCTATCCCTTATTTATATTAAATACAGTGCAGTTTTTAGTTATATCATATCTAGTGTGTATTGCGAATTTCATAATGGACAAAAACAATGAACAAAGAGTTTGTCTTAAATCTTGCATCGCCAATGGAATTTCATGTTCGGAGTCAACGAAAATGTTACAGAAGGCCTACGGTGAATCGGCTTTATCAAAAACTCGTGCTTATGAGTGGTACAAAGCGTTCAAAAGCGGTCGAGATGTGATGGAAGATTTGCCTCGCTCTGGTAGGCCATCAACGTCTGCAACTGAAGTTAACATGGCAGAAGTGAAGGAAACAGTGACTGAAAATCCTTATTCAACTTTGAAAGAGATAGCCGTCGAACTTTCTGTATCTCACGAGTCGATCCGTACCATTTTAATCAATAATTTGGGTATGAAACAAGTTGCCGCTCGGCTAGTCACAAAATAATTTTGCACCACGATAATGTGCCTACGCACAAAGCCGTCAATAAGTTCAATCACACTGAAAGAATTTTTGACCAAACACTCACCAAATACCATTGAGCAACCACCATATTCACCAGATATGGCTCCAGCCAACTTCTTTCTTTTTTCTAAACTCAAATTACTACTTCATGGCACCCGTTTTCAATCGGTAGAAGACATAAAGAAGAATTCGTGGTGAGAACTGAACTCAATTCCGGAAACAGCGTTTAAAAAATGTTTTGATGACTGGATTATTCATTGGCGTAAGTGTATCGTTTCTGAAGGAGCATACTTTGAACTAGAAACGGCGTGTGCTATGCCAACGAGTAAACTGATAAACAATTCTTAAATAAATACACATAAATAAAGATACATTACACACATATATAGACCAAATAATCCCAATAATTACCCAACGATTTGTTCAAGGTAGAAATTGAACCCACGACTTTCAACTTTTAACACTCAGAGTCAATAACCACTTGATTAACAAGAGTATCAAAGCTGAAGTTTACAAATTAGACTTCGCATAGGTTTTACTTTCATTTCACCATAGAAAAAAAAAATCACAAATCATTAGCAATATCTATGGTACTTCTAAGCCATATCCCAAAAGCTGTACTATATCAATACAAACCATTAATCTCGTCCGAGAACATGCAAGTCTTGCTTCTGAGATACCATGAAGTTCGATTTATTGAAATGTCAGTACTGTTATAATAAACTCGGTGTCCGATTGTATGCGTTTGTGTTCCTGACAGCCGCTAAGATCACGTTGCAAGCTACAGGCTGTTGCTTGAGTGGATATAAGTTATTTGATCAACATCTCTTAGAGCTTGTCGAGTTTTTGAGGTAAAATTGCCGGGTGTTTTCGAAAAATTATTTATCTTCAAGTAATAGAGGTAGGAAAAGGATTTGACGATTTAAGTGCCATTTTCTTAGACGATATTATGTTTTCAAGTTAAAATCTTTTTGTACAGAGTGTGAGAGTGGCTAAGTTAGCTATACGGTATTTTTTTTAAATTACGATTAACAGAGGTTCTATTTGCAAAGATTATGCGTAATGTATTAGCCTAACATAAAATGAGTTTTTAACGACTAGAGTACGCCCGAACCTTCTATTTTAATATAACCATTTCTTGCTGATCCCGCGGGTATAGTGAGAAATCCCTTCTAAGCGCACCCCTACGGTTCCTAAGAAATTTCGTCTTCTTGCGCCCAATAGTTTTGGTTGTGTGTTATCTGTCAGACAGTCAGTAACACAAGAATGTTGTTTATAAAAGATAACAAAATCAGAGCATTTGTTTTTATTATTATTAAACACACTGTTAGCGATTTACGTGATCATTTATTTCCATTTTCAAATGAGTCCTGGATATAATTCTTCCGATGAATATTGGAAAAGTATAATTTTACACAATTATGTCTCATGCGGCAAATTGTTTCGCTGTACTATATTGACGGGTAGCTGGGCAATAGAACTATCAGTCCTTTGATACACCCAAACAAAAAACTTTATGAAAACAAATATAGACTCAGGTATAACTTGTACATTCATGTCAGACGCTACATCGCCATTGACGGAAAGCCTTTGGACCGTTGCTAATAAAACAAGATGGAGATCGCAAACAAGGAAAGGGGAGAGCGTTGCCCAGCAATGGGACGAATTGTAGGCTCAAAATAACAAATGAAACTCATAAATATAACAGCAAAGTAGCTTGTCGACTTCTACCCGACTATATTTCTTCTAACCGATATCTCTTAGACGTGTCTGTGGCGAACAAAACCCACTATGGGTTTTGTTCGTTTGTTAAGAGTTATCTACCAACCACTAAATTAATTGAAGTCGCTCTCCTCGAGAATTGTAAGGGATTTAAAATCTTCGTGCTAATGAATAAAGTGGAGTTTATATTGCAGCTTAGCGTTTTAGTGTTTTGAAGATCTTTATATTATGATTAGAAGGGTCAATTGAAGCGTTGTAAGGTAAATTAAAGATTATTCCTAATTTTAGTATTACTTTCTAGACCGTAAAACAAATACTAACCTACTGATTGTGTCTTTTAATAATTTCATAGATTTTACCACAACCACTGTAAAATCAAATTCTTAGTGACTTGATAACAATTTTGTTTGGTATCTTCAAAAGAAAAGTAACTCGTATTGTCTCTATTGTTTCCTTACATATAAATCTGATAGTACCTTCAGGATATACGTATAAATAGAATTTCGTCTACATATTACTCAAATCCTAAATACAAAAATTCAACCAAGTTACCCACTAACACATTCATATCATTGAATAATTAAAGGATACTCTGATTCAGAAAACAGGTAACTGACTAGCAAACCAACAATGTAATCCTGAGGGCTAATCAAATATAATTTGTAGCGGTAATCTAGCGATTAATGTGACATCGAATATCACCCTGTACAATATCAACAGTAAAATTATGTGTCCCATGAATGATAATCACCTATGTGGCCTATTTGTTGTACTGATTGCACAATCAACTGATCAATCAATTTGTATTTGTTCGTGTTTTAATTCAAATGTCACAATCTGTGTGAAATATGCCACATGTATGATAACTGACGTATGAATAGGGTTAATATTCAATTATTTACGTAAACAATGCTGTACGGCTATAGACCAAGTTGGAGGTCTCGATATGTTATAGGCATTGGAAAGTGAGCTGGATTGGGAATGGTGAAGCAATGTGTATGTGGTGTTTTTGATAGCGTGTACATTTGGCCATCCTTAAAACTAGAACAAGTGTATAATTTACAAATTGAGGAGGTAGTAATCTTAGCAAATGATTATTTCAGTCTCTTTATTATTTAGTGTATTAGGTATACGCGGCTAATTCACCTGATTGTCATAAAAGTAAGATAATTATATGTAATGGTGACTTAATAATCTATTTCTAATCACTCATCGAGGGCTAAACCTTATTCATTTTAGATGAATCATAATATAAAAAAATAAGTTTAAAAACCATAACCTGACTACGTAAAAAAGGGGTCTAAAAAGTACGAAACAAGAAATAGCTCATTCAGATATAAATCCAGAAAAGTATAAGTACGTAAATGCTCAATGCGGCTAGAGCCGTAGTCGCACCTATTTATTAATGCGACGTGTGTGCTCACCAATACCTTCGTTTTGATACCAAAAACGGATTGATTATGATTATGATGATTATCTTAGTTTATTTTTTTTACCTGAGGTATTAATTCTGTAATAGAAAATTTTGATAAAATTTAATTATAGACTATGTCACCCACGCTATTATTAGGAATCTTTTGACACCCACTCATCAAAATCGGTTCAGTAGTTTAGGCACTATGGTGGAACATACAAACATACATACATACATCCCTATATACATAAATACATACGTAGACTGCCAAAAACATTACCCTTCCTTTTTGGCTTCGCCGTAGTCGGGTAAAAATACCAGAAATACTGGAAATAATATCCTCCCTAATCCCTGTTGTTGTTTTTCGTATTTAAGCCACGATTGTTAAATAAATAGAAGTCATCAATAAGAGTCTCGAGTGACAGTATTTTTTTTTATTTAGGGAAAGGGGCGATAGGAGAAAAAAAGGGAGCCGCGTCCCATCCCAAAGATAATATAATACTTTACGGCAGAAATTAAATTCTGTTATTACCATTAATTATTATGTACTATTCTAATACAATATCTAAGCAGCTCCAAATCGCGGTGCGTTTAGGAAGGAGCACTAAAAACCTAATAAATCTTAAGGGTCAAACGTAACGTGCGAAACCTAGTTTCAATATCAGACTTTATATGCCCATTAGAGATTATGAAAAATCTTTGGATTTTCTGATAAATTGTATTTATTTATATATGAGTCACAAATATCGGTACACGGGATCTTATAATTATACATAGTAGTTTGAAAAACACTACATTTGCCATAATAATATTATGGTTTGTTACTGTACTACATCAAACTACATTCATATTATGTATGTAGTTTGATGTAGTACAGTAACAAACGCAAAAGAAGAGCGTATTAATTTTTCGCAATCTATATTTCAATGAAGCAGCTTAGACTCCTATTTTATTCCGAAATAAACTAAAAAGGAACAAAGACATCGATACAGGCAGTGTATTTAGATCGTTCGTATCGTTTCGTCAAGACAACAGCACAAAAGATAAAGAGCACTACTCATTGAACCGAAAATAATTGATATTATAATTTAACAAGAAAGGATAATATCTCACTGTCGCCAAAAGCAATCTACTTCGACGGAAACAAATATTTGTAAATACATCTTCTAATTTGATGAGTGAGAAGTATTTTTCTTTTTGTTAAGGTAAAGATTGGTTCGATTTGAAAAGCGTCACAAGGCTTTAAAATGGAACTGTTTGTTACTTGGTAGCACGGGCTGTTGCCGCAAATCCACGTTCTGGCGTGTATTTTGCGTGCGGGTGGGAATGGTATTGTCAGTCGACGCCACCCCAGCTCTTTGAGGAAGCCCAGTAGACTCTTGATGTAGCCCACTGCTTCCCTCAGGGTGCTGTATTTGTTCAGGTACTGCTGCCTGTAGTGTGAGACCTCAGGGCAGTCGAGGAGCAGGTGGGCTGGCGTCTCGTCTCCTGCCATACAAGCTCTGCTCAGCAGGATGTCGGTGAATGGAACTGTTACAAGTTATATTATTGTCGATGATGTATGAATTACTTGTATAATCTAAAATATAATAAAATGGTAGAAAAGTCAAAACTGTACATTGAATATTTTTTTTAAAGAATACTTGGGGTTGTGATCTACAATCGATACCGAAGCCAAAAATATAATTTTTAGAATTTTTGTCTGTTTGTCTGTATATCTGTTTGTCTGTCCGGGATAAACTCAAAAAGTACTGCATGGATTTACTTCAAATTTGGCACGAATATTATTAGAAAGTTGGGTCAACATATGGGCTACATATTATTACACTATCACCTACGGAGAACGAGCAGTGAATCTTTATTTCTTCAACGCATTCTGTAACAACGTGTAATCTGACGACGCATTTTTGAATGTTGTTATTATGTTAACCATGCTATAAGCTAGCTTCACACTATAAAAATCACGCAATATAAGTAACTCAGGCCGATAAACATAATTAAATGAATATAAGTAGTATCAAGACAATTTTAAAGCAGCGCCATCTATGAGAGTTCAAAAATATCAAGTTGAATTACATGTGTAAGCCCTTTTTGGATATAAATAATTTAAATTTCATCATGTTGGCGAGGTTAATAGTTGTTTTCAAAACCCATACATGGTGTTGTGCATTTTCTTCTAAAAAAATCGTTAATTTGATTCAGTGATGAGCCAGACAGTAAAAAGAAAGTGTTTATATATGTTTTAAGCTGCTTCATCTATGTCTTATAAAATTCATCGAGTTTGTTTGTATGTAAATACAAACAGAACTCAAAAAAAAGTATATCAAAAGTTTATAACAAAGGCAGAGATTTATTTAGAAACAGGCGTGAGTCTATGTATGTATGTATGTAGATTTATAACAAAAGTTAAACTCGAAAACGGCACGCTATTGCTGTAAGCAATTTGAGCTAAATAACGAAGTAAGAGGAAAATTAGGCTTGCCATATATATCTTAAAGATAAGACATGCTTATTTTTTACAGTACAGAATAAATAGTACTGGTGTTATCTATACATGACAGGCATCCTACCGTCATGCATTACACGTCCACCTAGAGAACGGCCGGCGCATATATTTTGATTGTAAAGGCGAAGGTATTTGGGAGAGAAATGATACCACTGGCTGCTCGAATAATACTCTCTATATTTGAGGATAACACATGATTAAAAAGACATGTTGATTACATACACATACACAAGTATAACATAGGTACATTACATCAATTACACACTACACCTCCCAATGCGGTGTAAAAATAAAATAAAATTACAATTTTGTTTTATTTTAATATCCTTATTTAATTATAGTACGTAAAAATACTATACGCTTTAATCTAATACATAATTGATACAGTAGTTTTAACCCTTATGTGAGTGACAAATAAAACACCTTAATAAGAGTGACGAGGTACCCGGGTACCTTCATACAGTTTATACGTAATGGAAACAATCAAGGTCTGTTTTAACGTTACTCACACTTTGAATATTATTGTTTTAGTTATGCTAAACAATTGACGATCTGAGACGATTAAAGTGGCGGGTGGGCTGAAGTGCGGTACTTGCTTATCGACGCGCAAGAAACTCTGAATCCATTCAATGCATCGTGCTTGATATTGACACTTGACTGTTTGCTTTGTACGTATTGTACCAACTTACTTTTATTTTGATACTTTATACTTAAGAATTTCATTATGAATATTGGTGCGAGTACTTCCAAACAAAGATCAGGTGTTCGAAAACATAACTCAACAGAAATACAAGTGATTTTAGCAGAATCTTCTAGTGACGAAGGTGAGTTTGTTGCTTCTGGTAATGAACACGATTATATTCCTTTGGATAAAGAGGGTGGATTGGAAATTTTGGATGTTGAGCCAGAAGCTGATTTCCAAAATGAGATTGACTCTCACGATTCTGATTCGAGTTTTGAAGGGAAATCGTTTGAAAATATTCTTATTGCAAAAGATGGAACGCGGTGGCAGTCTGATCCACTTCCCAGAACACAAACTAGTAGTCGAAATATTATTCGTCAACAATCAAATGGAAATATTTAAAAATAAATTGTCCAATAAAATGTGTGACATAATCTTGAGGGAAACTAATCGGAAAGGGACTAAGATTACTGAATCATACAATAATAAACTGATGGAAAATTACCCTGATATTAGCAAGCGACCGAAACAAAAAATATTCAAACCATTCACAGAACAAGAATTGGATGCATTTTTTGGGATTCTAATCTTTAGTGGGGTGCATAGATCTAATAAAAAGCATTTGACTGAACTGTGGAAATCCAGTCACTTACCATTATTTCGGGCTGCGATGTCCCATGATAGAATCAAAATGCTGTTACGCTTCATAAGGTTTGATAATGATGTAACGCGCACTGAACGTTTGTTAGCTGATAAAGCAGCCGCTGTACGAGATATTTGGACTATGTTCATTACATACATACATACATAGACTCACGCCTGTTTCCCCGAAGGGGTAGGCAGAGGCATATTAAACGCCCACTTTTTGCCAGTGTTTTGATCCCACGTAATAGGTGGCGAGCCTATTGCCGCTTATTGGGACATTTTGTTTGCCAGAACCTCGTCCGTTGATCGGCAGGTGCACCACTTGCAGGTGAGGTTGGCTTGGGACCCTAAGTTCTTGGTGGGAACCCTATGCATGTTCATTACAAATTTGAATAAAACGTACAAGCCTCGTGAATGTATTACCGTTGACGAACAGCTTTACGGATATCGTGGGCGTACTCGCTTTACTCAATACATGCCATCAAAACCTGAAAAGTATGGCATAAAAATATTTTGAGCTTGTGATGCAAATAATTCGTACCCCTTAAATGGACAAATATATACAGGCAAGTCAAGTGATGGCAATCGACAAACAAATGTCGGAGGATGCACTGTATTAGATCTCGTGGCTAAATATAAAAATTACGGACTGAATGTAACTACGGATCATTTCTTTACTTCTCTTCAACTCGCTCATTCCTTGAATTCGTGAATTATGACACTAGTTGGAACAGTAAAAAAAAAAAAAACGGTTTCTTCCTGCATATATGCAAGCACACAAGGAGAGGCTGATTTATTCTTCTAACTTCGCCTTTAGCAAAGAAGCAACTGTGTGCTCTTACGTACATAAAAATAATAAAGCAGTAATAATGTTGTCATCAATGCACATGTCACCAGTTATTGAAAGTAATACGGAAACTGCCAAGCCAGAAATAATTTTATATTATAATAAAACCAAAAGTGGAGTAGACAATATGGATAAGCTGTTAGCAGAATATACCGTAAAACGCAGAACGAATCGGTGGCCATTACCACTTTTTTACAATATAATTGACATTGCAGCTTTAGCAGCATAATTATATCATTTACATAGAACATAACCCATAAATTCGAGTGACAGACGTAGAAAGTTTTTGAAGTCTTTGAGTCTACAACTGTGTGATAAAAATATAGAAGAAAGATCGAAAAATTGCATAGTTACTTCAAAATTACATGTGAGATCTGCAATGCAGGACGTGCT
This sequence comes from Euclidia mi, assembly GCA_944739405.2. Lineage (NCBI taxonomy): Eukaryota > Metazoa > Arthropoda > Insecta > Lepidoptera > Erebidae > Euclidia > Euclidia mi. The sequence goes on from OX123190.2 coordinate 26,901,194, forward strand.
TGGCGATGAACTAAGGCTTTCGATTCCACCTGGATCTACATCTACTACAAATCAGACTAGACGAGATTCTACAGGGCGTGTTGCGGTCGTCGGCAGTTGCTACATATGCAGGGAACTCAAACGCAAGCAAAGAAAAACTCGAAAAGCTTGCACCAAATGCAGAAAACCAGTTTGTGATGAACATGAAGTAACTCGTCCAACATGCAACACCTGCTTCAAGAGCTCTTCTAATTCTGCATAAACAAAGAATTTGTAATTTTTGAAGAAATAAAACATGATAACAAATGTTTGTTATTTAATTTTTGTACAAAAGTAGAAATACTTTTTTCATTGTCATACAAGACACAAAGAGGAACCCGGGTACCTAGTCACTCTGTTGTGAGTTTAAAATATGTTTTGGTTTCCACAAAACATTGTAAATAGTTGACTGGGTCAAAACATAAAAAAATATATAATTTCTAAATAGTTAAGAGCTCTAAAATCTCTCACAAAATCACAGCTACCTACAGAGCGTTAAACATACTTTTATTTAAATTTGAAAATGCTAAAGGTACCCAGGTACCTCGTCACTCACATAAGGGTTAAAAATAGGTATACAAATTATTAAAAAAAAATGATAAAAACTTTGTGTAAAAAAAAAATATATTACTGTTGGTGGTACAATTTAGTTCTATTTTTGTGAATGATATCTACTTTTCCATTCTTTAATATTTTGACATTTGGTGACTCGTCAGAAATAACTCTATATGGCCCAGAATAAACACAATCTAATTTATAACACATATTATTCTTAACTAAAACTAAGTCATCAGGATGATAAGTTGTTGGATTTACATTTTTATCATAACGCTCTTTTTGTTCTAATTTACTTTTGAGAAGGTTGTCTCTTGCATCTTTCAAAGACTTTTGTAGTCTAAATTTTAATTCAAATGGGTAATAATCATAATTATAGAGTGGATCTACTCTATTTATATTCGTGAAATTACTAGGCAAACAGCACTTTTTACCAAAAACTAACTCGTAAGGAGTATATTTAGTAGATGAATGAACCGAAGTATTATAGCAAAATGACCAAAACGGGAGCCATGTACTCCATGTCTCAGGGTGATTGTCTGTTTGAATACGAAGATATGAATTTAAATGTTTATGTGTGTTCTCCAATGCACCTATGCTTTGGTGATGATAAGCAGTAGAGTTTAACCGTTTGACATTCAAAAGCTTACATACCTCCTTAAATATCGATGAGAGAAACTCTGTCCCACGATCCGTCGCTATCACCTTCGGTACACCATACCTAAATATAAAATTATTGACAAATGCTTTCGCGACTTCTTCCGTTGTCTGAGTAACTAAAGGATAGGCCTCAATATATTTAGTAAGTTCACACTGTAACGTGAGAATATAACTATAATTATAACTATCTCTGTCCAGAGGTCCTACTAAGTCAATATAAATTTTCTCAAACGCAGTATGCGCTGTGGTAGTTATCTCCATTGGTTGTTTAATATTATATGTAGAATATTTCTGTTTTTGACATTTGTCGCATCTTTTGACAAATTCCTTAATATCATTTTCTAATCCTGTCCAATAATTATATTTTTTAATGTTATTGAACATTCTTCTCACACCCGCGTGGCCACTCGTGGGTAAGAGATGAAAATCGTTCAAAATTACTCGTTTATCATCTTTGTTTTCTATTCGATGTACCTCCTTTACTATATGTAATTGGGGACCGGTCCAATTCTTTGTATTATCAATCTCATTTAATAACTTTTCTATAAAAATATTATTCTTATTACTTTTTATTAAATATATTTCAGTAATATTTATACTTTTGCAAAAGTCTTGTAACTCTCTCACAAATTCGTCTGGCGATATTTGCGATGGAGAAGATACATATTTAACGTATATAGTTCTTTCATTAGGAATATATATTATAAAAATCTTACTCTCTTTATTTATAATACCATTTTGCCTATACTCCTCTAGCTTGCAAGCGTCAATGAATCGTATTTCTACACATTCGGTCGAACTAATACGAGAGACGTCTGGTTGATCAGGCCAAACTGTAGAAGTACTACTCGTATCTTTATTACAAGTATTGTCAGTCAAGTTTCTTTTCTGAGCTCTAGTCATAACCGAGACACATGATTCATGCATGTGTTTTAAATCATTGGATGTTATAGAAATTCGTGATAATGCGTCTGCAGCCGTATTATCCGAACCCTTAACATGTTTTATTGTAAAATCATATTCTTCTAACAATAACCTAAATTTAAATAATCTACTAGATGGGTCTTTCATGTTGAATAAAGAAATTAAAGGTCTATGATCTGTTAAGATTTTAAAATGTTTTCCATATAAATATGGCCGAAAATGTTTAATTGCCCAAACTATAGCTAACAATTCCTTATTAATAGTTGGGTTTAATTTAGTGTCCTACTAGCGAAAGATACTGGCCTTCCATTTTTATTCGACAAAATTGCACCGATGCGTAATTAGAAGCATCCGTCTGAACAATGAATTCATTTTGTTCAGAAAAATCTGGATATTGTAAAACCGGTGGAGATAATATTTTTTCTTTTAACTTTTCAAATGAGTATTGACACTTTTCATTCCATACAAAAGAAGCATTTTTACGGCATAATTTATTAAGTGGATAGGCTAACTCTGCGAAGTTTGGAATAAATTTCCTATAAAAGTTAACAAAGGCAACAAATCTCCTAGTTTCATCTATATTAGTCGGACACGGATAATTTTGTACAACTTTTATTTTATCCGGGTCAGGTAATACGCCGTCGCCAGATACTACATGGCCTAAATAAAGCAACTCTTTCTTCATGAATTGACATTTTTGAGGGTTATGTTTTAAATTAACTTTTCATAGCCGCTCAAATACATCTTGTAGGTTTCTATTATGTATACTTAACTGTCTTCCGAAGACCACCAAATCATCTAAGTAGACTAGACATTTTTCGTATGTTAATCCAGTCATGGCCATAGTCATCATTCTAGAAAAAGATCCTGGACTCGTTTTCAATCCCATGGGCATACGAGTCATCTGATACTGTCCTGAACAAAATACAGTGTACTTTCTGCTATTTTTTTCAAGATTTATGGTATAATAACCTTGATATATATCCAAATGTGAAAAATAAACTGAACCAGAAAGTGAATCGAGTACTTCGGAAATATTAGGTAATGGAAACTTGTCGTCTTCAATACAATTATTTAATTTACGATAATCAATAACTAATCGCCACTTTTTCTGACCGGTTGTTTTTCGGGACTAGTAACAAGGGGCTAGACCATTCACTTTGACAAGGTTCTATGACCCCTTCACTCAACATTTTATCAATTTGTTGTTTAATTTCTCCCTTTTGAGAGTGTGGTAAAGGATAGGGTTTAGTGAATACAGGAACAACATTTGGTTTCAAACTAATTGAATATTTTATAAATACTAGTTGTAGACAGTTTGTCTCATGGCAAATAAAAAATATCCGAGTACTTAGCGCACAAATTCTCAATCGATATTTGTTCTTCCTTATTAAGATGTTTCAAGTTCAAAACTGAAAATAATTGTTTTACTCGACTTGTATCATTTCCTGACTTATCAAAATAACAAATATTATAGTCACTTAACTTTTCTATATATGGATTTACGTTAGATAATGTACAAGACTTATCCGTGGTATTTAATATCTTAATTGGTATTAGACCGTTTACTGGCTTAGCAATACAACTAGCTAAAAATACACCCTCACTAATTTCCTTAGAATGTACGACACACTCGTCAGTAAAGTCTGTCTGAAAGTAATGTATAGATTCACATCTTGGTGAAATTACAAACGAGTTATTATATCTTAGTAAAGGTAAAACTAATTTAACATTATTCTGTGTCCATAATGTAAAAGTATCATTACTAAAATCTAATATAGAACTATGTTTACTAAGAACGTCTTGACCGATGATGCCATTTGCTCTACATGGCAGAGAATCAAATACATAAAACTTAATACATTTAAGGCGATGTTCACCCGAAGTCAACGTTAAATATACATATCCAATTGCATGGACTTTGCCACCAATCATCAAAGTTAAAATCCATTTATAATTACGTCCTCTTTATGGAGTGGAATGTTTTGTTCTAGAACATACCTATATTTCAACACCGAAATTGTAGTGCCGGTATCCACTAACCACGAAAATGGTTTGCTATTTGCCGACAACTTAATGTAGTAATTAGTATCAGTAGCTAAAATAATCTTATTATTCACGAAAAAACTGATTTATTGTCTCATTGTTTTCCGAATCTGTTAAAACTTGAACCGAACGATTATTAGAATAGTTTTGGCATATCCTTTGGTTACCGCGGTTTCTATGGTATGACTAACTTGTACCACGCGATGATCCTCGACCACGTTGAGTGGCTCCGCGGCTCTGCTGCTGCGCCTGCGCACTCTCACGATAGTTGTGGTGACCCCGGGCACTGGAATCATTTTTACGACCTCTATAAAAATATGACCTATTATAATAATTATTACGATGGCCACGATAATTCTGTTGTCTCCCTCTCGGAGAATACATACCTAGGATCTCACCGCAACCTGGAGACGTACCAGCCGTGGATGTCTCCTCATCCTTCGCACCTTGTATCGCGTCCTTCAACGACTCGTAGTTCCTAGCTGCAATAATAGTTGAAAGACGCCGGTTTCGCAAGCCATCAGCAATTTTTTTTATTACCAATTTTTCATTAAGAGGTTTAATTGTTTTATATGTCTGCAAATCTCCCTAGGCTTGTGATACCGTAAGATCCACAAAAAGTTCTGAAAGCTGATTACATTACTCCTCAATAGACAAATTATTTTGTTTTAATTGCTGTATCTTATTTTGGATTGCTATAGGTGACTTTTGAGGCAATAAAACCCTACGCATATCTGTATTTAAATCCTCAACTTTTGTATACTCAGATTTCAATTGTAATTTAGCATGCTGAAACAACCTGCTCTTTAATACGAATTGAATTAAATTTAGTTTACACTCATCCTTAATTAATAGCGAGCTATAAAATTCTATATTATCAATTAATTGTTTATAGGAACATTCATTATCAATTGTAATCAAAGGTAACAAACTCAGGGCTACTTTGAAATTAAAAGACTCCATCTTTATATCTTGGTTGTTACTGTTATCACTAGTATTACTACTATTACTAGTACTAGCCATTGAACACAACTCTAAAATTCGATTATACAATGACACAAAATCAATACAACATTTATCAATTAATTATTGATCGTTTTGATCCACTTTACCCTTTTTTATATCGGCTAAAATTAATTTTGTTACATAAGTATATTTTTCAAAAACTATCTTTGCTTCAGACAACTTTTTAAAATAATTTTGACCGTAGGCGTGGTAATATATTTCTAATATATTACCACGCCTACGGTCAGGGCCAATTTTTATCAAATTTTAATTTTAATAGCTTTGAGTTCCTCATATAAAGTTTCTAAGGTATGTGCCATAACTTACCATAATTAACACTAATATTATTAGATATACGTAAACATAACATATTATTATTTATTATTTAGGGCTGAGAGTAAAAATATTACGAATATGCACTTATAATTATATAGTTCAAAGTCCATTGTACGCGCTTTGTTGTTGTAATATTTAACGGTTTACACTTCGCGGTTACGTTTTATTTAAGATTTAGCCGAACACATTTTTCATTTTTTTTTGTTATTTACACATTTAACCGAATTTCACTCGTCACTTAGATATTCACTTTAACACTTTTGACACTTTTAACATACTAGGGATCATAGATTGTAGCCGAGAGCCGATGTAGGTACATCTTTGTTTTCATACCATCTCGACCTTGGGTTGCCCATGTAATCCTTTTCCAGGAGAATGGCCAGTCCGCCTCGAACTCGATCTCCGAGATATTGAACGCCTGTTTATTTCCTAGCTTATCCAGCGTATATGACAACGCCGGTACAACTGCAGAATATAGTATATAACGCCGATTCCCAGCACCAGCACCACTATAGCTAGCAGTATAGTGATAGTAGAAACATGGAATTTTACCTCCTCTAGATGTAAGTCATTGGAACCGCCAACTGCGTTTTGCACCACTAAAGTCTCCTCTTTAGTTTGCTTGGCACCCATTGTTTAGTTCAAAACTGTAGTATTTTTGCACAGAGAAACGAACACGACGTATCGCAATAGCGAGCGTAATTATTACTAATAATTTAAACATCTTTAAACTTGCTCACCAAAGTCCGATTGTTTGAAGCACGAGCCTTATATGGCATAGAGGTGTCGGTAACACGTGTAACCAGATCTTATGCGCGCGCGAACGCCCGTAGGCAGGGTCGCCATGTAAAGGCGAAGGTATTTGGGAGAGAAATGATACCACTGGCTGCTCGAATAATACTCTCTATATTTGAGGATAACACATGATTAAATGGACATGTTGATTACATACACATACACAAGTATAACATAGGTACATTACATCAATTACACACTACAGACACCCGACAGCGTTGCTGAGCGCTTGGAAAATCCACACCAAACAACTCTCTTGACATTTTTCAGGCTCTGTGAAGTCGACCAGATTGAGAGGTCCCTTACGTGTGACGAGATGCCTTCATATTACACGTACGACAAGCAAAAGGGTCTATTTAACCGACGTCGAAGAGGAGGTGCTGTGGAAGGTTTGCCGGGAAGTTTCAAGAACATCGCATTATGTAGAGTTTGTACCGTACACACGAATAATGGCGAATGCTATTTTCTGCGGTTGTTACTTCACACGGTCTTTCGCTATTCTGAGGACAATTGATGGCGTGGAGTATCCCACTTACCGTATAGCCTGCGTAGTACGTCACTTTCTCGACGGTGACCAAAACTGGGATGACGCCCGCGCGGAGGCGAGCGTCAGTGACAGTCCCAGCTGCATGCGTCATCTGTTTGACGACATCTTGGTGTTTTGTAGAGTCGCGAAAACGGTAGCTTTGTGGGAAAAATATCGCCATCATCTGTCTGAAAATTTTCTACGAGCTTTGAGGCGTGCTACTGGAGACGATGTCGAAGAAATTGATGAACGCGTGCTGAACATCTGTCTCAGTTCACTTCAAGACATGGTCATTTCTATCGGCGGCAATCCACTGGTCGAATATAGGTTACCAGCTTCCCAACCATCACCTCATCAAGACCGTGGCAATTGGGAGTATAACGCTGATACATTTTACGATCTGGGTAAAATTACCACCATACGAAATTTATGACACTGTCCTTGAAAGCGTTGGGCAAAGCTAGGGTTTTTCTTGGATGCTCCTGGTGGAACAGGAAAAACATTTGTTACCACTGGCATACTTGCAGAGGTCAGAAGGCAAGACAAAATTGCCATTGCTGTAGCGTCATCGGGAATCGCTGCCTCACTGCTTCAGGGTGGCAAGACAGCACATGCCATGTTTAAAATTTCCATCGATTTAGAGAGCGCCGAAACGCCCGTTTGTGGTGTGTCACGTAACAGTGATAAGGGATACGTGCTCAAGGATTGCTGATATGATCGTATAGGATGAGCGTATGATGACCTGTAGGAAGGCAGTTGAGGCCGTGGACAGAACCCTGCAGGACACCCGCAGGAACGAGCATTTGATGGGTGGTCACAGTATAGTTCAGTGGCGATTTCAGACAAACGCTTCCCGTGGTGACGTTAGGATCGAGGGCTGACGAGGAAAGTGTTTCGTTGAAACGATCTTCGTTGTGGTCACGAGTTCGTACGCTGCACTTGACCATTAATATGAGAGCTCGACTCGGCGTCAATGCATGTGCTCAACAATTCTCCGATGTCCTTCTAAGTCTTGGCGAAGGCACTCTACCAGAAGAGAGAGGTAGTGCTTCCAGAGTTTCTCAGTAGAGTTGTATCCAGCTTAGAAGAACTCATTTGCTGTGTATAGAGGGACATCAGTTGTATACCGTAATAGCAGAATTCTTGGGTGTGTGAGCGGGATATTTTGAGGCCCAAAAATGATCAGGCTGTAGCAATTAACGAATGCATTCTCTCGGAAATTGAGGGGAATGAAGTGGTCTACACTTCTGTAAACACTGTTGTCGAGCAAGATGACGCCACATATTATCCCGTGGAGTTTCTGAACTCCCTGTCACCAAGTTAACTCCAGCGCATACCATCAAGCTGAAGGTTGGTGTCCCGATTTGATTCTGCGGAACCTATCTCCTCCGAGGTTGTGTAACGTGACACACCATTGAGGAGGAAATTCTTACGGGTCGTGGCGTCGGCGAGGCAATATTTATACGCACAGTTCCCCGTGAGTGTTTGCTTCACGATGACCATCAATAAGTCGCAGGGGCAGACACTGTAGCCAGCGGGTGTCGACTTCAGGACGAGCTGCTTCTCACACGGGCAGCTGTACGTCGCTTGCTCCCGCGTCACCAGTCCTGACTCTCTTTACATTTTGGCTGCGGAGAGCCAAACTACTAATGTTGTATAACGAGAAGTCCTATAAATATGTATTTTACCCTATTCTGTATTGCTTATTTTATCCATCTGCTTCAGTAACAACTGATGACTTAATTCAGCAGAATTACCAAAAAGTAATTTATTCAAAGTAGGCTAAAAATCAGCACTTTTCGAAGATCAATTTTACAAAAGACAGTCTCCCTCTATTACTGCACTTTCTGCAGATATGAATTATATAGGAGAAACAGGTAAATGAATGTTATTTTAAAAGGTATAATTGTAGGTATTTATTTAATAATTTAGTGCTGTATAGCGTTCACGCAGACGACGTCGCGGGCAGCAGCTAGTACTGTAGATAAAATACTACATAATATAATTATATTGCAACTTAGCTAGAACTGCTTCTCACTATCACTAGCTGAAGACTTATGCTATAGCTTAACTTTTCTGATAGTAGAAAGAAAGAGGCATAATTATGTCCAGCACTGGAAAAGTTTTTAATTAGTACTATTTATATATTATGCAGTGATTTTCAGGGAAATATTATTATGCACTCCTATTTAGGCTTACACAACTAATATGAGTAGGTAGTTTTTAGCAGCTATATTTCGAATATAATATATTCGAAATATAGCTGCTAAAAACTCATAACAGGCAAAGACCACTGAGAATTTTTCCTACTTTGGGAAGTACGGAAATGGTGAATAAATATTCCAAAACACCCACAAGTTAAAGCTAGTTGTGTATTTTATACCGTGACAAAATCTATATCAATCTGTTATTTTATAACGAATACAAATTGTGCGCAATATTTGGGTCACGGTAGTATAGATTTACAACTTATTTATGAACTACGTGGTGATCCATATTTTACTTTGTTCTTCTCAGTTTTATGTACTTCTGGTAATGTAGAGTTTGTAAGGCAATCTGATAATGAAGAACAGATAAAGTGTTCCTGTATACTCCATCAAAAGCACACAATGCTTATCTCGCTTTAATATAACTGCCCACTTGAGAAAACGGTGGAAGATGTGACAGTTACCATTGCTGACATAAATAGGGGCGTTGAGTCAATGATGGAGTGGTGTCACAAATTTGGCTTAGAGGTTAACCCAGCATAGTGCCAGGCCATTAATGTAGGCAGTTGCCGCTAATTGCATAGATTAGACATCAATACTCTACCTCCCGTAATGTTTCATGGCTTGGTCATTCCGTACAGCGCATCCGTAAAAGACCTAGGCCTGTACATCGATTCTACTCTCGATTGGCAAGCGCAGGTGACTAATGTTAGTCAGAGGGTCACCGAAACTCTTCGAGCATTATACCGCCTCAAGATTTCCTTCCCTCCAAGTACAAGACAATACTTGTGCAGGCTTTAATATTTCCCATAATCGACTATGGTGATATGTGCTATCATGACCTGAATGCAGAACATCTCAATAAGTACGACCGACTTCTCAATAACTGCATTTGATTCATTTACAATCTTCGTAAGTGAAATAAAACGACGTATTCCCAGAGACGAGTGGCAACGACTGACAATGTTTTATTTCTTATTATAGAAGTAAACACATAATTTCAAATACATGTCTATATGTCTAGTGACAATAAAACACAGATGGCCAGTACGATACATGGCCAGTGCTAATACATACTGTGTAGATATTAAACCTTCAACACCCCCACTATATCTAACAATATGTATATACACAATTATTACAATCTTTGAATACCTAATATATCCAAAAACTTAATACATCAGCTGGCATCTCACAGCTGTAGGCAAATTACTTCACATTTACAATTGTATCTACTACACATTCAATACAAAAGTAAAATATCTAGAATAGACGCTTTACATTTCACAATGTTCTCTAGAATATCAATTGTAAAAGTAATTCAAAAATCTAACTGCATAAGTACTATCAGGCCTGGTTAGAACTGCTAAGTACATTAGACAACCAATAGCTTGATATGGGAATTTTCCAACATAATTTTCCCCTTTACATACATGCAAGTTAATTTAAACCTGATCAATATAATCAGACTGGTTCAATGTGATAGATTTGTCAGATTAATTAACACATTGACACCAATAACTTTCTTAAGTTTGAAATACTAACTAACATTTTTCAAATATTCTGTTTCTTTATAACCATTTGAAAAAAATAAGAATCTCTACAAAAATATTTCTAACTTTTGTATACATACATGGATCTATCTTAGATCTCCCTATAACTAATATATTTTTATACAAACATTCATAGCAACTAATCATTCACGGAACCGAACTTTGTTAACATTGTCATATTTTTACAAAGACTCACACTGCACAACCCTACCATCTTGTGAACTATCATATAATTCCCATGCATCATTTTCTTTTAACTTTTCTTCTTGCATGGACAATATCCACTGTTTCTTTTCTGGTCCGTTGCAGCGTCAAACCTGCCCCATCTTCATAGGTTTCAGCGCTTGTACTTGTACAAAGATTCAACATACCATATCTCTCTGGTGGTTTCCGTGTTCGTCTGGGTCTGTCCATGATAGCTTCATTTTCACACTGAAGTATACTCTCTGAGTCTTCATAGTCATTTTCACTGTTATCTTCAAGACTAGATATAGATTCCAAATTTGTTACCTTCTGGACTTGTTTATCTTCTAGACTAGATGTTGATTCAACCTTCTGGGCTTGTCCTGGTTTAATGTCATCCCCCACTGAAGCAACATTCTGGTCTTGTACTAGAATCGTACATTCAGACTTTATTTTTGGCTCAATAATAACCACATCCCTTAATGTAAACACAGTCCTTGATTCTGGATTATAGACTCTGTATCCTTTTATATTATCTGGATATCCTGTAAGAATACATTTTACAGATTTCTTATCCCATTTTGTATGCCTTTGTTTAGCAACATGTAGCATGACAGTGCTACCGAATATTCTGATATCACTGATATCTGGTTTCGTGCCAGTCCATAATTCATATGGCGTTCTATTATCCAACGCAGCAGCCACAGTTCTATTCTGCAGATACACTGCCGTATTGGTGGCCTCACCCCAAAACTCTTTGCCCAGGTTTGCATCAAACAGTAGACATCTCGCTTTTTCTACGACTGTGCAATTGTATCTTTCGCACAAACCATTTTGTTCTGGGCTGTATGGGTTGCTTTTCTGGTGGATAATACCAGCACTGTTTAGGTAATCTCCAAATTCCTTATTGCAATACTCTAAACCATTATCGCTTCTTATCACTTTAATTGTTCTATTTGTTTGATTTTCCACCTGTGCTTTGAAGTTCTTGAAAACCTTCAGAGCTTCATTCTTGTGCTTTAGAAAATAAACAAATGTAAAGCGACTATAGTCATCGACAAATAACATGAAATACCTTGCTCCTCCTATCGATGTAGTCTCCATAGGGCCACAAATATCTGTGTGCACTAAATCTAGCAAGTTACTGCTTCTCTGTCCACTGCTTTTAAATGGTAAGCGACACTGTTTACCTTCACAGCATGTTGTGCAAGAAGCCTTGCTTATATCTATTTTCTCATCAAATGACATTCCCAAGACAGCATTCTTCATTTTATATAAATATTCCTTGTTGACATGTCCTAATCTGCGATGCCATGTTACTCCTGATACAGCTGATGCAGCCAAATACTCCTGAGATATCAAGTTTACCTTGTATACTCCATTGACTAATACTGCTGTAGCGACTAACTGTTTCTTTTTATTGTAAACATAACAGCCTTTTTCTGTAAAAGACACTATTTCCTTTTCTAATTAATTGACTGACTGATAGTAGGTTAGTAGTCAGAGATGGTATACAGCGTACGTCTTCTACCACGATGTCGTACTCGCAATCATCAGTTGTAGTAGTTATTTTAACATTGCCAGAACATAATACAGTCAACTTCTCGCTATTAGCTACGACAATTTCTTTGTTTTGTTCGTATTTGGCATTCATTACCCAACTTTCATTAGCTGTTAGGTGTACACTTGCCCCGGAGTCAATATACCACTCATTTTTGTTGAAATTCGCACTTAAAAATACAGCACTGAATGCGTTTGATTGCACTCTTTCAGTATTTTTCTTCTGTGCAAAATTATTTTCATTCATGCACTGACTTTTGTAATGGCCGATTTGTTTACACCGGTAGCATTTCACTGCCGTGTTTGACTTTGACAGAACAGTACTGTCAGCATTATACTTTTTCTTGGCCATAGACAAATTCTTTTTATTTTGCTTTGCATGACTAATAAAAGCACCGTTCATTTCGCTTTCGTATTCTACTGACTCCATATCTAAAAGTTTCGTTTTAATATTGTCTGCCGTAATGGAAATTCCTGAATGTTCTATTGCCATGATCATTGGTGCAAAACGATCAGGCAATCCAGCCAACAACAATGACCTTATCCACTGATCATTTATCTCAAAGCCTGTACCGCTTAGTTTTTGCGCTGTATCAATAATCTGCGTCACATATGACGTCATTGAAGTGCAGTTTTCTCGCCGGATTGAAATTAAATTTCTTAATAGACTTATTCTTCTTGAAAATCCACTATCGTCAAATAGTTGCTGTAACTTATGCCATAATTCTTTTGACGATTTTACATTTTTTACGTGGACATACAATGACGGGTCGATAGTCATTATCAATTTTGCTTTCGTTTTTTCGTCATCAGCGCTTGAAATTTCTTTATCTGGTTCTGCCTTTATGCAATGTTTCATGCCTTCCAGTACCAAGAAATTTTCTGCTGCGAAACACCACTCCGAATAATTATCGCGTCCCTTTAGTTTCGGCACATTTACTAGGTAGTTGCTAGCCATTTTGTCGAACTGATATACTGGAACTTACTGCGATAATTAAAATTACATCTAAATCGCACTGAATACTGTCTTTCAACACTTGCTAAAAAATTCTTGCTAAAATAACTCAATAGCGATTTTATGAGCTCTCTGGGCCCATAACCTGAAATAAAACGACGTATTCCCAGAGACGAGTGGCAACGACTGACAATGTTTTATTTCTTATTATAGAAGTAAACACATAATTTCAAATACATGTCTATATGTCTAGTGACAATAAAAGACAGATGGCCAGTACGATACATGGCCAGTGCTAATACATACTGTGTAGATATTAAACCTTCAACAGTAAGTATGACGTCTCTACTTATCGTTCCGAACTTAGATGGTTACCAATTAGTCAATGCCGCTGTTTACGTGCTCTTACTACACTCTTTTCTATTCTCAAGTCCCATTCCCCTTCGACTTATCTCACCTCATACTTCGAATATCTATCTTCTATCCATGAGAGAGATCTTCGTTCTTCTCATAATCTTCTTCTTTCTTGCCCCAGTCACACTACCGGGTTCATTAACTCTTCCTTTGTTGTGCAGTGTATTATTTTATGGAATACACTCCGTCCTGAAATCAGATTGTCCACCAACCGTTATGCATTCAAAATGAAAGTTCGAGATCTTCTTTTTGAGAGATTGAAGGAATCAGCACATCAAACTCATCCATTATTATAAGTATTTATGTATATTATATGTATGTATTATATCCCTATTAAATATATAATTATATTCATGTTATATATTATAACTACTATTTAAATTTATATAGTAAAATGCACCTACCACTGTTATGTCTGCACCACCTTAAGGTTGACAGGTAGAAAATGCCTTTCGGCATTATGTCCACTTTTGTACACCATGTTTGTGTATAAAGAAGTAAATAAATAAATAAAATAATAAAGTCAATTAATTTGTATTCTTTAAAAATACATAATTATCGGTTTGTAAAAATTCATCATTAGTGATGTCCTGATTGTGGCGGTATTTCTCTGCGTTCTAGTACTAAGTATTTCTTTACAGAGATTTTCTGTTTAGACGTTTAGGATTCATTTAAAAACCAAAATCTTAATAAAAACTAACATACGCATAAATAACAATACATCATTATAAACTTTTCAAACGCTCACTCAAGCTGAGCTTACTTAGTTATCGTTTATATGCAATGAGTCATCTATTATTCAAAAGCTTGTTCAAAGTTAGTTCATTTAATTTCCAAAAAAAATTATTCAACATTTTCGAATAACTTTTCCATTAAACATAAGATACATTTCAATATTTCATTACATTTACTTCTTCATTAGCCTGAAAGCAAAGTTCAATCTGTCAAAAGCCTATTTTCAAGTGGTTTAATGTTCGCCAACACTTATTTAAGTTGGGTCCGGAATGGGATCCCGCCGTCAATGTCATCTGCATATGGGACGCAATGGACCCCATTAATTTTTCACTAGTTATGTGGTCGTATATGCGTAGACGGTGAAAAATGATTTATTACATGACCGGCTGTGGTACGGACAAATATGGTAGATTCCATAATGAAAATGTGCTAGTAATTGTTATTGTCTCGTTGTGTGGCAACCTACTGGTTCTGGCTTCATGATTTACGTTTGGAATGACACTTATACGATGTCTTACACACATTTAGACACCTCCGTAACTTTTCTGAATCATGTATTTCATCTCAAACATATCATTAAGCGACGACCAAAAGCCAATTTGAACATTAACATTAATATAATAAAACCTTTCATCTATATGTTTTGCGGCATACAATCTTAATCCAGTACCAAATTATAAATTTATTGTACGTTAAGATCTATCCGTAAGAAGTATGGGCTTTGATTACTATCCTATGAACAAACAGACACACACACACAAATCACACACACACGCGCGAAAACATGTTCTACAAAGTCTTGAAATATTCAAAACAAATTTGGAACGACGCATCGGTTGCACCGCAAGTGATAAAAGTATAAAGCATACAGTTCATTTGTAACGGAAATGTTTTTAACTTAAACCGGTACTAGTTGGCAAGAATCTGCGTTGCCTTGCCGCAAGAGTTTGCCAGCCAGTGGCCTGGACGTTAACTTACTACAAAGTTGATTGCTTTGCAACCGTACTCGACATAAGTTTCACACTGATTTCTATACTACGTCTTCAGAGACCCTATTTATAACTTCATTCAGTTAACTTGTTATAAATATCTGTTATAACTTGAATATGAATCATTCAACAAAATGATTGATTGTGAGAAACTTTCATTAGTTCATTACCTAACGAGGTTACGACTTGCTAGATTTATGCGATTTTTACTTAAAACAAAGAAAATATTTTAGGAGGCTGGTCTGTTTATTTGGATAATCACAAATCCATTAGGCTTAAGAGTTTACCTAAAAATATTTCAAAACAAAAAATCTAATGTCAGTTCTCGTTTGCAGAGACGACTTCGAACCAAAGAAAAATAAATGAACATTACCCAACAAAGTTGCAAAGAAGTACGTCGTCGCTGTAAAGTTGAAAATAATCTATCCGACGATTTATTTTGCCGTGGCAACTAACCTTGTTACGAATAAATGGGCTAATTACAACGGTAGTCCGGGAATATTTGAGCATCAAACTAAAGTGGCTTATACAGGAATTAAAAACTCATTACAATTAGCGCGCGACTGCCAAGACTGATTTGGGCGAGGTAACGTAGCTCAAAATTTTAAATCCACGCCCAGAACTGACTTTAATTAAAGTATCGCGGCAATGGATACTGTTATTGGAAAGTATTTTAGTTGTACAAGATCGTTAAAGTTAAGTACTTGATTGCCGGAGCGGTCTCTACTGGCCTGACACTCGGAATTGCGACAATCGAAGTCTCATCTTTATATTATTATTACAATTGCTGAAGAACCTTTATCACCTCATCTAACTGTTATTATTTGTCTAAATTTTGTTGTTCTCAGATACAGTACGTGCTTATGTTTTAAGTATAAGAAACACGTCATCTTATTGTTTGGATAGTTACAATTCGAAAGTAATGTCAGGTCTATTTAAAGTAACATGTTTAGTTCTGGTAATTTTCATCTACGCTGGCCACATTGTAGTACCTGAAAAAATTAACTCTTTTGAATTTTTCTTACACAGCAAACTGGTACATAATAATATATACTGAAACTAGCAAAAACCACACACTCTATTTATACCAACTAAAACATAATTCACAAAGAATTGATATTCCTCATCCCCTCATCTTTCGGAAATAAACATTATCAAGACTTCTATTTATATATATACAAAGTCATTATAACAAAACAATTAGTTAAATATCTTAATAAACTTAATGAAAATAGATGGGCACATTTCGCGCTAAAATACTTCCTTCAAAATGTTTGCTTTTACGATCCATTATTATAAGGAATAAGCTTGCCGAAGATTTATAAGATATTGTCCAAAGTAATAAGAGTTTGGAGAAATAAATATTATATTTTCTGACGTAATAATATAATCTTAGCAAGTTATATTAAGAATGGTTACTTAATGTAACGATTTCTTTGGGTCTTGTTACTTTGTTCAACTTTTTGTACCAACATCGGTCTTACGGTTGAAGAACTGAGGGTTAAGTCCCATCGCACTCAGAGCGTGAATCTATTTCAAAACAAGCATATAGACTAGCTAGAAGAGGTAACAATTATACTGGGACTTTGATACCTATTTAGGAATCAATCGCAAAATAAAACTTACGATATCACATGGTTGATTGGGAACAATAATTGACTTGTGCCAATAACAAATTTAAGCAAGTTTTCTCTTACACCTAAAACTGGTTCAATATGAAGTTGTCTAGATATCATCCTTGTGTATTCTCATTTGCCTAGCACAGTTCAATGATGGACATAAGCTTTCTCCAGAGAACGCCGGAAGACCCGCTCACCCAATTTAGACAGCAATTCTCCCGGCGTAACTAAAATGGACGTTGTACATTAAAGTCACAATTTTCTTCCCTAACTACATATGTCAATAATTTACCGATGATAAAATATCAATCTACATACATATAGCAATAGATTTTCCTATGATAAAATTTTGCCAATGAAAAGCCACAATAAAGCTCGAAAAAGATTAGGAAGGAGTAACGTTGATCACGCAACAAGTTGAAACACTATTGGATTGACGAGATTGAACGACGGATTTGTCAGCAATCGAAGCAGACGTGTCCTTCAATGAACTCCGTTAACTGGCAGATGTAGGGTACCAATTCTGTACTAACTGTTACTGTCACTTGATATTGGAAGAATATGGTGCGATGACGATGTATGCAAAGAAGCGTAGATATAGAGCTAGTGGGACGTTAAAACCAGACTACCTATAGTATAAAACACTACCATGATACTACGTCAATTACTAACAGTAAAATGTTTACTGTTTTGCTGCCACTATTACTTTAGGTACTATTTTCTTAAAAAGTGTTACCAACAGACTGCTATGTAGAGGGTCTCGTGTTGAAGACCCATGGCGTATACTACTGGCTTCTGAAAACTACATGCGTATTAAATTGTTCATTATGCTTGCCTCTTACCCGGATATCATTTTAACCGGACGGTCCCAAATGTTATGAACATGTATGATAGTCGTTATTGGGACTCAGTGCCCTTGTTTATTATTGACACTAGTCTAAGCTATTCAATATCGCTAGTCAATAGGTTGCGAAGATCAGATTGCAGTCGCTCTGCGGAAAACCTATTTAACTGACAAATGTGGTTAGTCTAAATAGTGGACCGCCGGCTCTTAAGACGTCAAAGAATGTCTTGGATGCCATCGGGAACTACCCCGAATACGAAGCATTCATGATCGTTGTAACGTAATACTACGTATTGCGTTATAATACCTCGCAGGCGCTTAACGCAGTGGGTGGAGCCAGCCTAGTCTGAAGAGCGCTTCGCTAGGAATTTTTACCATATATGGTCATGGACCGGCTCACAGGCAGCTGTGAGTCATAGGTCTATGCCTATATAAGATGGGTGCGCGATCTAAATCGGTCACTGTCCTTTGACGTCGCCACGTTGCCACAACACTACTTTGTACCGCCTTCTACTTGCATATCTACTGTCCCGCTGGGGGTAAGCATATTCTAGTTGCCTGTGTGCCTATATGTTCTGTCTATAGTATCTGTCTCTCCTAAGCATAACAGCTGATCTAGGGACAGCCTGTTCCTGACCGGTTGTTGTGTATTCTCTATGCTGTTTCTAGTTCTCCCAACGGGCCACAATTCTTCCTACGGGCTGACGTTCTACCTACGGGCTGACGTTCTACCTACGGGCTACAATTCTCCCTACGGGCTACAATCTACGAGCAGCTGGCGCCGTGCTGCTACCAGCCGCCGCCTACGCATCAGCTACTGCCTATGAGTTTCCTACAGCCAGGCCACTGGTGCCTGACTGCGCTGGCCTACGCCTGAGCCTTACCGCTCGGCCTATATCAGCTGCACCACCTGACCCCTCCGCTCAGCCTGCACCTCGACCACCGAGCTGCCTACATAGTGTGCACTTCGGTCAGCTCACCGGCGACCCTACGAGCAGTCAACTCTGCGAGCGTCCGAGAGCAGCAGGAGTCTACACTCCAGCCTTCAGGCCAGTGCTTACACTTAGTCGGTCATGCTTTATGTTAGCGGTAGTGAGACGTAATAAGTTTTTAGTTAATTCAGTCTAGCAGTGCTTTTATTGTACCCCGACAACCTACCTGAGACCCTCCGTCTAGCTACTACTGCTATGATCATGATTCGCAAGATTTGTATACGTTATAAGTATACATTATATTGGCTGATTTCGACGTCTTGGATTTGGAAAGCGCTTTGCAATTATGAGCAATACATTATATTAAGCTCCAAAACTATGTAAACTATTTCAATTTCGTATACACTCCGACTAAATAAACATAGACGATATTACTACACGAAATTAAATACAAATTTATATTTAAGTAGCAGTCTCCGCGATCCTAATAAACAGCCCCGGGGCTAGCCTAATTTGTTTATTAGGTTATTGTAATAATATAAATAATTTCTCCTATGAAATAATGCCAAGTTTTATGCAGACTTATTCGTTCAGCAACTTGGCAGCTACTGTAGCCCTACTGGTTATGAAGCTTCATTTTAGCGCTGCCGTTTCCGTGCTGGCAAGTTTTATTGGATGAAGCAAAAAGCAAATTTATGGAATATTTATAATGTTATTTTTATAGTGTAATTAGAAACTTGGTTATTGTGAGTGAAAAAGAGCAACCTGTTAGTTTGTTTTTGTAGACAGCAAAGTAAATAGCAGTGATGTATTTTAATTTCAATTTCTCTCTAGTACCTACAAGAGCTGGGCTTGTTTTACCATACGCCAAAAAATCATCAGATCTGTTTTAAGTACCTACATACTGTTTAGGGTGACGAAAAGAGAAAAGTTATACTATTTGTTTTTACCAGATAAACTATGAGACTTCGAGTTGTTATTGGAATCGTGTTGCTATAAAACAGGTCTTACATTGATTACGCTATAAGATATATTGGATTCTACAACAGTGCTTAGCTGATAACGAAAACTTCATAAACAGAATATTAATACAAATTCGCAAGTCGTAGTCGAAACAAAATAATTTAAAAAGAAATATGTGTCTATGTTTCGTATGCCTCATTTTTATTTCGTAGTAGGTACATATTATGAGCAACATGTAAAAATGAGAACAGATAATCTGGTAATATATAAACTTGTAATCAGTATTATCTAATACGTGTGTAGTTAGTAAAGTATCGATACAACTTGGAATCCATTCCAAGTTGTATCTAGGAACTCGCCTCGTAAGAACTAACTAATAACACTCGCTAAGAATTTACCGTAATGCGGTTTCGTAAAAACAAACTAAGTGCAAAATACTTTCAAGAAACAATAATTATTCTACAGTTTACGCAAACGAGCAAAATGTAAGTGGAATACAATATTAGTAAATTCTTTGGCCAAAGAATGCCGAGCCAGGTAAACTGTTTGTTTGTTTCGAGCGTTTGCGTCTATATTTTGTGCACGAAATATTTTAAAAGAATTAAAGCGAGCCTACGAAGTGCTCTCGAGGTAACTCTTATGCTGCTAATCTTATTTTAATTTATATGTAAATTCATTCATTTTATATTCATTCTCGGCATATTATCTCCAATATTCCGGCCGAATGTTTCGAGTTCCAATAGTTTTTTTTGAGATATTTTAATATTATAGCAATCTCTCACTTATTTCCCCTTTTATTACCTCCACTTGTATCTTTAATTCCGCAGACATGCCATAGGAACGCAATGATTACGGGCGAATGGGGTAGGAAGAAACAGAAAGAAAAATGTATAATGAAGTCCCGTCGAACCCCACTTTTGCTAGCTTTGTTGCCATTCTTTAAATCTAATCGAGGGTTACACTGTGTAGCGATAGATAAATGAAAAACGCAAATTTCCTCCCTCGATGCAAGTTAACACCTACACCAAAGGTTATTTAGATGTAAATATTTTTACTCGTAAGACTTAAGAGATTCTTACCGTGTAGTCTATTGACACACCTGTTAATCTTGCTCGGTGATATGGAGTAAATTGGATAATATCAGAGGGGTGATGTCTATCTTAAAGTAATTATGAAAGTGCTTGAGACTTGTACTCTAATTTTAGGAGATGGGGTAAAATCTGGTTGGTTTGAATAGTCATATAAGTATAAAGATAAAAAGAATCATTATTTTATTTTGTGTGCCTTCCATTAAGCTGGGAACTTAAATCGTATTTCCCTTTCCGTGTTCAACTGGCGAAATCGGTCTCGCCAAATCCACACCCTTTTGTATTACTACGGAATTCAACCAACCCGTGCTCAACTCACGTCAACTGAGCACGTTTTTGCGATCAAGCAACGTTAAAAGAAGGTTGTACAAAATAGTGTGTAAGTGACGCCCGAAGTTAGATTCGCGCGCTTCTCATTGCAATTTGTTTAGGTGAGACTAATCCAAGTAAGTAGGTTATGTTAGGTTCTCTTGTGATCCTTAATGCAAAAATAGGAGCTCTGCGAAGCAGGTCTCCGTCAACTTCGTGTTTTTTTATTTAAAAATTCGGACTGTCAAAAAAGTGTTCAGTTCAACTGCACACGATTTTGTTAAACCAAAGGCGTGCTCAGTTGACGCGAATTGAACACGGGATCGTAGGATTCCGTAGTAAAACAAAAGCGTGTGGATTTCGTGAGACCGGTGTCGCCAGTTGAACACGGAAAGGGAAATACGCGAACTTAAACAATATCTAGTACCTAAGTAATTTGACCGTTAAATATTTAATTACTTTTTGTTCGCTATAATGGCCTTCGTTTAATGTTTTAAGTTGTAATTGTAAAATGATGTACCTACACTTTGTAATTTACTCTGCAAGATGTAATTACCCTTAAATCTCAAGTTTCTTTTAAAGATATTTATTCTATGGAAGGAGGAAATTGTCGTAATATTTCCTTTTTTTATCAGAGTAAAATATGGCGAGAAATTTGAGTAAAAATTACACATTTCTTTTTACACAACCCAAAAGTTTTTGTTGGGTTAATTACGTTCTTCAAAGACATTCAGATTCTGTTCGTTTTGGTCATTGAATTTATTGTTTGTTACGTACAAGCTAGAAAGTGTTTTTACGAAGCTGCTCCGAATCTGTTAGGGAAAAAGTTATAAAGACGTAGTAACTTAGAAGAAACCTTGAAAACTTACCCAACAGGAAGCCTGCCAAGTTCTTGTATACTAAGTTTATATTTTAATGTTCACAGAGGTGACGGATTAAGAATACGGAATGTCACCACCCCATATCATCCCATGGGTGTCGTAAGAGTCGACAGAGGGAGCATATTATGCAGAGAACAGCACTGTAAGAGAAGGAAAACTCGATACAAACCCTATACCAACCCGTTTGGCCAGCGTGGTATAATAGGCCAATTCCCCCTTTCAAAGGAGAGGCCTAGTCCAGCAGTGGACTGTTAAAGGCTGATGATGATGATGAGAGTTAAATACTTGTGAAGGTATGGTGTTTGTAAAAGTTTGTGACGTAGACGCGGTAGGTACCGGACATACGACCGCTAATCTATACTGACTCCTACCGCTACTCTATCCGTATACGTTGTACGTGTATCCTGATTCCCAGCTGTGGGTTCCAGATCTACCTTAAGCTCCGGGCTACTCTAACTAGACCGCTACACTTCCCTGCATCGTCCTCGGTGTCACCTCTGCCGAAGAGTCTGGCCCTGCCCTGCTCATCGCACTCAGACCGCCGGCGCCTGCCAGCTGAACCAACGGCCCGCGAGGATCTGCCCGCTACGCGCAGCCCTTCAAGCAACCTGCCCTGCACACCACCGGCGGGAACAGCGTGGGAGACTGCAGCCCTTAGTGTTCAGGCCAGTGTCGTGTTATTGGTCGGTCATACTCGTGGCAAGGGAAGTGAAACAATACTCGGCAATAAACGCATCTAGAACCTCTACTGCGTTTCTATCCTAGAACCCGTCACAGGGGCCTACGTGGGTTATTGTATCGCTTTCCGTGCTCGAGTTCTCATCTAGCAGGTCTCCATCATTGTAAGCGAGGAGGTGCGGCTACAGCGAACCGGTACGTATTGTTATACTAATTATCTACCTTTTAGTGTAACTACCTACTACGTACTAGTTCGCAAATTTGAATTCTAACGTTTTTTCTAATTAGTCCTAACGGTCGAACTTTACGCCTAATCGTAAAGTAGGCCATTTGTAAGGGCGGAACGCTTGCGCATTAAGTGTAGTGTGTAGTACTATACTTACGCGGTATTTATTCATACACAATGGGCTCACACCCCATTAAATACTTCCTGCTAAATAAGAGCGAGTTAGCTTACGAGGTTGCGATTAGAGGTGAGGAGCCGGCTACCTCTGTCCTAGGTCTGCGGAAGCAGCTCCCTAAATTACTGGAAGCCATTCCAAATGATGACATTTTGGAGTCGGGTCTAGCCATCGCGGTGGACTTCGAGGGCGCTAGCGAGGCCGTCTCTGATCTGGCCAAGCGAGTGGATTCGTTATCCAATTCTTACGACGCGAACCAAGTACGAGTAAAAGGTCTACCGCACTGCACAACCACTTATTCCACAGACTCCGTAGGATGGAACGTCCTACGGCGTATTGCAAACGTATTACCGAATTGTGCAGCCGGTTCGACAAGCTCTCGGTGGAGCTGTCCGCCATTGAGCAATCAGGTGATCGCTCAGCTGATGATGTGGCTGAGGTCCAACCTGCGCCTTCTACCTCGACGCAGGCGGTGTTAGCCCCAGTATTGCATTGCGAACATTTGAAAGTTAGCGAACTGTCCGAGCTAAAATACGACGACCTACGGCCCTATGTTAACGTAACGATTAACAAAATCGATTTTACCTATTTGTGGATTGCTCGATTCCGGTTCAGCCATTACAATTTTAGGTAACAACTCCCATATGGAGGTAATGACTAAAACCGGGTTAGAAATACAGCAGTGTCACAACACTAATTCGATTCGGTCCGCGGATGGAAATATATTTTTGCCGCGCGGGTTTATCAACTTTCCCAGTACTTTTAATAGTCAAACCCACTTATTGAAAGCTTATATTATTCCAGAAGTTACAAGTAATTTAATTTTAGGCATCGATTTCTGGAAACTATTTAAATTACTGCCTAACCATATCGCATCCGTATGCATGTCAAAAACATTGCCGGGTAGTGTGTTAAGTGAAAATAAGCCGAGTAACACGAACGTATTGCAATCTTTTAGTGAGTTGAGTGAGTCACAACAAAGAACGGCTAAGTTAATTATAAAGCAATACGAGTCAATTTCTACTGAAAAAACCGGGTTAGGACGAACTCACTTAATAGAACATGCAATAGACGCTGGCGATTCTGCCCCGATACGCCAAAGATATTATAGGTTACCGCCGGCGAAATTAAAAATAATTATTGACGAATTAGACGAAATGCTTGCATTGGGAGTGGTAGAAAAATGCGAAAGTCCGTGGTCGTCACCTATTTTACTAACGCCCAAGAAGGACGGTAAACTAAGGTTTTGTTTAGATAGTCGGAAACTTAATTTTATTACTAAAAAAGACCCGTACAAACTACCTTACGTATCCGAGATTTTAGACAATCTTAGGAACGCTAGCTATCTAAGTAGTATAGACTTATCTAAGTCCTTTTGGCAGACGCCTCTTCGCGAATGTGATCGTGATAAGACTGCGTCCTATGTGCCTACTAGAGGAACATTTAGATTTGTGACTATGCCGTTTGGTTTAACGAATGCGCCTGCGACACAACAGCGTTTGGTGGATCACTTGTTTACGAACAGTCCAGAGTTCGAAAACTCTGTATTCGTTTTTTTAGATGATATCGTGCTTATATCGCCATCTTTTAATGCTCAAGTGTCACTATTAAATAAAGTATACGAAAAATTAAAATCGGCCAACCTTAACATTAACTTAGAAAAATCTAAATTCTTCCATGATGAATTAAAGTACTTGGGCTACGCAGTAAACTCGAAAGGATTACAAGTAGACCCATGTAAGGTGGAAGCCATTCTTCAATATGCTACGCCTAAGAATAAAAAAGAAGTCAAAAGGTTCTTAGGCATTGCATCATGGTATCGGCGATTTATAC
Source organism: Euclidia mi (assembly GCA_944739405.2). Lineage (NCBI taxonomy): Eukaryota > Metazoa > Arthropoda > Insecta > Lepidoptera > Erebidae > Euclidia > Euclidia mi. The sequence goes on from OX123190.2 coordinate 26,926,203, forward strand.
CTAATTTAGTACTATTGCCGGTCCCTTGAACAATCTTACCTCTACCGGTAAGAAAGCTGGACCATTTCAGTGGTCGGTGGAAGCTGATGACTCGTTTTGTAAACTAAAACAATTGTTAAGCTCTGCACCAATATTATCGTGTCCCGATTACGAGAAACCTTTTCAAGTTCATACAGATGCGAGTGCAAGTGGCATCGGTGGGTTGCTTACACAAGAAATAGATGGCGTGGAACTACGTATCGCTTACATGAGTAGGTCACTAAATGCACAGGAACAAAACTACAGTATAACAGAACGGGAGACATTAGCAGTTCTAACAGCCCTCGAATATTGGCGCTGTTATTTAGATAACGGGTTAAAGTTCGTGGTGTATACTGACCATTCTGCACTGAAATGGTTCCTACACTTGAGCAACCCGACTGGTAGATTTGCTCGGTGGTCGGTTCGTCTGTCAGCCTTTAACTTCGAAATAAAGCATGGGCGCGGCGCAGATAATATTATAGCAGATGCGATCCCTATCTGTAAATATAATTAAGACAAATAATAATAATAATAACGTGAACAACCCTAATGTTGACACTGATCAATGGTATTCAGCCACCTACAATGGTTTTTTATCTTCGCCTAATGACTATCCAGACTATTCTATTAAAAATAAAAAATTGTATCGTATGATACAACCTAGGTGTATGCTACGTAAGGAGTTCGAATGGAAAGAAGTGCTACCTTTTTCTGATCGAAAAAATGCCATATTAGAGAACCATGCCGAACCCACTTCGGGGCATTTCGATATATTTAAAACTTACAAGCGCTTAGCACTGCGTTACTATTGGCCCAAAATGCACGATGACGTGGTAAAGTTCATAATTTCTTGCGACACTTGTATCGCGCACAACCCAAAGTGTTTTTACGACCCTTACAAACCATTAGTGTAAATTTGGTGGGGCCATTACCCGTCACAAGAAAACAAAACGCCTACATCTTTGTAGTAACTTATTGTTTTAGTAAATACTGTCTACTTTTTCCTATCAGGCGCGCAACTGCTGAAATAATCTTAATATATAAAATCCTTGCGTTACTGACTGACTGACAGACACGGTACAGCCGAAACTATTGGGCGCAGGAAGTCGAAATTTGGCATGTGTGTTCCTTGGGGACCGTAGGGGTGCACTAAGAAGGGATTTCCTGAAATTCCCACGGGATCGGCCAACATGGGTAAATTTATAAAAAATGCATGCGTAGCAGCTGGCGTCCTCTAGTAAATAATATTTTGGAAGAAAAATTATTTTTAGTTCATGGTATACCATCTACAATTATATTGGACAATGGTAAACAGTTTGTAAGTGCTACTTTATAAGCTATGTTGCACAAGTACAAAATCCCTAATCTTCATTATACTCCTAAATATTCCCCACATGTGAATACGGTCGAACGCTATACTAAAACCATTGGTTTTACCTTAGCGGCGTTTGTAGGAAATGACCAGAGACTATGGGACACTCTCCTACCTAAGGTGCAGTTTGAAATACTGCAGTTAATGAAGTCACGGGCTATACACCTAGTTTTTTAGTCTATGGACGTGAATTAGTTCCATGCGGCTCACACTATGTCGACACGGACGCTGATGATATACATACCTAGAGACGATTACGCAGAAAACATAGGTCACTTATCAGGCATATTTGACAAAGTTCAGGAACTCCTCATTCAAGCTCATGCTAGGAATTCCCAAACTTATAATTTACGCCGTAAACCAGCTGAGTTTAATGTGGGAGACACTGTGTGGAAAAGGACTTTTTATCAGAGCGACAAGGATAGATAGATAGATAGATGGATAAGTCCTTCTGAAAGAAACTAGCCCCTAAATTCGTGAAGTACACAGTGATTAATAAAAAGTCGCCTCTCGTTTACGAGTTGTCGGACGCGTCTGGAAATTCTATTGGGTTTTGGCACATAAAAGACTTAAAACTTATACACTATGGCGCCTAACCAATTGTTACAAACCGTATAAGACCTTCCCTTCCGTCTTTCTATATGCCGTCTTAGCTTGTACAGTAGCGGACTCGTAGACCTAACGCAGCTAGTCGGATTTTTCTTGTAAGCCACGCAAAGTCCTCTCCTAAGGCGGGCGGTATTGAGACGTATGTCTGGTACCTACCGTGTCTACGTCACAGTACTGTCCATACGCTCGGCCAATCAGAGAAGGCCATCGTCCGCTCTCGCGAAGCCTAACCAAATATGGTCATGAACGGACTCCAATTCTGATGGAGGGCCGGTATATGAAGGGGCCGACAGAGAGGCCGGCACCGCTAATCTATTCTGACTACTACCGCTACTCTATCCGTATACGTTGTACGTGTATCCTGATTCCCAGCTATGGGTTCCAGGTCTACCTTGGAAGCTCCGGGCTACACTACCTAGACCGCTACACTTCCTGCATCGCCTTCGGCGTCACCTCTGCCGAAGAGTCTGGCCTGCCCTGCTCATCGCACTCTGTCCGCCGGCGCCTGCCAGCTGAGCCAACGGCCTGCGAGGATCTGCCGCTACGCGCAGCCCTTCGAGCAATCTGCCCTACACACCACCGGAGGGAACAGCGTGGGAGACTGCAGCCCTTAGTGTTCAGGCCAGTGTCGTGTTGTTGGTCGGTCATACTCGTGGCAAGGGAAGTGAGACAATACTCGCCAATAAACGCATCTAGAACCTCTACTGCGTTTCTATCCTAGAACCCGTCACAAGTTTACTAGAACCTATGTTGTCCATTGCCCATGTTGCAATTTTGTAGACCCTAGATAAAAGTTCGATTTTAAGATTTTGATATTGATTTTACTTTCGAGCAAATTATTATTGAACTTTTCTATTTGAGTCAAAAGCTAAGCTAAGCTAATAAACACCGCACAGCTATCGGCATAAACATGAATTTACACAACATAGTTTCTTCATTTTATAAAGAGGACTCACGCATTACAAATAAATACTATGTCGTAGCGTACTATAAAATTTCGGTGAACAATTTAAACATTGGACACAAGGAATACACGAACTTACAATGACCACTTGAGGATTAATGAACTATTTCCAAAGTAGTTATCAAACCTTGCTTACTTTACAAAGGTTAAGTTAGGTCCCACATGGAGTTCTGTTGACATCTTTGGGCCGGAGCACCACAATACCAAACACATTTCCAATCTAGTTCAACATTGGAATCTTCTAGAAGCGAGCATATTCCTTTTTAAAAGGTAGGCAACGCAATTGTGATCCTTCGGGCATTGCAGGTGTCTATGGGCGGCGGTGATTACTTACCATCAGGTAACCCCCTTGTTCGTCTTCCTATACTATAAAAAAAAACCTACTACACCTGGCGCAGTTCAAAAAGGCGACTACCTAACAATATTTTTACTGAAGTTCACAATTCTTAAACTCATTAGCACTCACCGTCAATCTCGTGAATTCTCGCCGTTTTCAAATGACATACATAGTTTTATATTATTTTATTAGTAATTATGTTTGGGGTCGGGACGTGACGACCCCACTGCCCACTGGAGGAGTTACTCTGACGAGTAGATACTCGTCATAGTATCTCCCCCAGCGCAAGCAGTCAACCGAAAGATGGCGGTCAAACCATCCGAACCTGGAGGAAGTAAATCCCAAGATGCTAAATGGGCAAAAGTGTCCAGCACCAAAGACTTCTGCCACTGCGATCGCCAATACGCCTGCCAAGCGTGGCGATTACGGCAAATCCCCCCAAACATGAACCACATCAATCAAAACCGGCCCCTAGTCCCCAGCGGGTCCGCTAGTCCTGGTTATAGTAGCGGCCATGGTAACGGCGGGACAAGGGGTGCGAAGAATCTCCGAAAGAGATTGGGCTACCACCACCAAAGACAATTGGCCCTGGCAACACTGAACACGCGTACACTGCGGACCAACGAGAAGATTGTCGAGCTGGAAGAAGAATTGAGCAAGTTGCGATGGGATATCATAGGCCTATCTGAAATCCGAAGACAGGGGGAGGACTCGATAGTTCTCAATTCCGGTAACTTGCTCTTCTACCGGATGGGCGACCAACAGTCCCAAGGTGGTGTCGGGTTCACCGTCCACAAATCTCTCGTGACCAACGTGGTAAATATCGGGAGTGTGTCGAGCAGGGTAGCGTACCTTATACTCAGAATATCCAAGCGGTATTCGCTGAAGGTCATAATGGTATACGCACCGACCTCGACGCACCCCGATGAGGAGGTGAAAGCCATGTACGAGGACATATCTCGGGCTATACATGGCTTCAAAACCCATTAAACCTTGGTCATGGGAGACTGTAACGCGAAATTGGGCAAACGAGACGGTGATGAGCTGAGAGTGGGGCAATTTGGATATGGGCATCGGAATTCCCGGGGTCACTTGCTGGCTAGCTTTATGGAGAAAGAAGGACTCTATATGATGAATTCCTTCTTCAAGAAGCGAGAATGCCGCAAGTGGACCTGGGTAAGTCCAGACGGTGCCACCAAAAATGACATTGACTTTATCATGTCGACGAAGAGGCAGATATTCAATGATGTCTCCGTGATCAATTCGCTTAAAGTGGGGAGCGATCACCGAATGGTAAAAGGCACATTGAATATCTGTATAAGCCTAAAATGGTCGAGGTTGGTAAAGGCCACGCTCCGACCGGCACCGGTTTATATCCAAAACCCCGAGAGCTTTCAACTCGAACTCAAGAACCGTTTCGAATGCCTGGGCGAATGTGTAGATGTGGACGAGTACAGTAACGGGTTCGTGAATGCTGTCCATACAACAGGGGCTAAATTTTTTAAGCCTCAAAAAAGCAAAAGAACCAGCAAGATCTCGGGTCCGACCCTCGAGCTGTTAGAGGAAAGGCGCAAGATGGTTCTGCTATCCTCCGACGACGTGCCGAAATATCGGCACCTCAACAGACAGATCTCTAAGTCTCTGACTCGCGATCTCCGCCAATACAACACAAAATATGTTCGTGAGGTGATCGAGCAGAATAAGGGATCCAACGTGTTCCAGAGAGATCTGTCTGTTGGGCAGAGTCAGCTGACAAAGCTGAAGACGGAAAATGGCAGAATCGTATCGTCCAAGCCTGAGTTCTCGGAGGAGATCGAAAGTTTCTATGGACAGCTATACACGACAACGTGACAACCCGCAAGTACTCCAGCGTCAGACCCTCGAACTGAGTGACCCGATACTATACCGAAGATATCCCGGACGTCAGCGTGAACGAAATTAGAGTGGCTCTCAAACAGCTCAAAAACAACGAGGCGTCGGGTGATGACGGAATTACGAGCGAGCTTCTGAAGGCCGGCGGTACACCCGCTGTAGAAACCTTTCGGAAGCTATTTAATTCCGTCATTATCGAGGGTAAAACGCCACAGGCGTGGCATAAAGGTGTGTTGGTGCTTTACTTTAAGAAAGGGGATAAAACCCTCTTAAAGAATTACAGACCCATCACACTTCTGAGCCACGTCTACAAGTTGTTTTCGAGGGTCATCACGAATCGTCTCGAGAGCAAGCTAGACGACTTCCAGCCTCCCGAACAAGCCGGTTTCCGTAAAGGCTATAGTACCATAGACCACATACATACGCTGCGGCAGGTTATACAGAAGTCCGAGGAGTATAACCAGCCTCTATGCTTGGCGTTTGAGGACTATGAGAAAGCCTTCGATTCGATCGAAACCTGGGCGATGCTACAGTCTCGCCAACGGTGCCGGTTTGACTACCGATATATCGAAGTGCTAGTGTTTGTATGAAAACGCTACTATGTCAGTCCGCCTCCAGGACCAGAGTTCGAAACCTATTTAACTCCAGCGAGAGGGATGTTATATCCCCGAAACTGTTTACTACTGCGCTGGAGGGTGTTTTCAAGCTTTTGGACTGGAATGGACTCGGCATCAACATCAACGGTGAGTACATCACTCACCTTCGACTCGCAGACGATATCGTAGTCATGGCTGAGACCATGGAAGACCTAGGCACAATGCTCGCTGGCCTCTGTAGAGTCTCCCAACAAGTAGGTCTTAAGATGAACATGGATAAGACGAAAATCATGTCGAACGTCCATGTTGTACCTGCTCATATTCAGGTTGGAAACTCTACGCTCGAAGTTGTCGACAAGTATATCTATCTGGGACAAGTAGTCCAATTAGGTAGGTCCAACTTCGAGAAGGAGGTCAATTGTTGAATCCAACTCGGTTGGGCAGCGTTCGGGAAGCTACGACATATCTTCTCGTCCTCCGATATCCCGCAGTGTCTCAAGACGAAAATCTTTGACCAGTGTGTGTTGCCAGTGATGACTTACGGATCAGAGATGTGGTCGCTCACTATGGGCCTTATCAGAAGGCTCAAGGTCACTCAGAGGGCGATGGAGAGAGCTATGCTTGGAGTTTCCTTGCGAGATCGAATCAGAAATGAGGAGATCCGCAGTAGAACCAAAGTCGATGACATAGCTCTCCGGATAGCAAAGCTGAAGTAGCAGTGGGCAGGGCACATAGCTCGAAGAACTGATGGCCGTTGGGGCAGAAAGGTTCTGGAGTGGCGGCCATGTACCCGATGACGCTGCAGAGGTAGGCCCCCGCAAGGTGGACCGACTATCTCGTCAAGATCGCGGGAGGCGGTTGGATGCGGGCAGCTTAAGACCGGTCTGTGTGGAGAACCTTGGGGGAGGTCTATGTCCAGCAGTGGACGTCATTTGGCTGATATGATGATGAATTCTGTTTGAAATAGATATATTGTCTATAATAATTAGTATAAATCGAGAATATTAGTTTGGTAACATTTGTTATCTTTGGTAGGTATTTTTTTGACTCTGGTCACATTGTATGAACTGACAAGTCATACACACTTCCCTTGAAAAAATTTGAGTTGGAACTCGTGGTTGGAAAGCACATGTGAATTTCGAAGAACCCTTTTGTTAAATTGCCGCTATTTTGATTTGCCCGGCACGGGTCAGTGAGCCCTTGATGAACTTTATGATATTATACTTGAACTTTGAAATTTTGTATATTGTGAATCCTGTCTCCTCTCCTCGTGTTGAAGACTTCGCATTTGGAGTCTGGCAGGTAAGTAGATATATCATTCAATGTATCGTGGCTACTTTAGTTTTGTGTGTTTATCTAGCTTGGCTCCAGGACTGACACCAGTGAAGATTGAGTTAACTGTACATATTGTATTTGATTTTAGCGCTGAGTAACTCAGTCATTATAATTATGTCAGACTCTGGTTTGCCCTGGTCAAGTGGATGTTACTAGCTTCCACTGCCTTCTGCAACAATTCCCACCTGTCTAGGGTAACTTCTGAACAGTATATATAAAAATCTAATTCTAGTTTTCTAATTTGGAAACGAAGTTGCAGCTGAACCAAATAGAGTCCTTACATTTGCGCCACCCGTTATGTTTAGCAGTTGACTGACTGGCGACAAACATGCTCTACCAACCTTGGGCTCAAAGAAGGGAGTGTAAATTATCTCAAGGGATTGTTATTATTCTCTAATCATATTTTTATAGTACCTAAATATATTTTGCTGGCTTATTTAATGCTCCCTTTACGATTGAAAAATATTTATGTCCTCTCTTTGTATGAATCTTCACGAGATAATAATGATGGTCCGAAAACAAGAAGTTATCATCTTTCACCACGTTACACGCACACGCACGTATTTTTAATCTGGATGTTTTCAAGTCACGTGTGGATACACGTGATTTGAAAACATCCAGATTAAAAACACACACAGGCAAAGAAATCCTCAACCACTACTATGAGTTGTCACATGAAAGAATACAGCTTCGTGCGTATATTTAGAATATACACGTTGTACCTACGTTGCTGAACCGTCTCCCGATGTCAAGACGGAAGGGTGATACGTCTTTTATTTACATTAAACGAGATTTCGGACAAAAAGCTATCTTTTGTCGCCATTGCCTGTATGAGAGTGTCTGTGTGTATAATAATTATATTATTTATATAATGAGACATAGAGGCTATATTACTGTAAAGTTGGGCTTAGGCTTCAGAATTCATTCTTGGTCCATTATCCAGCCAACAAGAGCAATCAAACTTAATTGTTTAATACTTGTTTTGATTAATTAATGGCAGTCAGTAGCAAAAGTGTGAATATGAAAATATTATTACTATATGTAGGCGTTCTCTTAATTCAAATTGTTACTGTGTCAAACATGAACTATCCCTCAAACATGAAATTACAATAACTATTATAAACAGTCGAGCTTTGGCACGCCAATGATGAGTTCATTAAGGTAATCCTTCATCTAATCTACTTACTACGTCAAATAAATACAAATTAGTATACGCTGAGTTCCCCGAAAAAAATACTAACAAACTTCGTTACGCATTTAGGCAACGCGAACATTAAGTTCACAAGACACGGTAATTTAGTTTCAGAGTAATCCGATGAAACGGACAATTACTAGCACTTATCTAACAAACTGTAATTACAAAAGTACGAAACCGTCTAGAAAAAGAACTGTGCTCAAATTACTCACAGACTTGGAAGCGAACAATGGGTTGTAACTACACAAAAAATGTAGCTATAAGTATACGCTTGAAAGAAGCGGATATTTTGTGACAAATATATTAGTTTGTGTAAAATAAAATACTGCATAAATAGCCGATAATTATACAGTCTTTCGCAGTACATTGCTGGACTCAGGTCTCTCTTAGTCTGAGTCACACTTTGAAGTGCAGAAGTATTCAGCCTGCTATATCACGCTGAACAAGTTGGTATAGTTTAGTTTTACGGGACTGAATCCTTAATGTAGTCTTCGGCGACTGTGCTGGATTTCCAGCCTCTATGTCTTTTTAACGTTGTCATGTTTGCCCCAGAATTGGCTAAAAGTGTTGCTGACGTACTTCTATAACAATGTCCGGTATACTGATCACAGTTTGGTAAATTCAAATATGTTGCTATCTGCTTCGGCATACCTGAGATTTTATTTTTACCGATCACTTCTTTATAGCATTTCCCTTCTGGTACTTTTACATCACTAGGTCAATTTTTTTTATATTTCTTTACTATTTGTGTAAACTCTTCTTGTACTACAAACGAGCGCTCAATATTTGTTTTTGTTTTAGCCTGTTTTACTAGTAATAATTAGCCTTGACTTTCAATGTCCTTAATTATTAAATTTGTGAGTTCACTGCTTCTGCAAGCGCCGCTTATACCGAGTATCAATACCACCTGTGAAAAACACGTAATTTTTAATGATTTGTGTAATAAATACGTTCATTTTTAGAATATCTTCATAAATACTTAGGTAAACTTACCTTTACTGCCAAATATATCTCGTCAGGAGCATCATTTAAACATTTTTCCACTTCATGACAGGTGAAAATCTTAGATTTCCTACTCTTGAACCCCTGAGACTGTCTTTTCAAAAATGATGTTAAATTATGGATTTTTCAAATTTACATTGTGTTTTACACTAAGTGTACTCTTGAGCATTGAATATCAGCTCCATAGCGTAGAAGGCTGTAGTTTGCTAGACAGTCCATTAAAATATGTAAGAAATACACTTTCGGAAAACGATTTTATATACTTCTCTGCTCGCCACTTCTTTAAATCATTGTATGTGTTTATATATCTTTCTTTTGAGATTTCTGGCAAAAGATTTTCGATAACACAATTTGCCTCGTCTTTAATTGAATCTGGTGTCAACATTTCAGAATCGCTTGAACTCATTTTTAATATTCAAATCTTAGCATAAAAGATTATTACCTATTTTTTATTACGTCATAGATACATAACAGATTAGTATCCCGCCAAGTTATGTCGACTTTAAAAATTTTAAATATGGAAGGAACTCACCGTGTAATTGTTGCTGCTTATTCCGCTCAAAAGAAGTTTGCGCTAAGTTCACACTGGCTGTTTAGAAACTCACATCGCCGCAGATTTTTTCCAATTAGTTTTCTTTTTTACATAAAACTCTTCACACCTGTCAGCAGTTCTATTTTTAAAGTTTAATCCGGTCCTTAGGTGGGAAGTAATTTGTATGAGTTTTTTCCTCTCTATGGAGGGAAGCAGCATTTTCCGCCCAATAATCAGATTAAAACAACACTAGTTTCCGAGTATGAGAAATGAAAAAAACTTTGCTTAAAGTCTAATTGATTTCCATCTTCTTTGTCGTGTGAGTGTTGGGCCAACTCTAGTGTTGGAGTTTTCAGACCGCCATAATACTGGACAATAATCTCAGGACTATATTCAGAAGACCAACCGACTGTCCTGAGACAGACACCGGGACCGACGGCTTTACGTGCCTTCCGCAGCAGGATAGCGCTCTGATGTTAGTACCATACATGATCTCTCATGGGATTTTCTTTCAAAGGAACAATGCCAACTTTTCTTAAAGACGCTGGCCCAGATGCGGAATCAAATCACCATATTAATCTTCTTTGAATTGGATAGCTCTTGTTCATATCGGGTGTCAATTTTCACTGTGACACCTCTTTTCTTATCTAACAAAATGAAGATCTGATACCAAAGTACTAATTAAATTTTGAGATAGGTACACATTATATGGCTTACTTAAACAATTTGGTCTCAAACTAAACAGAACTTTTAGTTTTCCCGGGAGAACCTTAGCAACACGTTTGGATAAAATTTCGGTTAAAAACTTAAGACCTAGAGTTAGTATAGGTACCTACCTATACTAACTCTAGGTCTTAAGTTTTTAATTGGTCTGTGCAAAGCTCTGTTTGAAAGTTTACGTGGTTAAATTTGCTAGAAAGGTAATATTTCATATTCTGTAATTTTATTTGTATTCGTAGTAGAAGCAAACATTTTAACACTAATATTACTGCAACGAGATTTGCTCGTGTGAATTAATTAATTAATTGTTAGTCCTGTTATTATCGACACTGTGAATATTTTTACTCATCCATTAGAATATAATGTGTAATTATACCTTTAGCTTAAATCTCAATGGCATCTCATTTCTATTCATCATCTTCCTAGCTTTATCCTGGTTGCATCCAAGACTTACATGCCTTGGAGCCCGAGGTCCGCTTACTGGTCTAACTAGATGTGACAGAATATCAACTTTTCCACAGAGCGACTGCCGTCTGACCTCGGTAACCCAAAGGGATAGCGATATGCCATGGTTTAGACCAGTATCAGTTTATTTGAGGATACTGACTCTCCGTAACGACTGTCAAAGATCTTTATGACTGCCGGGACCGACGGTTCAACGTGCTCTGCGAGGCTTGGGCAAGCGATAATAATTAGCAATTTAATACGCACATAACTGCGAAAAGTCAGTAGTGCGCGCTGTGGATTCGAACCCGATACCCTCTACATGGCAGTCTCCACTGGCTATTGCTGCCTCATCTCATTTCTATTCCACGTACAAAAGATAAACATAGTGAGTCTTCCTACAGACTGCACGGTGTTCCGTAAATGAGCTTGAAAAGTTGTCTCTGAATTCGACCACCGATTGCAATAAAAAAACTATGTATTTATTTGCCGCAATCTTCTACAAAGGAAAGTTGCTAAGTCGTTATGATAGTATTTTTAAAGAAACATCCTGTTTATGCATTGAGATACATGTTAAACCAGTTCCCGATGACATTGATGCGGAGGCATTCCACGACGCCTAAACGCCACCTGCCTTGTAAATATTGTAATTTTAGTTGTAGTTTCAAAAGTATAGTTTTAGGTGTAAATAATTTAAGATCAATTATAATATACCTAAATAAGAAAATGAACTTGACGGCGCATTACCAGCGCCTCTTTATTATTTCACGTCGGAACGGAAATTGCAGATGTCATGAAACGTCATCACGCATTAGTACAGTCTCAGACCGAATCGAAAGTGCTACCGGCCGGTTATGACGTATTGCGGTTCATTGGCGGGGCCACTGACGGTGTTCGTGTGGACTTGTCTGGCGGGCTGAGACACATTCAGTCGGGTCGCCTGGTTGACAGTACACCATAAATCTTTCCTTGGTTCGTTAAAAGACTTGCAAGTGAAAAGTGTTAGACTATAATTGTTAAGATAGTGCCTTTCGTGTTTTAAAGTAGTTAGTGTATTTTAGTTAGTGTTTATTCAATGCACAAGAACCCAGGTGCGCCCACTTAGTAGGAACTCTGAAGTGATTATATCGGCCAACAATCTAGTTACCCACCTACATCATTTCTGGGATAAAATTGTGCAATGAAACGTATACACAAGACGCGAGTGAGGGCGATTGTGCTGCTGCGGTGCTGGCGAATCAGTTGATCCTTCAACTGCAACCGTATTGAGCGTATTTTATCTGTTTTTTTTAATGGTGCTTCAAATTTTATTAAGTGACGGTAGTTGTAAAACGTTCTTGGTTGGCAGAATACTGCTACACGTTTAGTTACCTTAGGATTGTGGTGGTGAGGTCGCCGTCACATCACACTGATGACATGTAGCGTCAGTAGCCGCTACAGCGTTATGGGTTCGATGCTTGGGTTAGAAAGAAAACGATTGATTTTATTTCCTTTTTTTTAATAAAACTTGAGGGTGGCTTGCGATCACGAACCTTGTGAACGCAAATGCTCTCTCTGGTCAGTGTGCAGCATTTTGAGAACATAGTATATAACAGTAACAAGACTGAGCGTACAGGCCGACTTGCATTATTCCATGCAAGAGCGTTTTGAGTGAAGCGTGCTAGTTATTGTTGTAGTGCAGTTTTAGTATTGGTTTAGAACCAACACCCAGCTTCGGTTGGTTTTCTTCTAAATCTAGAACAATAACTCCGGTCTAGTGTCCTTTGCAGGGCAGTGGCGCTAAATGGTAGATTCGCGTTCGACTAATCGAATCGTATATACTAAGTTCATAGTGTTAGACTGTACTAAGCTATTGCAAAGCGATTTTATGTGGAACAGATTATTTCTTAAATAGATGTGTGACCTGCAGTGCTGTTTAGACGAGTGCGGTTGGTTCGTTAGTGTAACCTGACCATAGTCGAAAGATATTACTAGCGCCATTGTTTTATCGACTTGTGGTGTTGATAATACCTAACTATTTTCGTTTAAACGTGATCAGAGCCTAAGTTAAAAGTGACACTGTTACCCGTTGTAATTCTGAGTTGTACAGACGATCTCGTTGTTGCAATTACACCTGCTTCTTTGTGTGCATAAATTTTTAACATGGCACATTAAAATATTTCTTACTCATGATTATTAGATGGCACCACTAGTAAAATTAAATTTAATTTTAAGATTTTACGCGTGAAAATTACCTACTGTGTGTTTTTAAAATTCATTTGATACGCTGGGAATTTTTATCAAGTGTCACGAGTTCTCTGGCCATTTCCAAGTTATGCTTAGGACGTTTAGAAGTGATAGTGTTTCTTATAGAAGCTGTTAAAGTCTATTATCAGACGTAGAAGAAAATTATTAAGTTATCATCGTAGTGCGTTACAATAATCAGTTTCAGTGATTTTAATTTTCATTGTAGGTAAAACTAGGTTAGTGATCGTTAGTGACGATTGTTTGCGTAACCTTATTCTCATTAAATGGGTACTTTGTTAGTCGTTGTTGTGATAATCTTGTGGTACCCACGTTTCCGTTGGTGTACATACATACATACATAGACTCACGCCTGCCTCCTCTAAGGGGTAGGCAGAGGCATATTAAACGCCCACTTTTCGCCAGTGTTTTGATCCCACGTAATAGGTGGCGAGCCTATTGCCGCTTATCGGGATATTTTGTTTACCAGAGCCTCGTCCGTTGATCGGCAGGTGCACCACTTGCAGGTGAGGTTGGCTTGGGACCCTAAGTTCTTGATGGGAACCCTAGGCACCCGTTGGTGTAGCTTTGCATAAACTGGAGAAGCCGTTTGTGCGGCTGCATGTTTAGCCATGCGTTGCCGTTGGTTGGACCGGCAAAGTGCCTTTCTGGTTAGCCTAGTTTACTCTCAGGCTTTTGTGTTAGTCATAGTCTCCGTTGGTGCACAAACAAGATGGCCATTAGTGCATTTATCATAGTATCACAAACGTTGTGCATCGTCTTGAACGCAAAAGGTCTGTTGCTGTATCGCTAATGATTACGTTAGGTTATGCTTCGTATTTAGACTATCCATGACACAATTATAACGCTGAAAAGACTGATTGGATACTTGGTAGAAACTTAATATCTAGACTATCAGCCTAGTAAGATTTTCTTATAGTCTGCTATGTGATAAGGAAAAACAAAGCAATATGTTGAACAAACCTAGTTTAAGATTACTTTGTTAAACGCTCAAAATGTTTATCCGGGTGGTGTTGTTTAACCGGATGTAGGTTGCATAGCGTGATGTTGAAGACACGATGGATGTCAGAGTATGAGCAATGCAATATTTTAATGAGTTTCTTATTATTTGAACGAGTATGCGTGTTGTTCATCATGTCCGCTTCGAGAGAAAGAGTTAGTTATTATTTTCATTAAAACCTGTGATGATTTTGATCAAAGTACCTTTTATTAACCACCGACTTGTGCCAGGAATGGCCGAACGACTAGGATTACTGTTCGAGAATTTTCTTTTATTCCTGGAGCGAAGTACATTAAAGTGTGGTTGTTGATCGCAATCATGGATACCCTGCTACTCAAGTAGCTCTCATTTGATTTTTGATCGCTAAAATTATCTACCTCTGGTTTCTGTGTCGTATGACAAGAGCGTGTTGCGAGAATCTGAAAGTACTCGTAGACTGTCGATTGGTTATCCCAGAACTGTAGTCGTTGCCTATATGTAGCCAAAGGAAATCTGTTTGTTCGAAGGTAGCTTATAAGTTCTCGCCATGTTCGCATTTGGTTTTCGTTTTTGTCAATGGTCAAATCCAGTTTTAACCTAGCTCGTTGAGAGTATGGACGGGAGTTACGTTCTGGACAGTTGCGAAGTTGTTAATGAATTTGATAATCGCTTAAAAATTGACGAAGTGCGGACGTTGAATTAGTCTGAAAGAACGGATACTCTATTCAGTGGGTATACGATGAGAGGAATCTTTGAAATACTGTTGGTAGATTTATTTCCTCTTTGGGCAAACCTGGTGGCTAGCGCGGCCTAATGACCGGCGCGGCCTGGAGGTCGGCGCAAACTGGTGGCCGGCGTAGCCTGTGTGGCGCGCGGCCCGTGTGTGGCGCGCGGCCCTGGTAACTGGTATAGCTAAAGCCTATCTGGCTGAAACTGGCAATGAAAGTGAGGGTAGTTTATTAAAGGAATTTGGTTAGAAGAAGTAGAATGTGCCAATGACGGCGCAGGTGAATAATTTGATTTCTATTTTGTGTAAGTGTAAACAATAAGCAGCTAACGATTGACGTGACTTGACCGACAAGCCTCTGTGGCACCGACGAGCCTGTGTGGCATCGACGAGCCTGTGTGGCATTGACGAGCCTGTGTGGCACCAACGAGCCTGTGTGGCACCGACAAGCCTGTATGGCAATGACTGGACTTTGTGGCAATGACCAGCCTGTGTGACAATGACTAGCATGTGTGGCAATGACTGGCCTGTGTAGCAATGACTGGCCTGTGTGGCAATGACTGGCCTGTGTAGTATTGACTGACCTGTGTGGTAATGACTGGCCTGTGTGGCAATAGCTGGCCTGTGTGACAATGACTGGCCTGTGTGGCAATGAGTAGTCTGTGTGGCATTGACTGGTGTGTGTGTCATTGACTGGCCTGTGTGGCACTTACTAGTCTGTGTGACATCGCCTGGGTGGCAGACATTAAGCGACGTAAATGATTTAGTTGATTTTGTCCCTTCAGTTTGTGTGTATTGTTTGATGATACATTCAACGAATTTAAATTTGACATGTAAAATGTATTCCGTGTGAAACGAACAGTTAATCATAATCGATTAATTGGTCAGAGAAGGCCGAGACGGCGGTGATTGATGTAGAACTCGATGAGGATTATCCTCATAGACTCGGTAGATGCGTAACACTGCGTCAAATGCCACTGAATGCCTGCCCTATCGGCAGACTCCTATACTATTTCAGTGGCATTTGATACAATCACAGCAGAATCAGATAACCTTTGCATCAACTCAGACCATGAGCCATTTGACCATGAAGTTCAAATTCACGCTGAACAAGACAGTTCATAACCTCTCGAGCGCCAGGCCACCGTTTTACGGTGGACACTTTTACCCCCGATAAGCGCCTGCCGACCGTCATACAGTGGTCTCGTACTTGTTCCCTTCAATTATCAAATGAAACGCCAGAACAATGTTTGTCTCTTTTCAATGTATACCATTTTGAAGCGTATGAAAGGATTGACAGATCTATGCAATAAAAATGCTTATTTTCAACGTCAGTAAAAACAAACAGTCAGCTAAACTCATCAGCTGTTAGTACACTTCGAGGCGTGCTTACAATATTTCGCTTCCAAATCAATTTTTTTCCATATATTTCTTATTTTACGTATTTCAATTAATATAATAGCTCATAAATAATATTATTAGAATTTTCCTACCGCCATGAATGCCTCTAATTGGTCAATACATTCATTTTTCTACAATAACATGTATTTTACACGTTTGTTTGATAAAACCGTTTGAATTACTTACGCTTGTTCACAAAGTTAGTTAATTCTATATACACAATAAAGCAAATTTCGTGTAGATTCTAAATATATATGTATTGATTAGTGATCTGAAGTAAATAAACGTCGAAATCGGCATTTAATCGCTGCCCGCCAACTTTCATGCATACGCTAAATTTGACGTGGGCGCTTATCGATTATATGACATTTGACGTTTGAGCGCTCGAGAGGAACTGATAGGTGAGGTTAGGCTTGACGTAGCATAGGTTTATTTTAGCGAGGCGTAGGTTTGACCTCACCTGCGGCATGCTACATTATTACTTGCTTGATCATATTATGACATTTTATAGATTACTTGGTTATTTAAATTTAACTGTAGTCTGTAACTGTTGCAAAGATCTGAAATAGATAAGCTGGACGAAAGGGCCAGTGCCGTCCGGTCCATGCCTCGTTTGGAGGATGGTCGAAGGGATGCACTCGGTCGGTCCAGGCTTTTGAGTTATGTTGTTAAGTAGGTCGTAGGGCTGGTGCCGTCCGGTCCATGCCTTGTTTGAAGGATGGTCGAATGGACGCACTGGATAACTGGTCGAAGGGGCAGTGCCGTCCGGTCCATGCCTTGTTGGGAGGATGCTCGAAGGGACGCACTCGCGCCCGGTCCAGGCTTCAATTTGAGTTATGTAGTTAAGTAGGTCGTATGGCTGGTGCCGTCCTGTCCATGCCTTGTTTGAAGGATGGTCGAAGGGACGCACTGGATGCTGGTCGAAGGGGCAGTGCCGTCCGGTCCATGCCTTGTTTGGAGGATGGTCGAAGGGACGCACTCACGCCCGGTCCAGGCTTCAATCTGAGTTATGTAGTTAGGTTAGTCATAGGGCTGGTGCCGTCCGGTCCATGCGTTGTTTGGAGGATGGTCGAATGGACGCACTAGATAACTGGTCGAAGGGGCAGTGCCGTCCGGTCCATGCCTTGTTGGGAGGATGGTCGAAGGGACGCACTCGTCCGGTCCACTGAGTTTATTGAAATGCAGTTGACAATATCGGCTATAACCGAGTGGTTAGCCTTGGGGACATACTAGTTAGTATACGGCTGTATGTGGTGAGTTGATGTAAAGACGCGGTCCAACCCAAGCTTGGTCAAAGCACAGCATCGATTATTGTAGCATAAAGTTATCATCATTGCCCTGGGGTTGTCCCGGTTGCGTCTGGGACTTGTCGTCTTGGAGCCCCGTGTCTGTCAGCTGGTCTGGCCAGGTTTGACAGAATAATAAGCTTGATATTGGACTTCACTGTTCATTGTCAAAAGATAGTCCTAACGAGTAAGAATTCATGTAGTCAGCTATAGAGGTGTCAGGTTGGAAGAGCGGAATGCTTGTCAATGTAAGCTATAGATAATTGTGTGATTGATATGAAATTGCAAAATGAAGCGCTCGAGGCTGGTCGCAGGTCAGTCTGGCCGTGACGGAGCATTACCAGCGCCTCTTTATTATTTCACGTCGGAACGGAAATTGCAGATGTCATGAAACGTCATCACGTCATTAGTACAGTCTCTAAGCGAATCAAAAGTGCTACCGGCCGGTTGTGACGTATTGCGGTTCATTGGCGGGAGCATTGACGGTGTTCGCGTGGACCTGCCTGGCGGGCTGAGACACATTCAGTCGGGTCGCCTGGTTGACATTACACCATGAATCTATCGTCGGTTCGTTAAAAGACTTGCAAGTGAAAAGTGTTAGACTATAATTGTTAAGATAGTGCCTTTAGTGTTTTAAAGTAGTTAGTGTATTTTAGTTAGTGTGTATATAATGCGCAAGAACCCAGCTGCGCCCACTTAGTAGGAACTCTGAAGTGATTATATCGGCCAACAATCAAGTTACCCGCCTACAAATTCCTTTGGAGAGATGTTGCAATATTTTAAAAACAATATTCAAGAACATTTTAATAGATTACGCTAGGATTTAATCGGATTTGGTAATGGACTAATGAACATATAATGATTTATGAATAGTACCTTGATCAGGAAATGAATATGAACGGAAATTTACCAAACTGACTTCGATAAAAACAAAAAGACACGATTACTGGCTATTTTTATAAAATAAAAAGATTGTTCGTCAAAATATAAATCAGTATACAAAATGAGATACGTGCATGTCAGAATATTCAGGAATTCGCCATAACGACAGTCAAAGATCTTCATAACAGTTGAGCAATTAAAGTAGTTAGCATTCAGCCTGGACGCAGTCTAATATGCACCCACCTTTGAAAAATCAGTAGTGCACACTATGGTTCTTGATACCCTCTAGAACAGCTAAATGATCACCAAGCGCACGCCATGCACACGGCGGGCACTCGCATAAGGCATGTCCAATATAACGGAGGCCTAAATATTCTTGAGATGAACTCACATCTATAGTTACTCTAAACCCTGCTCAAAAGCTGTCAATAATCTTGTGGTCGTACTCAAATCCTCTGCTTTGCAATATGTCATGTACAATGTTGTTTTCACACCCCTAATCGTAGCACTATGTAGTTATAATGCATTCATTTATTGTAACACAATAGTCCTGTTACATCACATACATATGGAAATTAAATTCTTGCAGCAGGTATACAATTTTGGTTTGAAACTAAGCCTCACCATATAGAGAAGCGACATCGTTATCTAAATGTAAGCGAATTTTTCGCAGCTCCGCAGATTCCAATTAATTCGACGAAGGTACCTCTTCGCCAGCTCCTTTAGATTACTTTTTCCTATAGATTATATTTGAGATGGAACAGATCGAAACGGTATTTGGTTACCCCCTGGAAAAGTTATTAAAATTAAGATCTGGAAAAATGTCCTGTGAAATATGACTCTATGTTCGCGCACTCGACTTCAATAGTTTCTTAAGAGATCGTTATATAGATTTCAAAATAATTTGCCTGAGAGAAATGTTGACAGACCAGATGGAATTCAATGAACAAGATTCTGACCTGACATTAAAAACTTACCACGTTAAATAATATTTATCTCTTCCATTAAGAAAGTTTGAATCAATAAAAATAAAGCCTAGGCAACATTACAAACTTAGGACTTAAATTGCCATAACTTTCACAAAGTGCTTTCTAACATAAATGACCTAGAAAATAAAATATAGTTACAATGAATTATTAATCAAATATATAGTCTAAGGTACGAGACACTTTGTTTGACACTGATAAATTGAAAACACAACATTCTCAAACAATTGGAGTAGGTTGAAAACACATGTGTTATTTATTTATTTATTTTCCACAAAAGTAAAGAAATATACAGAGGTGGACTTAATGCCAATGGCATTATCTGCCAGTAAACCTCGGAGATACAGAGAAAAATTAAAGATACATAGTAAATGGTGCTGATACATTTGAGCATTCACGTGTAATCAGCATTATAACGAATGTTACAAAACAGAAAAACAAAGGAGTGTGTTTTAGCGAGCATTCTTAGGAAAGTTCTGAGGCCCAATTCTCCTAAATAGATTTGTTCAAAATACAGTTTCGATATAATTTCAGTGTAACGTCACAGAAATCGTATTCTTCTTAATTATCTGATATTTGAATAAAGTCGTAACGAGATCGTAAATTGAAACAAGTGTCAAAATATGTGTTAATGACGAACTGTTTATTTCAAATTATACGATAATGACATTTGGATAGCAAAATACCGCTTCTGAGTCAACTCAAAATACAATTTCAATGTCATAAAAAATACGAGAATTGCAACTACGAGCATTCTAGCGAATCGACAGTAATTTTGGTACTTATAACGTTTTCGCTGATTAGTGTGTTCTCTATTAAGATCATGAAAATGTTTTTATTAATGTGCGGCTCTGTTCGTTGTTCGGTTCGACAAAACAAAAAACGGCGAAAGCTCGCTGTTCTGTTTCAAATAAATGCTCAGTAGTATCAGCAACCTTATTAAATACTAAAATTCTGAAAGGTACACAAAATAATTTTCTACGTAAATATATTTAAATTGTAAAACTTCACAAGCGTTGTGCAAAGGATTGAACAAATGTAACAAATAGAGTCTACCCTTTCTCTAAGTTGGGATAATGCTAAATAAAACTTTCAACTACATTTTCTCACTATTTACATTAACTTTGATGTGCAAAAGTTATTTTGAAAGTCTTTGTGAAAAGTTTTGCGATGCGATTTAGATTTAGCTGAAAGCAATTACAGTTAGAATGTTGTTTCTGCAATTGATGTTTCGTGCTTAATACCAAATAATAATTTAAATTAGCAAACTTGTATGAAGATTGCGTACGATCACCTTTGTGAAGAAGTTGTTTGAAGGCAGCATTAGCCCGGTGGATATACCAACAGACTGCTATGCAGACAGTTTCGGGTACAAATCCACGGCGCGCACCAATGACTTTTCAAAGATATGTGCGTATTAAATTGTTAATTATCGCTTTTCCCGTACCTCGCAGAGCAAGGTACGCCGTATTTGTCTGTCATGAAGATCTATGACAGTCGTCATATGGAGTTAATACCGCTGATTATTCAGCGGTACTAACTTATGACGACTGACACTAGCCTAAATCTAGGCGATCCCTTTGAGTAGCAGTGGACAGACGACAGTCGCTCTTTGGAAAAGCTAATATTTAGTTTAATCTTATCTAATATTTAGTTAGACTAGTAAGCTGACCCTGAACTGCAATTGAGAAAACGATAGAAGAATGATGAAATATTACTTTGTGACCTAAATTACCTAATATATTAGAATTTGAGTTCCAGGCATTGCTTATGCTGAAGTATAGCGTAAATAGTATAATACCTATTTTATAAGTTTCAGAAAATATATTGTAGAGCTAAAGAATGTATTATATATATAATATATGAATATTATTTTACAAAATATAACCAAATTATATTTTATTAAATTTTGAGTATCATCACAATTTAGATAAGGGCTTGTTTTCCTGACCTAGGTTAGAACAAAACTTAAATGTGTAGTGTTTTTATTTCTTTGAAATATTGTGCTGCATTTATGTACAACAAATTATTGTACTGTACACGCTTTTATAAAGCCTTTTGTTGCATACATTAAACAGCTGGCCCTAAGCTTAGGTACTGTGGAACTAAGTTGAACCACAAGGATCAATTATTGTGACAAAATGACAAAGCGTTTATAAATGACTCATGAACAATATTAGCTACGTTAACGAACATTGTTATATCAGCGTTATTAGTAAGTGCTTTATGAGAGTTTGTGAAAACCACAGGCTTTTTATATGGCTCATTTTCATAAAATATTATTGTAGAACGACGAATCAATGTATTGAAAAATAATTGATAACTTTTATGGAAAATCTACATATATTTAAATTTTGTCAAAATGTCTATCCGATGTTAAATTATTTATTTATACCACTTATATATCAGCATATTCCAGTAAATATTTAAAAAAGGGCCTTAACATTTATAGGCGAATTTAAACATTTATTGACTATACGTCAATAAATGTTTAAATTCGCCTATAAATCCAATGTGAAACAATAGCAATGAAGCCTGCTTATTACTCTTGGCAATGGCATTTCATCAGCAGACAGAACAACACATTAGTAGGTACATTTTTTAATACATCACAAGGTAACTTCTCGAAGATGTAGAGAAAAACTTCATACACAGATTATTTACAAAGAAAGCTTATTCAGCTTACCTCTTTATTATACGTAGGTACTAAAAACTGTTTACTTTATAGAGATCATGTACTAAGCTATTCCACATCCATAACATCAATAAGAAATCGCGTTCCCAATTATAGACATGCTCACAATAGAGCCTCTCGGTTTTTTAATAATAATATAACCAAAAAATGTGCCATTATCTTTTATTTATCGCTTAAGTCGAGAATTGTATGAGACTCAACTATTTTTTCTAAATAATAATTCTTATAGGCTTACACAAAAATATCATTTGTGTATGAAATAGAAAATAAACGCTGAAACGCACAAGTCGCGTGAAGAGGTTGCGATGGCGATTGCAATTACAAGGATTCAAAAACTTTTTGAAAATACTCCTCGTAATAATGCTTCACATTTGCATAATTATGTAAGATTTAAATATTTTGAGCCGAAGAAAAAAATTCTCAAATTTTGTGATTCTGAGCATATAATTTTAACACCTATTAAAGTCGTGTAAGTACCTATGAAAACGCCAAAAACAACGCTACACGCACAACATCGCCATATAAATTTATTCTTATAATATTGAGGATTTCGTGTATTACGTTATAGATTAATCCTTATTAATTATAAAGATAAAGTCAAGCGTTTTAAGCTGATTCGAGACGACTGGATACTTTTACAAAGGCAGAATTTAATTGGAATATCATTGTAAGATGAGAGGACTTACTGCAATAAAATTTTAATTAACAGTGTCACAGAGGTACGATAATTTGACTCCAAGCCTAGAGATTTTTCGTCTTCATAGCCATTAAAATAACTGACACAGAAGGCAGACAAAAGGAAACGGCCAGCCTCCATAGCTCATCAAACAGACAGTTAAAAGAAAAAAGTTGTTTACGCTTATTGTTAGCGAATACTTATTTCCGTCCAAATATAAAATCTTGCATCAGAAAAACTAAAAAACATCCTCGGCGCAAAAACTTTGAGGTTTTAAGCTTACTCAAACTGGAAAGTTAGGTAAATGACACCACGGGGACAGAAATATTTTGCAACCTTCGCACAAGCCGAGATGGGATGCTTTCTTGAAGTTTTTCCAAAAGGAAGTTGGCCCGAAACGAGTGGCGTTCCGTCGCCAGCGCTTCATAGCTCAAACAAGACAATAGATACCAGAATAGTTGAAATGTTAACTTTTGTTCTTGTCGTTGACAGCCTGCCTTTTCAGAGAGGATTTCTCATTTCTTTAGGCCTAGTATTTACCAAAAAAAACAAGCTTCCGCGAGATGTTGACTGGACTTAACGACTTGGTTTTGAACATTTACGTTAACTTTAGGCTCAAACTTACGCGGACAGATGACACCAAGAAACAAATATCAAGTGATACTTATTGACGTTCACAGTAATAAATTGTGTATATATTTGAAACTTCAAAGTATGAGAGCATATTTGGTAGTAATTAAGGTTAGCTGTAAGACTTTTGATTGCATTCTTGACTTCTAAATATCGTTGGCACTGCACATCTTGGGCTATAAACAAAAGCTACGCGTACAATAAGTATTCATACTTTGTGTTTATTAAATATTTTTGAGACCTGGTGATTTTTTATAATGATTTTTATAATTTTTGTACCAAAAAGTAGTTACAAAACTTTGATTTAATAAGTAACCCTCATTAAACCGCACAAAACATTTTTTGGACCCGAATATACCGACAGAACGTACTTAAAGGTTAAAAGTTAGAGTACGCTTACAATGTACCGTTTTTTTTCTCATGTACCCGTGTGTCGGAGGGCCGGGTATCGCTGAAGCATTCATCGCAACCCCCCAACGGGTATTGGCCCGCCAGATGGTCAGGCGGGCTCCGAACAAAACCCCCTTGGCGGCGGATGAAGCTGTTGGGCTCCGCCGCCAAAACAACCAGCGGCCGCAGATCTTCTCTTCCTCTGCAGCCCCACCGCGACGCAACAATGGTGTGCCCCCATTTGGTCGCGGGAGATTGGGCGCGCGGCAACGCAACACTGAAACGCCTCTCCGCCCGCGACCGCACCCGACTGCGAGGGACAGACAGAACTGTCTCCCGCACACGCACTTTGGACGCATCCTACGCAGGCCTCATCCTAGCCTACGTGGAGCGTCTTCTCCCGGGATCCCGCTTAGCTTCACCGTGGGTGTACATCAAACCCACGGTTACTGAGCCCCCCCACCACGACAAGGTGGAGATCCCACGGCGGGGGAAGCTTACAATGTACCGTAAAGCTGCTAACCTGAATAAAGATTAACATTGTATAGATCATTCAACTTTAGTAATACTACAAAGTACACTGATGAAAAGTACGTGCCGTTTATGTACCTATTTTTCGGTATAAATGGATTTATACTAGAAATAATCCAGTTTTAATAAATAATTAAACGAAGAAAAGTACCACAATACAAAGTGACTCAATGTTTAGAAGTAATACTGGTATAAGCACTATTAACAGGTATTGTAGTTTGTTTCATATCATATTTAACTGATACAAGTCACAAACAGCGATTCTCCTAGACTTAGCAATAGCTAAGCGTATATTAATGCTTGACTATAACTGCGTATATACATAGTCTGCATACATAAGTCACAGTTTTAGCAGATTATCAAAGCCTACAATTCCATAACTTGCCAAGAATCCTAAAACAAACTTAAATGAAACCACTTCTGAACAACACACATCAATCACTCGCCACGTCACTGAAAAGACACAATAAAGCCAAGGTGACGTCGTCGTTGACACGAGTATTTAATCAACAATTCAAAAGTCCGGCCGCACAATTCGCCTGTAGCATAATCGCCGCGTGTCGCTTGTAGGTTGTCTGGGAAATGAAAATCGGTGGTGTACACCCTTTCGCCGAGCGATGCTAAATTGGAAAAGCAACACCTGTGCCGCCCGTGTTTTCAAACAACACTTCCCGCTCATCGCCGAGCGGTATTGACGTGCCAACTTAGATATTGAGCGAGAAAACTGTTAATACAAACTTGGATGTAATTGTTTCTTGTTGGCGTAGGGTGTTGTGATTTGAAATCTTTGTTTGTTTTAAGCTTTGAAAAAAAAACAATATTGTTGGCTTCGTTTGTATAGTAAGATGCAGTGCTAATACTTTTTATTGATGTTGGCATGGCATTAGAAAGTTGCATTTAAGGCATCGTCAACTTGATTATTTAGACAATTTAATACTTACGCACATAACTTCGTATACTCAGATTACGCAGTGAAACATGCCGCCGTGAGTTTGAACTCTAGAACATCTCCGTAGACTGCTACGGTGATCTTCTTCTGGTTCGGACCAGCAGACCGCTACGCTAGTCTTCCTTACCGACTGTAAGTACCGCGGCGGGCCGAAATGGGCCTGTTACGCAGTGAAGGTGTTAAGTATGTAGCACGGATTAAAGCTCACTTACGAAGATTTTCCTACTCAAAAAGCCATGTTTACAGTATACCATAAAGGACTAAAAATATCTTGCAAACAACAAAAAACACCCATTCTTGCCCAACTTAGTAATCAAATCCCAGCTCTGCTGATAGCTATACGGGACACGTGAGGTCCCAGTATCGTTGATTGTTTATCGACCAGTGTGTACAACAAACTACCCACGCTATGTACCCAACAGACACATAATGAAGATTGCACGTCCACAGTTACCGAGTTTACGTAACGTAGATAGTAATCAATATGAAATCAACTATTCGATATCGAACTACCGCCTCGTTTTACATATTGGAGCGCACCCACTATAATGTCAATAGCGCTTTTGTATGGAAACCGCACAGTGGTCCAGGCAAAGGTGGTCTGGGCAATTAGCAGATAGCATTGCCTCCGTCTCTATCATTTTGGTACATACGAGCTTTAAGATCGAGGAGTATTACCTGTTTATGATTATTAAAATCTTACATACTTTCAACAAGTGTTTGAATAAAGTTCCGCATTTGTATTGTTTAAATTACTTATAAATATACGTATAAGATATATAGATAGTATACTGCGTAATCCACGAACTCTGAGCTTACATAGAGCACCTTACTTAGTAACTTAGTATCCTTGCCTGTTACAAAAATTTACTAGGCGTGTCCACAGACGCATGCCTTGCTTTACAGGGCAGGTAGTACATATTAAATTATGTTCATAACAGTGCAACATAATAGCGTGTTGTTGTATGCCATGTTTTATGATTTACAACAACTATTTAAATTCTTCCTTAGAATACGATGCAAATGCTACCGAGAGCATGCAATTAGAAGCAAAGTTATAGGAACATAGTGTAATCTCATGATTAGTTCTCTGCCTTACTGCCGCAGTGAGTACACTAAATAGTTTTCTCTTACATGTTTTTTTTTTATTCCACTAGGGTGGCAGACGAGCATACGGCCCACCTGGTGGTAAGTGGTTACCGTAGCCCATGGATGCTTGCGACAGCAAGGGTATTACTAGCGCGCTACCAACCCTCAAGAAGGATAGAGGAAAGAGGAGGAAAAAAGGGATGGTATTGGGAACAAGGGTTGGGCCTCCGGCACTGTCACTCACAGAACGAAACGCAACAGTAGGATACTGTTACTTGACGTCGGTCTTCTGTGAGATGGTGTTGCTTCCCTGGTCGAGCCGGCCCATTCATGCTGTTGCCAGCGTGTCTCTACCACCTTGTAAAACCACCATGCATGTTAAAGAAAATGTATTAAGACCACAACCGCTTGAATGTATTTCAATGTTTTTACGGATATTCCATCCGATGATTTTCTTTCTATGAAAATAATTTTATTAATTACTAGAGGACGCCAGCAGCTACGCCTGCATTTTTTTTTAATTTACCCGTTTTGGCCGATCCCGTGGGAATTTCGGGAAATCCCTTCTTAGTGCACCCCTACGGTTCCCAAAGAACATACATGCCAAATTTCAGCTTCCTGCGCCAAATAGTTTCGGCTGTAGCGTGTCTGCCAGTCAGTCAGTAACGCAAGGATTTTATATATTAAGATTATGTAGGTTGAATTATATGATATATTCATCATTTTAGTAGCAGTGTGTCACTGCATAATGCCTGCAGCGTGGCCCTTTACTAATAGCAGCCTACTCTTAGCGATATCAGACGATACGAGTGAATGGGATTATGCAATTAAGTAATAGCTTAACTAACTTAACGGACTATAAATATCTGAAATGGATATTTTGGCAAGTGCTGTGTTGGTCTGGCGACGAGAATATGGTTCGGTAATTAGTGACTGCGAAATCTTAGAACGGATAGAGAATGTGTATTTTAAAGAACCATGCGTCAAATTGGGCTCAGTGTCAGAGTTATGGCATATGCCATTGGAAAGAATTTTGTTCGTACTAAAATTGTTACTACCAGCACCACCTTCAATTCCATTGCAGAAGAAAGATATGGACTTAAATAGATTTTGTAGAAAATACAATTGTTAGTCATAAAACTGTTATAGTAAAAATATATTCATACTTTAAAATCAGTGGCGTAGCTAGCCTGGGTGGCACCCAGGGCGGAAGTTGGCGGTCGACCGTTTTCTTTTTTTTTTGTCGATACCTAACAATTACGGGCTAACTGCTTCCGAATCGTAGTACTGAGCTAGTGCCTATGTGTTTTTATATGTTTGTACATTGTTCTTAAACTCGAGTTTGGGGTGGCACCCCAAAAAGGGTGACATCCGGGGCGGACCGCCCCCGCCACCCTCTCTCCCTTCCTACGCCACTGTTTAAAATAATGGTAAACAATAGATGCGTTTGCGCCCGTGTGATTTACAATACTCTCCTTCCCTCTCATACCTCTCGGACGCCTGCCCCGCGCCCGTTTGCTCTTAATCAGTCGACTCGTGATTCTCACGGTGTTATCTATGTGTCCTAAAAACTGGACAGGTTAGAAGTACCCTGAACCGAAGAGCATGCATGAGGAATCTGATGGGAGTGAATGAAGCAAGAGGGATATGTCAGGATCGTTGCAAATGGCGTTCCGTAGTCTCTGCCTACCCCTCCGGGAAACAGGCGTAAGTCTTTGAATGTATGTATGTATGTTATCTGTGTGTTCTCGTGTATCCTCTCGGCACATACAATTTAATCCACTGGCAGGTCACCTAAACGTTATTATTATTGATATGGATTGAAATGTTAATAACAATATTTTAACTGTTAGCAGCTGTTTTATTTTTTATGTATTCTTTGCACATGGAATTATAACTAGTTAAAGATGTGAAACAACACAAACTACAATGCCATAACAGCATTACTTTGCAGGATTGTAGTTTATTTATGGTAGTAGAAAAATATTTATAGCAAAATAACCCCATGGATTTGTCGCAAAAATGAGTTTATATCTTTATATTTAGTGCTTTACAAGTATATTCAAAGTGATCTCATCTCTGTTGGTGGGTGAGCCCAGGCTTCATACATTTTTGCCCATGGTCCTTTAAATTGCTGTGCATTATATTTTAAGATTAAGTGCCCGTCGCGTCCTGTCTGTTTATAAGAACGCGATAAGTTTTAAAACTACTGAACGGCTTTTGAACGGAATTCGCCAATATATAGTGTAATTCCTGACGAAGATTTATAAGAAGATGTATTATGCATACGGGCAAAGCTTAGTTTATAACAAATCTGAAGAATTTGTTTATTTTTCAAAATATACAAGCGATAACAATGCAAACTTGCCAAACTTGCAGCAAGTTTAAATCAAACTTGCTAGTTTCACTGTGACAAACTTGCATGAAGTTGGTTTTTCAAAGGATTTGGATGACGACGAGCACAGGTTGGTGGTCGGTCGACCTCCTAGATACAGCAGGAGGTGCTCGACGACCAGCTGTTGTCGGACCACCAACCTGTGCCTTGTATCTGTGCAACCCTTGCAAAAGCAAACTTCATGCAAGTTTGATGCAAGTTTGTCACAGTGAAACTAGCAAGTTTGATTTAAACTTGCTGCAAGTTTGTTGCTATCTGGATTATAAAATAATAATAAACACACTAGTCTGGCTTACACCAAAATTATTAGACAAGAATATCACACTATATGCTCTATGAAATCACCTGTACTAATTAAATAACATTATAAACCTGAAGAGTTCATTTTGGTTATTAGGGTGCATAGGGTGCCCACCAAGAACTTAGGGTCCCAAGCCAACCTCACCTGCAAGTAGTGCACCTGCCGATCAACGGACGAGGCTCTGGCAAATAAAATATCCCGATATTCGGCAATAGGCTCGCCACCTATTACGTGGGATCAAAACACTGGCGAAAAGTGGGCGTTTAATATGCCTCTGCCTACCCCTTCGGGGAAACAGGCGTGAGTCTATGTATGTATGTATGTAGAGTTTATTTCTTCGACTAAACATGAATGAAATGAAATGAAATGAAATGAAATGAAATAGTTCTTTATTTCGTATAAACTTTGCAAGTACTTACGAAACGTCATTTAAAAAGAGCATTTTATACAATTATTTTTGTGTGCCGAATTAGAACAGCTCAATCCCAAGCGTTTTGGTCGTTTTTATATTCAGATATTTTATAGTATGCTTTTGAACATAATTTCGCTTTAACAATAATTTTGAACTTATTTATAGACAAGTTTCTTAAATTATGAGGGAGCTTGTTATAAAAGCGTATACATTGCCCCATAAAACAGCTACTTATTTTGTGGAGACGAGTGCTATGAACTACCAGATTATTCTTGTGTCTCGTATTTACAGAATGTATATCACATTTTTTACTAAATTTGTCAATATTTTTATGTACATATAACAGATTTTCATAAATATATTGTGATACAACAGTTAGAATGTTTATTTCTTTGAATTTTTCTCTTAGAGTAACTCTTGGACCGAGGTTATAAATTCCCCTTACAGCTCTTTTCTGTAGAACGAATATTGTATTTAGGTCTGCAGCACTCCCCCAGAGAAGAATCCCATACGACATTAAGCTATGAAAATAACTGAAATAAACCATTCTAGCTGTTTCTAAATCTGTAAGGCGTCTAATTGTCTTAACTGCATAAGCTGCAGAACTAAGTTTGCCCGATAGCCTTTCAATATGTGGACCCCATTGTAGTTTGGTGTCGAGCATAATACCTAAAAACATGGTTGTCTCGACGGGCTCAATCCTAGATTCATTAAGTTGCACATTGGTTTCCAATTGTTTAACATTAGGCATAGAGAATTTTAAAAGTTTCGTTTTCTTATTATTATTAAGTAATAGGTTATTTACATTAAACCAATTAACAACTTTAGAGAGTGCATTGTTTACTTCGTCAAAATTAACCTGTTGTCGTTTAATGTTAAAAATCAAAGATGTATCATCCGCAAACAACACAATCTCATGATTGTCCTTTACATAATTAGGTAAATCGTTAATATATATCAAGAATAAAAATGGACCTAGAATTGAACCCTGCGGGACACCCATTTTTAAAGCTGAACCTGGAGATGTCTTACCATTAACTTCGACCTTCTGGATTCTGTTGCCCAAGTAAGAAGTCAGGAGATCGAGAGCTTTGTTCCTAATGCCGTAGTGATATAATTTCCTGATAAGAGTATCATGATGTACACAATCAAAGGCTTTTGATAAGTCGCAAAATATACCTAACGCATCTTGTGACTTCTCCCAAGCCGCAAAAATACTTTTCAGTAACTCAACTGCTGCGTCAGTAGTTGAACAACCCCTCGTAAATCCGAACTGTTTCTTGTGAAGAAGATTATGTCTATTAAAATGATTAAGCAATTGATTAAGTATTAACTTTTCAAAAATTTTACTAAGAGTTGGCAATACCGAAATAGGTCGAAAATTTGAGGGGTCTGATGTGTCACCAGATTTAAATAAGGGTGTAATTTTACTATATTTCATTAAATCAGGAAATGTTCCAGAAGCGACACAGCCATTGAACACTGTGGCTAGATGTGGAGCAATTAAAGTAATAATATATGAAACAGTCTTTACTGACAATCCCCATAAATCCATTGTGTTTTTCATATTAATAGTTTTAAATTGTTTAAGAATATCTTCAGTAGTAACAGCAGTAAATTCAAAGGCTGTGACACATTCTGGTACGCAGTCCTTAAGTAGTATTTCAGCAGACGTGGAAGATGACTTGAGTGACTCTGTAGTTAAAATGGGTATATTAGCAAAAAAATTTTCAAATTCTGTCGCTACTTCCAAGTCCTCTGCAACACTCACATTATTGATATTTAGTAGGTAGTCGCGACTGCGTGCTTTGGCTCTACCAGTTTCGTTATTGATGACATTCCAGGTAGCTTTTATGGTATTTTCAGCGCATTTTATTTTATTTTTCAAATAAATTGATTTTGCAGCATAACAAGCTTGTCTGAATGTTTTTGAATATTTTTTTACATAATTAATAAAGGCTGGACTATTATTAAAAGTTTTTTCATTGTAAAGTTCATATAACCTAATCCGACTTTTATGAATGCCTTCAGTTGCCCAATCACTAAACGTCAGACGGTCAGTTACATTAATTTTTTTGGGTTTAAATACAACAGAAAATTCATCATTAATCAATTTAAATAATGAGTTATATAACTGATCCGGACGGTCATGAGTAGGCAACCAACGCATTTTACTAGATAAATTATTTTTAAAAACTTCCATTCGGTTTTCATTTATAGGTATAAAATTTATAATTTTACTCTGTACCTTAAGGTTTTTTCTTGGACAACAGACTAACTGCCCACTGTGATCAGACTGAAGCATATTAATTAAGGATTTATGTAAAGGTTTAGTGTTAATAAATATATTATCAATACAGGTGGCACTTGTGGCAGTCACTCTAGTTGGTTCTAAAAAAGTATGACTTAAATTGTAAGATTTAAAAAGATTTAAGAAATTAATTGATGAAGAACTTTTCTCTAAAATGTTAATATTAAAGTCACCACAAACAGCAACTGTTTTATGGCAATTATTAACTTTGCTTAGGGCGTCCTCCATAATTACTATAAAACTTTCAAAAGGCGCACATGGAGGCTTGTATACACTCATAACAATGAACTGCTCAAATTCGACACATGATATCTCTATAACTCGCTCAACAGAAAGGCTCACAATATCAGATCTTTCCCTAAATTTTAAAAGTTTATTTATTATAATTAACGAGCCGCCTCGAATAAAGTTTTCTCTGCTGAATGAGCTTGCAACCTGGTGGTTATTGAAATTGAATATGAACTGATGGCTTTTTAGCCAATGTTCTGTAATACATAAGATGTCAATATTGTTACAGTTCATAAACAATTCCAATTCTAATTCCTTACTCATCAACCCTTGTATATTCTGATGCACCAGGTTGATACAAGTCTTTAAAGTATTTTTTTTACAATGTGTGGTTGATGAAAGTGTGTTTTTCTTACTTATAATAGGTGTGGTATTCAAAAAGGTAACTAATGTCTTATCAAGGTTATTGCCAGAGATTGACTCTATTGTCTCATTACTTAATTTAAAGAATTTGGAACGGATTCCAAGCTAATATTTAATGTCAAATTAGACTGCTCAATAAAAGCAGAGTTATTAGCCAAATTTTTGGCTGTGTTATTAATAAAATATGCTAGCGATGATGCTATTTGTCTTTGATTATATTGAGATAGATAACAACTATCACATGTCAAATAAAAGTTTCTAATGAAAGCATTAGAGTCAATTATGTCAATAAAATCATTGTAAAATGTCAGTGTATGTAATTTGCTATTTAACTTATGTCTAAAATCATTTTCGGCCTGTGGCAACAACTTACTGTAGGGAAATGCAACTAAAATTATTTTTCTAACTTTTATGTTTAATAATTGATTGAAATATCTTTTTATAGTATTTAAATTTGCATTACCCCTTCTCCCAATAAAAATGATTATTGTTGAATCGGGACAGTATGTTTTACTTAAAATGTTTTGTAAGATATGTGTAAAACTTGCTCCGGGCATACAAAAGTTGGTTACTGTTTGACCTGTCCTTTTTCTCAACAATTGGCTCATATTCCTACCTATCTCATCACTAAACATTAATAAATTGTTGGTGTTCGTATTTGTATTCAGATGTGAGAGGGAAGTGCTAGCATTCATGAAGCTGTTACTCATCACCGCTGACTGAGATGACATAGCAGAACTATCTTTCAAGTTGGTAGGCTGTGAAAAACTTTGTGGT
This sequence comes from Euclidia mi, assembly GCA_944739405.2. Classification (NCBI taxonomy): domain Eukaryota; kingdom Metazoa; phylum Arthropoda; class Insecta; order Lepidoptera; family Erebidae; genus Euclidia; species Euclidia mi. The sequence goes on from OX123190.2 coordinate 26,959,514, forward strand.
GTCAGGCTAGGTTCATTGGCCTGATTATTATTAGTTAATGATATGAGTCTTTGCTCATTGTATTTACACAAATCCACTAATTCGTCCATGGCCAAGATATGTTCATTAATTTGATTTTGAGATAATTGATATTTCTTTGTCATGTTACATAGGGAATCTTGTAAGCGGTCAATCTCTGTCTGCAGACAATGGATATCAGCCTCATACTTTATAAGATTATTATCTAGTTTAGTCATGCAAATAGACAAATCTTCCTTTAGAGCTATATACTTTCGGCAATAATTGACATTTGACTTTGAATTTCGAAATTTTCTTAATAACTTTTCCTTTTTCTTAATTTGTTTATTCAACTTAACATACTTTTTCAGTTTATTTGCTGAGTTTATGGTTTTACTAGCTTGAACAATTGAATTGTCTTTAGTTAAGTCAATTGTAATAACTTCCATGTTTGAGTTTGAGTTGGCAGAAACCATAGATGGAGCGCTACCGACCAGGTCATCAAACAGTGATTGTGTAGTGGCTGATTTGATGGACCGGTCTGCACACTCCAATCTATTAATATGATTGTTAGCCTCACTTAGGAGGCCCTCTAATTGGGTGATGCGCTTGAGTGCGGTCTCAAACTCATTACTACAACTGTCAAAATTGTTTACAACTGATTGTAATTTATCGCGTTCATCTAAAGATGTAATTAAATGAGAATGAATTTCTGCCATCTCAGTTCTTAGTTGAGAATTTTTCTCTAAAATCTGTAGCATCTCCCTCTCATTGTCATCATGCTCACTTTGTAGTGTCTCACACAAATCCTTGTATTTCTTAAGTTCTTTAAGTGTTAATTGTAATTTTTCCTCCTCTAGACGCGCCTTCCTGGTCATCATCTTGTTAATAGATTTAAAATAATTGGATCGCAAGAAACTTAAGAACAAAAGACAAAAATAATAAAGTAGGTACTTATTGTATGACACTTAGGTTTGGGAAGTCACCAACCAAAATGAGCCGGGCAATCGAGATATGTTCACTAGGTGTTTATTACTTGTGCAACATTGTTTAGATGTACAATATATCGTTAACTTACCTCAACTGCTCGTATATTAGAAAAAGTAATGCAAAAGTATTTTAAATAACAGTTCGTTTGACAGATGACTTTGCAAAACTTTTACTTTGTGTTATTCACCAACATTCACTTCTAATTATGATATTAAACAGTTAATTACCATTATAACACACTAATACGCACTTAACATACAAATAATACCTAATAAAATGAATTAAATCAAATAAAATAAAATAATTATTGGGAGAAGCACAGTTTTACGTCTTACTACCAGTGTTGCCAGAAACCAAAAAAAAAAAAGAAAAAAAAAAACAAAAAAAAAATTCTGAGAAATGGACTGGACTGAATCAAGAAAGGCTTTAGGCTATATAACATAAAGCTAACAGCCACTAGTGCGGAGCAGGAGCCATAAACATTTATAACGCGTGTCTAACCAAAGGCACTATTATATTATAGCTTATATAGCTGACCATAATATTTACTCGCCACTCATTTTAAGTATACCTTCGAGTATGGAATGGAATAAGATAAAGTTATCTAATAGATTTGATTAAGCTTGGAGCTCGAATGACTTTTCAATACACACATTTTGTGTAATAAATCTCTGAGTACAATACTAGATGAACTGGCATTAAACCTATTTTGCAACAGAACAATTCGAAAAATTAAAAACAATAATACCATTTTGGTGCTTAAATATCGGAACTTCTCACAAAAACCGTCAATATTTGATAAATACAGATCTGATCGAATATAAGTTAAATAAGTCGTAGGATGTCTCGCTGAGATTTTTATTGATGGGCGTAATTTATTTGAACGGCACCCGCAGTGTGCTTCGGGAGAAATATGAAAGGTATTACAGCAAAAAGGCCTCTTCGAATTTATGAGCATCTCTTTTGTTGTTTGATAACGTTCAAGTTTTCATGGTGAGACGCACGGGTTTTTCGAATGTTCTCGAAGCTTGAAACTGGATTCAAATAGAATATTAATTCAATGCAGTTATTTAATATCAACAAGTTTAGCTGTACTTCGTGTGTTTACGGTAACTGCGTTATCGATTGGTGGCTTGGTGTCCTGGGAAGCGCTGCTAACTAAATTATAAGTTGTTCGATCAGTTATTAGCAGTGAACGGTATTGAATCGGAGTAATTGGTACTTGCGCGAATACAGCAGACGTGAATGCTCCAGGGAGTTATAATGTATCTAATCGCGTCTAAAAGTCTGTTTTTATGTTTGCTCGCTTTGTTATATTTATTTATTAATTTAGGACAACCAGTAGTTGTTACATTGTAATAAATGATTAAAAAAAACAGAATTAATAAAATAAAAACTAAATGTACAACAGTTTAAGGTGTCACAACAAGCACCAAAATGTAACATTCACGTATAGATATAAAAGAAATCAGACAATTAAATATTAAGTAACTAAAAACTAAATTGGAAAACACAATGAGAAAAGAAATGAAAAAAAACTATTAGACAATTTTAATAATAAACTTAAATTAATCTTAATAACCTTAGAAGTGTTGTTTTAAATGTGGAGAGCTTGTCCGCAAATACATCAACTTTACCCGACATAGCATTGTATGCTTTGGATAACCGATTTACGGGCGAAAATTGCTTTAAATTTGTCCTGGCAAATGGCTGGTGTAAAAGTCCTACAATAACTAAGTCACGCCTAGGTACACGGCGAGGGACAAGTAGTTTAAATGAATCCAAGAGGGATGGACAGTCGATATCGCTTCTTAATAGTTTGTAGAGAAAAACCATATCGTTAACTTGTCTACGACATGACAGGCTATCTATTTCAAAGTACCGTAGCTTATCACTATATGATTCCAGTTGTTTATGCAAGTTACAAGAGAAGGCTAGATGCCTAAGAAATCGCTTTTGGACTCTCTCAATTCTTAATTGATGCACGGTGTATTGAGGCGACCAGACAACAGAGCAATATTCCAGATGACTCCGTACATAACTATTGTATAATACAATTTTAGTGCCTGGTTTGCAAAAAAGTTTACCATTGCGTATGATGAAGCCGAGAATTTTAGAGGATTTGTTAATAATATTGTCAAAGTGCGGTAAAAAGGTAATTTGGAGTCGAAAAGGACTCCCAAATCCCTCTACACTGTTTTTTCCTCAAGTATGGTACCATTGATTTGATATTGTATTTTAATTACATTGTGGTTGCGGGTGAACGTGACGGTAAAGCATTTATTAATATTTAAGGACATTTTGTTTAAAGCACACTACTTATGAAATCAAGGTCCTTTAAAAAAAAACACAGTCCAGTGAATTTCTTATAGTTTTACATATTTTCAAATCGTCCGCAAATAGATAAACGCTACTAAATTTGATGGAAGAGACGATGTCATTAATAAATAAATTAAAGAGCCAGGGTCCCAAATGGGAATCTTGCGGAACTCCGGAAGTAGATGTATACGTTTTGGAACGAAACCCCTTAACTACAACATATTGCTTTCTGTTGGATAACAGACACCATATGCATCCAACTTTTGTATTAGCACTTCGTGGCAAACTCTATCGAACGCCTTCGCAACGCGTTCAGAGATGCGTTAACTGTTATTACGCTAGCCATATTGCTCAGAACCAAATCAAGAATTTTATTCGTGCTGTTGGTAACATTGTTATGTTGGCTAAGGTTATTAAGGGACATAAAATCTATAAGCAGATGAGCTTGTGAAGAACTTTGATTAGGTATTGGTTGACAATAATTACCACCGTTATCATTAGAATCTAACCATGAGATACAACTCACATTGAAATCACCAATGAGGCACACACTTTCCATTTTGTCGGAAGCATGGTTAAAATTATCTAAAAAGTGTTCCAGTATATTTCTATTGAATGGAGGTGGAAGGTAAACTGCGCAAAAGAAGATATATTTTTTTGACTAACCTCCACTTTTACAAATAGATCTTCGCAGTGGCTCTCTCCTTCTTTATACCGAGTAGAGTATAATTTGTTTGAAACTGCTATTATAATACCGCCGCCATCCTTGTTGTGGTGGAAACCACTGGTTTCGCGATCCCTTCTATAAACAGTATAACGGCTATCAAATAATTCTGTGTTATATATAGTGCTATTTAACCACGTTTCTGACAAGATGATTAAGTCATAGTTAGAACAAATAATAGCAGATAAAACATTCTGATAATATATATTCAGAAGAATAGTGAACTTTGTAACGGTTTATACAATTATCTTGCATAATAATATAAAATAGGAAAACTGAATGTAAGTAAAAACAAGTTATTTCAGCTTATCCAGCGTATCATGATTTTTGACATATATATACTCATCGTGTTCCGTTTTTCGTAAGAAGACACGACCTTGTCTTATCCATACAAACTTGTAACCTTTTTCTTTGGCAACCTGACGGGCAGCTGCATGAAGTTTCTTGTTGGTTGTGGACAAGTGTTCGAGAATGTAAATTGGCGATTTGTTGCCTGCAATCCAAATATGGCTGGTATTAATCTTGTTGTTCTGATTCATCTTATTGAAATGTATAGTTTTAGCTAAAAATGTATCACGAAGCCTCAGGGTGGCGAGTCTAACAATGACTGCTCGATGTCTTTTGTCATCCTTGTTGTTCTTCGCCACGCGAGTGCAGTGATGAATATCAGCTTCTCTCAAGTCGCAGGATACTACTTTTGCGAGCTGCATTACAGTTGACATCAAGTTCTCTTGCCTATGCTCGGGCACACACTGTATCTTCAAGTTGTTAGAGCGGTTGTGTTGTTCTATGACCTGGAGCCTGATTTGTAGATCATGTACAGTGTTCACTAAAAGAGTATGCTCTTTCTGCAGCTTAACAACAGTAGCTTGGTATGAAGTTACAGCATTTTTGGTGACTTCATAATTTTCATCCAAAAATTTCACGCTTTTCTCTAAGGTAATCATTTCTTGTTTTATGGATTGAAGTTCAGTACGTACCATTTGTTTAAGAGTCTGATTAAGTTCTTGCATTAAAGCTGATTTCATGAAGCTGAATTCTTCTCTGATTATTTCTCTGTCGTCATCCTTCGAAAGAGTAGGTGTAAAAGAATCTATATTTGCATTGCTTGTAGAGAGAGCAGGCAATGACTTTTTACGTTGTGTGATGTTGTCATTGGTAAATGGAGATTCTTGCCGATTTTTCGTCTTGCTAGGCGAATCTTCAGGCCGCAATGGTGTATTACTATTGTCAAATTTGGGTTGTTTAGCGCGACATCCGTGGCACTTCCATTTACTTTTCTGATCGGTATTCATTGCAGAGAAGCGCTTTTCATTCAAATTAGCACACGGAAGAATAACCAGAATGAAATTGCATTATATTCTACACACTAAAAGTGTATTAAAACTCAGTAAAGCAAAAGCATTTCAGTCTCGTAGCTTCGACATTTGCTCATTAATATTTGGATATTTACGCCAGTGCCTTAACCAAAACACAGTCTAAATCTATATGCACCATAACTCACACATAAACCCATAAAATTAAAAAACATTTAAAACTCCGTGGTACAACCACTTTTAATATTCACGCAACACTGAACTGTTTCCCACCATCCACAAAAATCGAGACCATATCAAATATCTACATTTTTATAAAGTCACACGGGCATACCGCAACTAGGCGTCGGCGATCGCGGCAAACGCTGCATACATTTTTGTAATTAATTTCCCTGGTGTGTAGTAAACAACTGAAGAGAACCCTATTCCTTGTTTATGCTTCTTCCCCGGGCACTTTTATGAACATATTACATACATACATAGACTCACGCCTGTTTCCCGGAGGGGTAGGCAGAGACTACGGAACGCCATTTGCAACGATCCTGACACACCTCTCTTGCTTCATTCACTCCCTTCACGTTTCTCATGCATACTCTTCTGTTTAGGGTACTTCTGACCTGTCCTTTTTTTAGGATGTCTCCAATCTGGTCAGAGAACGTCCGCCTAGGTCTTCCCCTTCGTCCTGTCCCATTCACACTTGCCATATATATCTTCTTCGTCAGTCTTTCGTCATCCATCCTCTCCATGTGCCCAAACCATCTTAACATGCCTTTCTCGATGCTTGTCACTACATCTTCTTTTACCCCACACCACTCTCGTATCACACAATTCTTTACTCTGTCGGTCAAAGACACATCACACATACTTCTCAGTGCTCTCATTTCTACAGCATTTATACTACTTTCAAGTCTCCTCTGCCATACCCAACTTTCACTACCATACATAAGGGTAGGCACTAACACCCCTCTATGCACAGCCAAACGTTCCTTTTTGGATACGTTTTGACTGTTCATAAACGCCTTCAGAGCTCCATTCACACTATTACCTGCATTAACTCTTCTTTCAATATCTTCTTCATTCTTACCATCTCTTGTAAACAACGTACCTAAATAAACAAACTCATTCACTTGTTCCACTCGCTGTCCATCGATCAAAACATTACAAGCCGTAACGCATTCCTCCTTTTCAAAAACCATAACTTTCGTTTTACTTACATTCACTTTCATTCCTTTCCTCTCTAATGCACCATGCATGATTGTTACCATCTCCTGCAACTCCTCCGCTGAAGATGCAAGTATTACCTAATCATCAGCATAAAGAAGGCATTTGACGAGTAACCCATTCAACCTTAATCCGCAGTCACTATTTTTTAAATCTTGCAAACAACTGTCCATGAAGAGGTTAAACAGCCACGGCGACGCTACACATCCCTGTTTAACACCTTTCTCGATGGTAAACCAGACAGTGTATGACCCGTTTATCCTCACACAAGCTCTAGACAACATATTAAGCTATCAAACGTAAAATTTTCTTTACTTTCCACCACGCACGTTAGAGGTCACTAATAACTTAATGTTTTATAGTTTTTGTGGGGTTTGGTATGGTGCTTAATGATTATTGATTTTAGGCTTTAGTTGTAATTTATTTATTAAGTACCTATATTATTATTATTTTTTTATTAAAAAGACAACTCCCGCATTAGGGCTAAATCCTGTGTCGCGGGGAACTTTACAGACATACAACTAACGGACACAATGAACACCCAGACTCGAAACAACAATTTATGAATCACACAAAGTGTTGTCTCGAGTGGGGATCGAACCCACAACACTTCGGCACAGTGTCAAGCGGTGAGGCGGCTGCTTAAAGCACTACGGCAACCGTGCAGTCAACATAGACTCAACTCAGTATATAGTCAACCCTAAGATAATATAATAATGTGTGATATAAATGCTTTTTCGTAGTTTTATTTTATTTTGTAAAAACTATATACTGGAAATACTGAAGTAGAACATACATTTCAACTAGGTAATATAACTGTTGTACTTAGCAATAAGGTTATTAATCTCAACGAAAAAGCTTACCTTCAAATATTACTTCATACTTTTCTATGGTAGAAAACATTATATTTGAGAAAAAAATATGAAAAAGTAGCAGAAGGCAGCAGGACACATTATATTTCTGAGAAAACCACCCAGACATTGCCATATCAAAATGAAATAAACCATAGTCTTCGTTCACATGTTCCTTATACAATTGTTGGTATGTCATCACAGCCACCGCCGCCAAGTGCTGGCGAGCATTTATTTCTTGAAGTTGTTTTAAACCACACCAAAATCCTAATCGGCGTTTACTATTGTCCTTCTTTACGAATAGATTACTTTTCTACTTTCGAAACCTTATTGGTCAATACCCTGCCCTCTTGCAGTCACATAATCATAATGGGCGATTTTAATACCTGCCTGCTCAAAAATGATGCCCGCTCGTCTTCTCTTTCTTCAACTTGTGCATCGTGTAATCTGTCTATATTGCCACTTAGCGCAAATCATCATTTCCCTAACTCCACACCTTCACTCCTTGATCTTATAATGGTTTCTTCAAGAGAACATGTTGCCATGCACGGGCAGTACCCAGCCGACATGTTCTCATATCACGATCTGCTTTTTCTATCCTACAAAATCCGTCCTCCTAAAATAAGACATAAACTACTTATGCAGCGCAATTTTGGTGGAATGAACCTTGATAACCTTTGTAAAGATGCCAGAAATATTGATTGGACTCAACTTGTCAATTCGCAATCTAGTGATGAAAAGGTCAGCATATTTACAAGTAAAATCACTGATCTGTACGACAAGCATGCACCAATTCACCCTGTCAAAATGAAGCACCCTCCCTCGCCTTGGCTAACGGAAAATATCAAACAGCTGATTCACAAGAAAGCGGCTGCTAAATTAAGATACAAAATAAGGCCTGACGCTCTTAACTTACAAAAATATGTCGCGATAAGGAATCTCTGCAATAAGGTGTGTAGGGATGCACAACGCCAACATATTCACAGATCTGTACAAAACGGTGATCCAGCTAAAGTCTGGAAATTTCTTAAAACCCTAGGGGTCGGCAAGGCTCGTCAACACATCAATCCTAATGATTTCAATATTGACTTGCTCAATCAACATTTCTCTGCCTCGTCCAATATTGATAGGACTACTAAGGCAAGCACAATTAATTATCTTTCTTCTCTGCCTACCCCTAGTTATTCACAATTTGTCTTTAATCACTTCACCGATAGTGATGTTAGGAAGAGCATAATGTCAATCACATCCAACGCTGTTGGTAGTGACTGTGTCAGCCGTAATATGATCCTTCCTATCCTCGATTTAATCCTTCCCATCATATCCCACATCCTAAATCACTCCTGTTCCAGTGGTATTTTCCCGTCAATCTGGAAGGATGCCCAAATTACTCCTATTCCGAAAACTTCTCACCCGTCATCCTTTTCTGATTATCGTCCCATTTCAATCCTACCATTCCTCTCCAAAGTCCTCGAACGTCTTGTCTACAACCAAATGAACTCATTCTTATGTATAAATAATCTACATAATCCTTTTCAATCTGGTTTCCGTGCGGGTCATAGCACCGTCACATCCTTGGTCAATATTACGGATGACATCAGGGCTGGCATGGAAGGCGGCGAACTCACCCTTCTTGCTCTTCTTGATTTCAGCAATGCCTTCAACACAGTAGATTACGATATTCTACTTGGTCGCCTTTGCTCTCTTAACATATCTCCTACGGTGATTGATTGGTTTCGCAGTTACCTGTGTGGCCGCCGACAGCGTATACGCATCGAGAACTCACTCTCTTCTTGGTGTGATACATCTGCTGGCGTGCCCCAGGGTGGCGTATTGTCTCCTTTACTCTTCGCAATTTTCATAAATTCTATCTCAAACAACCTTCGCTTCTCCTACCACCTTTATGCAGATGATCTCCAAATATATGTGACGTCAATCCTTGACGCATCACTCGGCCCGGTCGACCCCGCCGCCCGCGCCCTGCAACGGACTATAAATATTGAAGCGCTAGCTGCGCTCGCGCTTACATCTGGCGAACCGGCGGCACCGAGTTAAGTAACCAACTCTCCTGGACGAACCGGCAGCAGGAACCTCAGCAAAACCTCACCCATCGCCGAATCACGCGACCCTGTGTATATATTTTTTAATAACACTTTACTAGTAATTTTTTCTATTGCTAAATGATGTGTAGATTTTCTTGGCAATTAAATCATTTTTTATTGTAACATTCAACTCATGTTCTCATGTAAACACACCCTAGTAGGGATAACGTAACAGTGGACACCTGAAAGGTCTTTCTACGTTACAGTGGCGCCCACGGGAATATTATAGGTAGGGTTTTGTTGAGAAGCCGCTGCCGGTGAGTTTTTTTATTTTATTTTTTTGTGTATGTGTGAAATCGTTCCAAAGCAGTGTGTAATTATTTTAGTGGCATTTATTGTTTCTTTTTGCTTGTTTTATTGTGGACGGAAAGTCGGTGGTGTTATGCCGGCCACAATAGACATTTTCTCTTTTTGTTCTGTTGTGCTCGGAAGGTCGGTTTTGTGTTGAGCCGATCACAACAGACAAATTTTGTCTTACTACGCATGGTAAGCATTTTATATTATAACTATTTCTGTTGCCGGGTGTGATAATTAATTTTGTATCAACCGCATAAGTAACAAGTTATAATCGTTTTGCTTGCGACCACGTGTCAACTAAATGACGCGCTGTGGTCACATTCCTTGATTGCATTCTTTGTATTGCGATTTATGACCTCACGTCCACTAACGACGTGCTAAGGTCACCTTCGTTGATCGTATGCTTCGCGATTAGCTTTTTAAATGACACTAAGGTTATTAAGTGCTACTGGTAATTATTGCTAATAATCTGCTTTGGCTGACTTATGGAACGAATTCACACCCTTCTCTTTTTCATTTCTTTCTATTTTCTACTATAACCTTCTGCTAGTGATTTTGTACGGCGATATATTTCTATATAGTCGGTATTATTTAATACTTTTACCGCCTACTACGGCGATTATCTTTTAAATTAAATATTTTTCTTACTAAGAAAGTTGCATCTTTATTATACCACGTGTACCTAACATAGTTGGACTGGCTGAGAATGAACGTACCTAAGATGCTAGCGTATTATATACTAGGTATCTAGCTAGAATTCCGTGTTCATTTATTAATAAAATGTACACGTGTCACATGCAGGTTGCTCACTAACAATAATGAACGAATGTAATTATTGTCTATTTGGTATAGAAATACGAATATCATCGTAGAATTATTAGTTGTTCGTTTTGTCAAATGTTTATTATTCTACAATCGTTGTTTTTGCTCTTCGATTCTATCTTCTTGTTGCTGCCTATCGGTATGTTATTTGAGAATGCATCTATTTATGCATTTACTGTTCATTGTGAACTCAATCATAAAATTCCTGCGTCGCAATTATTGAATTATATTTTTTTGTAATGTTTTGTGTCACTAGGATTGTTCTTTCAATGTCTGGTTTCTATTGAAATATATAAAACATATAATGATAAATAAATGGTAAAATTAAGCCGCTGACGGCCGGAAAACTACTTAATTGTCAATATGTAACTTGTTTCCTTTTTACTAAAAGCTATGCATCTGGTTTTACTAGACCAGTTTAAGTAGTGGTTATATTGTGTTCTTGTGTTAACGCAAATGTTATTATATCTAACTGAATTTATCAAACTTAATTGAATTGAAACTTACTTTAACTAAAGTGGGTATTTGCACATAATTGAATCAATAACTTCTTTTCTTGAATAAATAAGTGCCAATTTACATATGAATCAAATAAATAATATTTATACCTCATTAAATAACTAAAGTGGCTGTTTACACACAAATTAATAAATAATTTCAATACTTAAATAACTAATGTGGGTATTTCTACATAAATCAATAATTTTTATACTTTAATAACTAAAGCAAATTAATTCATTTACAAGTTAAAGATAATACCATTTCGTATTTCACCGTCGTTTATTTTAACCTAAAAGCTGAATAAAATAATTAAATCTTATTCTATTATAGCATAAATGTGTTTATAAACGATTGGGTACAGTGTCATTAACAACAATGTAAGACGCATATGTATGCGAAGTTATAATTACCTACATAATTATTTGTGAAGGCCAACAATAGTGCTATTATTTTCGAGTTGGAGCTCACAAGTCACAAGATAACGCATTGTTGTGTTAACGATTTATGTAAAGATGCTAACATAAAACATGAATAAATATTACTGTTATAAATTGTCGAAGAGGTTTTCCAAACTTAATATTTTTGCACAATCTGTTATCTATCTAACTATATAAATATCAGATATGTTTCGCTTGGTGATTGCCATATAAAAGATCTTAAATTAACTCACTATAAAGTTCAAGAATGTAATGATTAATGCACATCACTAATGAATTAATCACTAAAATAACTTAACACTTCGTTACAAATAATATAAAAATCTTTAACTCCTTATTTCAGCTAAATCATGTACCCATATATCTTGTTATATATAGCTTTAGTAATGACTGATCGAAATATAATATTTTTTTTTTCCCTTATGGCTCAGTGGCTGAAAGGTTATGTCGGATCGGTCTGTGGTTCGATTCTCGATTGTTTTTTTTTGTGTTTTTAACCATGGTAGTGTGTACTATGTCGTCGACAGTCTCCTTTGACGATGTACTATACATTACATCTTGCCGCGAATATTTTTTTTTTGTGTTTTTGGCTATGGTTGTGTATACTATGTCATCGATTGTCTCCTGCGGTGATGTACTAGGTATACATTGCAACCTATTCCGAATTGTGTATTTGCCGTTGTTGATTTTGTATCATAATCAGAAACCAGTTAATTGTCCGCGACAATGGAATGCGGCCGGCGCCAAGCGCGCAGTGATGACTCATTTGTTTACGTCAGCCGATCACTCGGCTCAAAACATTGTATTATACTTTATACTTAATTATAATGAACACTTTTTTATGCTTTTACAATTCGCATCGAGCGCGTTAAAGAGCAATTTGTTTGTGATACTGCCAACTAATCGTATGATTGTTGGTATCGTAATATACTAAGATCGTAATATTGGTTTACGACTTATACTCTTTCAATTAATTTCACTTATCGAATATGGGTGGTCAGGTGGTGCCTACCAACATAGACTGGGTGGCTATTTGCTATAAAACTCACGTATAATACCTCTTCGCGCGTCGTGTATTATAATGAATACGACTCGCATAGGGAATGAATGCTGGCTTGTTCATACGTATGATTGTGAGTGGGCCTTTTGAATGTGATGTATGTCAGGTAATAGGAACGTTCAATGCTTGGTGACGTATGAATGGTCGAGGGTTATACTTGTTTTTTTTTACTCTTTTAGGGTTAGTAGCTGCCTTGTATTTAACCTACTGACACCACTACCACTCATCTGTTTCAGGGTCCCGGAATGCAGTTGCCGCCTACCAGCCACAGAATTTTCCCTCTGGGAAAATTCTGGCCTAATGGGGGGAGTATGTGACGTCAATCTTTGACGCATCACTCGGCCCGGTCGACCCCGCCGCCCGCGCCCTGCAACGGACTATAAATATTGAAACGCTAGCTGCGCTCGTGCTTACATCTGGCGAACCGGCGGCACCGAGTTAAGTAACCAACTCTCCTGGACGAACCGGCAGCAGGAACCTCAGCAAAACCTCACCCATCGCCGAATCACGCGACCCTGTGTATATTTTTTTAAAAACACTTTACTAGTAATTTTTTCTATTGCTAAATGATGTGTAGATTTTCTTGGCAATTAAATCAATTTTTATTGTAACATTCAACTCATGTTCTCATTTAAACACACCCTAGTAGGGATAACGTAACAGTGGACACCTGAAAGGTCTTTTTACGTTACATATATACGCGGTCTTCATTAGCATGTTTATCGCAAGCTCTAGCTATCATTAACCGTGATCTGGCACTGATCAACAGTTGGAGCAATTCCTTTGGACTCAAAGTGTACCCCACGAAAACCCAAGTCACTGTTATTGGTAGTTCCAGAATGAAATCTAAAATTGACTGGTCTTTACTGCATCCAGTTATTTTTGATGGCACTACTATTCCGATACAGGATAAAGTTAAAAACTTAGGTCTCACTATAGACTCCACTCTGTCTTGGGATCCGCAGATCCAAGAAGTGAGTCGTAAAGTGTTTGCCTCAGCAGGTTCACTAAGAAGATTAAGGAATTTTCTTCCCACTACCACCAAAATTGCGCTAGCAAAATCTCTTTTGCTGCCCATTATTGATTATGCAGACGTCAGCTATCTAGATCTCGCCGAAAACCAGCTAGATAAACTTGAGCGACTTCAAAATTTCTGCATACGATTCATATTTGGATTACGCAAATATGATCATGTTTCACAATTTCGAGCCCAACTCAAGTGGTTACCTATTCGACATCGTCGGAATGCTCACGTTTTAACTTTACTATACAATATATTGTTTAACCCTTCAACACCCTCCTATCTTAAAGGGCGATTCGAGTTCCTTCATGATACACATAACCGATATTTAAGGTTATCAGAAAATTTACGACTGAAAATGCCGGCACATTCCACTGCATTCTATGATAAATCCTTTTCTGTAATGGCTGTTCGCTTATGGAATGCATTACCTCTAAACATAAGGCAGGCACAGACGGTTACTTCATTCAAAGCTTTAGTTAAGGCACATTACTTGTCCGCTTAATTTATTTCCTATTCTAAAAATATGTATTTAGTATCATGCACCAATTTATTTATGTATGTATATTTTTATATATGTATTATTATTATATATATATATATATATATATATATATATATATATATATATATATATATATATATATATATATATATATATATATATATATATATATATATATTGTATATATGTATGTATTATATGAATGTATATGTTTATAATATAAATATTAAAACTGGTACACCTACAACTACCACTTCTTTTCCTACCAATATCTCCATCCAAAGGTTGCCTGGTAGAGATCGCTTTAAGCGATAAGGCCGCCCTTTGTACTTTACCTATTATATAAGATTTATTTAATGTTGATACTGGTGTACAATTAAGTTTAAATAAATAAATAAATAAATAGTCCTCGGTCTACTTTTGATCTGGAACGTAAAACTTCACCGAGGTCGTGGGTATTTCTGAACTATAAAGTCTGCATAAGCATTTCTTTGCTTGAGAAAACTTTATCTTCTTAAACAGTTGGTAGAATGCCAAAAGAAAATAAACGGTTCATTTTAATAAAGAAGCGTTGCTTGGTAATATTATCTACGAAGCACAGAGCACAGAGTTTAATTTGTATCGTGCAAGCATTATAACGCTATCCTTTCCGTACCGTTCCCCGTTTTACGTTCGTACGTAATTGTCTAATGAGGGAGAAAGAATGGACGTGTTAGAGATTAATGTCCCAACGTCTGACTAAGAACCTACGCAGACCGCCGGCTGCATTTATATGTGTAGGTACATATTTAAACACAAAAAAATAACACTGATACGAGAATGGTTTGTATGAAGAATGTGAGACCAAAGGACGATGGGCGGAAACGTCCCCACCCATCAACAAAAATGAAATGTAGCTCAACTGACACATCTTGGCAAGATGACATTTTTGTACCATGGGGACGTTGCCCAAAAGCAAGGGGTTGTCATAGTGATTAACGGTTAAATAAATAATCGTATAAGTACGTATTTTTGACTATTATTTGTAAAACACTTACTCATTTATGTATTCATTAGTTCACAGTGAACAAAGACCAGTAATATTAACATTCACTATTGTTATTTGCCTACTACGAGCATTATAAGAATGAATAATTAGAAGAAAATGAATTTAAATGATTCATTCATTTATATTATACTAGATGGTGCCAGCGGCCTCGCCCGCGTCAATTATACATATAAACCTTCCTCTTAAATCATTATATCTCTTAAAAAAAACCACATTAAAATCCGTTGCGTAGTTTTTAAGATTTATACTTTTATATTTTTATAGATACATAGGGACAGACAGACAGAAGACAGACTTTGTTTTATACTATGTAGTGATTATTATATAAGCGCAGCGATAGCCTAGAGGAGATACCAACGGATTGCCATGCAGAGGGAATCGGGTTCGAATCCATTGGGACTTTTCGAAGTTAAGTTCGTCTTAAATTGTTAATTATCGCTTACCCCGTGCCTTGGAGAGCACGTTAAACCGTCGGTCCCGGCTGTCATGAAGATGTTTGACAGCCGTTACGTGGACTCAGTACCCTCAATTAAACTGATACTGGTCTTAACCATGGAATATCGCTATCCCCAGGGCCGTGAAAGTTCCATACATGGATAAATTTCATATAATCAGCGCCATCTACCGATGAGGGCAAGGACTAAAGAAAAAACGACAACTGAACGGTTATTTCGCCAACATTGATAAGATCTACGTGGCGCAGTCGGAGCGTGCTCTGCTCGTAAATTAGATGTCCGTGGATCGAATCCACGCTTACCAAGAATTACATTTTGTGATTTTTTTTTTAATTTTAAATTGCATATTTTACATAATAGTTGTCATTTACTTATTTATTAACACCGAAATTCAACATTTATTTTATTTTGAAAAATGAATCCACTACTAACGCCATCTATACGATCGGAATAAAAATAAAATTGTTTGTACGCCATCTAGCGTAGAGGATGCCTATTGAACTTTTTCCTTAGAGGGAGTTGCGTACCTATACCAGTATATCTGTATAATCTATGGCTATCCCTTTGGGTTGCTGAGGTCAGACGGCAGTCGCTCTGTGGAAAAGTTGATATTCTGTAATATCTGGTTAGACCAGTAAGCGGACCTCGGGCTCTAAGGCGTGTAAGTCTTGGATGTAACCGGGATAACGCTAGGGCGATGATGATTCATTAATATTCGTTATTTTCCTATTATTCATTCATTATCATTAAAATGTTTAAAAAATACATTATTTTTTATTTTGTATAGTTACTAAATCATGTTTTGTACTGTAATATAACCATAATGTCAAAATAACTTACGAGTGTAAAATGAAAATATAGGTTAGTTAATAATAATAAATTGCTTTTATTTATATATCCCACAGATTTAAGTAAAAAAAAGGTCACCCCTCTAAAACTTAACCCGTCCCGCGCGGGACGTAAAAAATAAAAAAATGGCCGGTAGTGCAGGCTGCTTTACCTCTTGATCGAGCAACAGCTGACCGGCGTCATTATTTTACCTATATCTCAGTTAGTTTTCAACGTATCACAAAAATAATGACAGTTTTTGCATCCTTGAAATATGCTTAGAAAACTAATTATAGATATATGATGTATAATTACCTTTTCTCTGCAGTTCGTTGAAATAAATCTCGAAAACATGAAAAAATCCTCTTCAATAAAACTTTTAACACACACTATCTCACAAATATTTAGCATTTTAGCAATTATTCACATCACTTTATATACCTTACTTAATGAATTATTGAATTTAATCTACAGTTAATATTAACTTCACTTATATTTTTATAAATCAACAAAAGTTTAAACACATCATCGGAATACGAAACGGCCGCCATAATCGCGCGCGAAACTGTGCCGACTTAGATACACTTTCGTAAATATCAAAACCATAAGTTTATTAATATTTACTCATTAGTTTGTGATAAATAAGAAAGGTTATGAGTAATAGAACCGACTTTTAACTATCTAATCTTACAAAACTGAAATGCGGACGGGTTGCCGCCATTTTTGATAATGATATTTTGAAAATCGTTTTTCGTTATAATTTATACAATGATCATATCTTAACTATATTTTATAGCAAACAAGATTAGTTTCCGAGTATAATGACATATAATACATATAGTGAAATTATGAGATTGCGACGCTACACGTTTTTCAAAGCAGAGCTGTCGTCAGTCTAACGCGCGCGAAATCGAACTTGCGGCAAACAATTTTCAGTCGTTATTATTGCATAAAAAGTCTATAAAAATGACAGCCAATTACAATGCAGAATTAAAAAGAATATTCATACTTTTCAATAGTGGAACATAATCTTATTGGTGGAATTATTTTAACGTCATTTCAAGTAGTGAAACATGGCGCTGTCGTTGCGGGACATACGTGTTTCCCGCAAGCGCTGGACGGAACAAATTTTCCTGGGAAATACGTATGTCCCGCCTGCGTTCCAGAGGTTAAGGTACACATTGGCATCAGTTCCATGTGTGTTGGTATATGGGGACGGTGTCCATACATTTTTGCCCATAGTCCTTTGTTTTGGATTCAAATATGCTTTTAGAAGTTGATAACAAGAATACACAGACTGAAATTAGACACTACAGGTCTGTTTTTAAAACAATGCTAAGAATAGGACCAGATTGAGCCCTATCCCTATAGGTCTAAATCAGGATTAATTAATCCTGATTTCTCAGAGACCTCTCAAAGAAGGTTTCTGTTTGTTTCACTTGTCGAGAGGTCTTACAAATTCTTCACTTCCAAAGTCTACAAAACAAGTTTTGCACTGATAAGGCTAGAACTAAATGTCAAAGTAATTTTAATCCAAGTTTCATAATAAGATACACACGATAAATATTTTCTAATAAAACTTTGTTTTGTTGTCTCGATATATTTTAGTATCAAAGACATTCAACTCTTACATCACTCATAAAGAAAATTTTCATTTAAGTATTTTCTTTATTACCAAATTCTACACACATATATAATTATGTCGGAGCAAGGTGTCAGTTGGACAGATAAAATACGTTTATGGAAGTTGATTTGGTCAATTGATAGTGAGGAAACGCCAGGTTTAGTACCTGGGTGAAATCCTAGATGGCGTGACTAACACGTTATAGTGTGTTAGTATTATTTTAAATTGGCAACACAGACGGTTGACAGATCAAGACCTTTATGACGTAGAGTGTGAGGATGGACCGTTGAGGCACTTTGGAACGAAGCGGCGAATGGAGTGGTAGTCACGCCATTCTAGGGAATCAGGAATCGCGTTTTCTATCCATTTACATCGGGATAATTAATTGTGTATTCGTTTGACTTTTGCTTAAAATCAATAAAGAGGCGATCATCAACTACATCATTATTATCATCATCACTCATCGATAGATATTGAGGCAGTAGTTGATAATCCAAGAAGTGATCAAAGATTACACCTCTACTGGATACGACCTTCATCAATGAAGACAAGGACTAAGAAGAAGAAGAATTAATATTTTATAGTATCATTTAGTCAAACCATCATCATGAGCATTCTAGCGTTGTCTCAGTTCCAACTCGGAGTACGCTTACTAGACTTAACACATTTGACTGAAAATTAGCTTCTCTACAGAACGGACCTCGCAACCCAAGGGGATAGCGATAGTTATTGGGTTTAGACTAGTTTTAGTTTATTTAGAGGTACTCACACTACTCATAACGACTGGCACACATCTTCATCACGGCCGGAACCGACGGCTTAATATACGAGACAAGGGGAAGTGATAATTAACAATTTGATTCGCACATAATTTCAAAAAGTCAGTATTGTGCGTCATGGATTCAAATCGTTACTCTCTACATTGCAGTCTGCTGACATCTTCACTAGGCTATCGCTGCCTATTTACGTCAAACTATACTTACCTTTAAAGTTCCAGGCAACATGTGAAGTTTGCCAGCCCGCAATAGGATCGTGTCAAGCATTGAAACTAGTTGAAACAGATATTATTTATTTTTCTTGTTTAGTCTTTAATAGTTGATGACTTGAAGAACGACTTCAAAATATCTTCTGTCTAGGTTGAATGTTTACTAGGACTAACATCGCAGTTTATTTCATGAAAACTGTAAATGCATTGTTACTTGCCCTAAAATTTTGCCTACATCTTGTTTAAATTTTGCCATTCATTAATCATCTAGAATATAAAAATATTATGTAAAATTGCAAATCGAAAATAACAGTATTTTTTTCATATGAAAATGAATATTAACTAAAAAGACTTCAAAAAGTATTACACTGAATTCATAAAAGTAGACTTTTACGTCGTGTTATTCATAATATTTCGTTTCAGCTGTTTTTAATCTCACAATTTCACATTGTTTGCTGAATCGTGATTGAGCAATGTGGATAAAATATGGCCCTCCATCATGTAAATATTATGAGAAGCTTTCAACGCTGTCCTCAGTTTCGTTGAGCTGGGAATGGGTAGTAAGCAAACAATTACAATTAGGTTCCTACTGAACATTATCTTTAGAAACACGACGGCTATATTTTTTGTATTCCAAGCAGGAATGCTGCCAATCTTCTAACTACCAGTTGACAACGTTGTGACAGAATATTTAGGACTGGATTTAAAGTTCTATAACATAAAGATAACTCCAGTAAGGAATAAATTGTGTATTATATCAGATTTGTCAACATTCATTTAAAGGAACCAAATAGCATATTATCAAGTATAGTCCAAAATAAAGTGATGATATATTTCCCTCCTAGACTTATCACGAGGGAAAGAAGTTAATAAACATCACCAAGCAACGGAGATACATCTTGACCCGACAAGACAATTTGTGAATCTCGCAAAGTATAAGCGTCGAATTTACGGCCCAGAGCAAAACAAAGAAGCGGTAGATTAAACCACTAAACCAACCGCATAATCATAAATAACGCAGTAGCCTGTAGCGCTCACCTTGCGGAGGTCACCACTTGGATGGGCGAACGCGTGTGTCATTTACATCAGAGCGCCACCATGCATCGGAAGTCATGGAAAACTGTCAGTTCTGGTTGTTGTCGTAGGACAAGAATCGTTAGGCCATGTCAGTGGACTACGGGAGGCCTGGCAAGTCCGACACCAGAGTTCGCCACTTGCTCACACAAAAAAAATGAATGTAATGATGTCAAATAAAGCTAATAATTTGTGAGCCTAGATAGCATTGATGACAACAGTATAAATCGTTAACAAATAAATGTATTCACGTATACAACACTCATAGATGCGCACTTCAGCGTTGTTATTTTATGTCTTGTTTTATTGGGTAATAACTGTAAATAAACTAGTTTTACAGCGACCAGTGGTACTTACATAAGGTCGCAGATATCAATATTTTATGTCGTTTAAGGGGTCGCCGATCAAAAAGCCATCTGACACCATAAGGGTCTTACCATAATAGAGCTTAGGAACATAGATTTTTTTCACAAATAATTTTGATTCTATAACTAACAAAGGGATTGGTTGAGATTTTAGATGTGTGTGTGTATCATAGTAAACAAACCGATTGGTTAAATTAATTATTACAGTGTGGGATCACAATCTACTACACAGTTGGCGTAGTGGTTTAAGCGGCCGCCTTGCCGCTTGGTACTGCGCCAAGTATTGTGAAATCGTTTCCACACAAGACAACACTTTGTGTGGTTCATAAAATATTGTTTCGAGTCTGGGTGTACTTTGTGTCCGTTAATTGTATGTTTGTTAAGTCTCCCGCGACACAGGATTTATTCTTAGAGCGGGAGTTGTCTTTAAAAGGGAAAAGGATTTTTATTCTTGTAACATGAAAACCATTATTTTTTTTCATGCAACAACGGATTTCGTATTTGCCATCAGAAGAACCACTAAGGTAATATTACTAAAACTAGCCTTTGAAATACCTACTTAGTTTGTTAAATAATTACCCTTAGACTTTTTTATACTCTATTTAGAATAAGCTCAAAACCGACACAATCAGGACGTGATTAGGTAAAACCTATTAACACCGAGCAGTCCCCAATTGAGATTATTTGTCAGAATGACATGACAAGATTAATTAATTAGACAAAATGATAATAGATTGAACTGACCTGTTACATGCCTTGACTATGTAGGTACGAATAATAGAATTAGATGAGTCCGTTATCTGACGGTAGAAAGTTCTGAAGTACACATCACGAAACTACATATATGTGCCAGGCAGAAAATATTGCAAAGCATACAAGAATGTTCAGAAGGAGTTGCAGCCCGTCGTTATAATTATATTATTATTATTCATTATGTTGTTTTGGCCACTAAAAAGAACATTTTGTTTTTGAGATTTTTGTCTCTTAAAATTCGCAGAATTATAACGTACTTCATCTGTAAAGATGTCCGTAAGCTTCAACAATAACCGTAGTGAGTAAATAAATGATTATGACTATGTTGGCTTGTCGCGGTGACATACAGCTTGATATTTAAACGATATATTATTAAGTAAAGCAATTATAATTCCTAGTATTGTTCAGTTCGAATTGACGTTATCCAAATAAAAAACAAATTAAAAATCATACAGCTGTTCCAAATGAAATTTCTAACTACTAATAGGGCGGAATAATATTATATTGAAAGACCCAAGAGGACCCTCGCCAGATCCATGGCTCTGAATACTTGAATACAATCGAACGTCGATTAATTTCCATGTACGTATGTATGTATGTAGCACACTGCTATGAATAAATAGTTATACGGAATTATATTTAATAGAATATGTAGTTCTGTAGAAGAAATATTGAGTAGATGAGTAATGGTAATGAGGAAAAGGGAATTCTCTTGGATTACCTGTTTGTATGTAGTGAATAGAATAAATAAATTACCAAGAACCATTTACCCGTAATATCGCCATTCTTTGAGAAGATAATTTCACAGAAAACATAAGCAGAAGTTCAAATTTTGCTAAACAACATTGGGCCTAATTCTCTTTCTTTAACTGAAGCTAGGATATTACAATCTTTTGAATAGAAAAAGATGAAGTTTTGATCTGCAAAAATAATCAAATTTTGCAACGGCCTATCTACAGCTAATAGTTATACGTCACTGGTTTTAAGTTTAAGAAATTAATAAATTAATGACAAAATATGCCCAAACATGACTCGCGGCGCTCAACCTACGCGACGCTATTTTACACAGGCTCCTGCAACATGGTCTTCAACATTATTTGTAAACAACGACACTGCAATTACCTCCCAGGGAAGTTGAGTCTTAAGACTTATTCAAGAGTCAATGTTTATACGTAGGTACGTCAAACAGACAAAAACACTGGAGTCACTGATCGTGAATGAAAATTGGCAAATAATGTTTCAATAATATTAATATTATTCTTGAATGGCAGAAGTTTTTGATTTGCTACCTGAATTATTTTAAATGAAAATGCTCTCATTATTTCATGCATTACGCATGTACGAAGCACATTGGTCATGCAAATTAAAACGTCAATATGAAATATATGTAATTACTGTAGTGATAATTTTAATATTATTTAACTTATTTATAAAACCTATTGAATCTCTACAAACGCAACGATGAATATAATATAACTATTGTTCCATTATAATAATGTCAATACAATATAAAATTAATTGATACACGAGTGCTAGATTAGTTATAATAATATTTTATATAATTTTCACACTCTAAAGTCTAAATCATCATCATTAAGCATTGTTAATACCCAATATTTCCCACTGCTGGACACATGCAGCTGTACAATTTATATGTACAGCTGCATGCGTCCAGTGGTACCACTTACTGCATTTATAGTTGTTTCTGACATTACGATCTTCAGGAGTGAGAGATTTATCTATGTCTATTAGCAGAGATTTTATTGACTAATATTTGCGTAACTAATTGGAGGCCACCTCAAACAAAATGTCTATTTTGACCGTACTTTTCTCGTAATCGTTCAAATGTTCTTTACTGAGTTTATAAATTGCGCGGCAGCATGCATGTTCTCATTATAAAAATGGCAAGGCCACAGTCCACCACGCTGACCAGTAATGAACCGCGCTGTAGTGCAAACTCTCCAGTCTCCATATTATTATCTTTTGAGTACATTATATTAAGGGTGCATAGATTTCCCACCAAGAACTTAGGGTCCCAAGCCAACCTCACCTGCAAGTGGTGCACCTGCCGATCAACGGACGAGGCTCTGGCAAACAAAATATCCCGATAAGCGGCAATAGACTCGCCACCTATTTCGTGGGATCAAAACACTGGCGAAAAGTGGGCGTTTATTAAGCCTCTGCCTACCCCTTCGGGGAAACAGACGTGAGTCTATGTATGTATGTAGAACATTATGTAGTAGTATGTAGTAGTATGTAGTAGTATGAGTACATTATGTAGTACTTTCAGCCATGCAGTTTTTTACGTTGGTTTATTTCAACCTATGACAAACGTTAATAATTAAAAATACAATATGAAATAGGCTAGGTGTGCATTAAAGGTTAAGGATCAGAAGTGTGCCCCGTGAGCAGTTGAAGTTGTATTGCAGCCCCGTTGAAGTCGAGATCATTTACGTAGCCCACTATTAGATTTTTAATGACTTGATATAGAAACGACGCGTTTCATTATAGTTAATGTAATTAATAAAAATCTCATACCGCACGACAGAAACTTCACGTTAATTATATTAAATATAATTTTAAAACAATTATTGTTTTTTGTCAGGTAACTTGAGATGTATAGAGCAAATGTTAAGTAAATTATAAAGGTTTTCTTTGTTTCAGATATTTATCTCATCCGGATACTTAGGTTAGTTTTGTTCTTTAATATTTATATTAAAGAACATCAGATCATCTAGAAGAATTTATAAATATTAAAGAACAAAATTAACCTAAGTATCCGGCTGAGATAAATCTCTGAAACAAAGAAAACCTTTATAATTTACTTAACATTTGCTCTCGTAAAAGTTAAGTAGAGGCCATAAATTATATTTTCTTCTAGATCTATAAGAAATAAAAAGGAATTCACAAAAAGTCGGTAAAAGTTTTTGAAGAGTTCTCAACTTTAGCATTAGAAAGGAAATCATCATCAGCCTTTAACAGTCCACTGCTGGACTAGGCCTCTCCTTTGAAAGAAGGAATTGGCTTACTATGCCACGCTGGCCAAACGGGTTGGTATAGGGGTTGTATCAAGTTTTCCAGATAGGAAATTATCGTGGCCCAAAGGTATAATTTCAAAAGCTTTGTTGTAACGTAATACTACACGTATTGCGTTATAATATCTCGCAGGCGCTTAACGCCAGCTTAGCCAGACATCGTTCGCAATATTACCAAATATGGTCATATTCACTAGCCAAAGGCAGTTGTGAGTCATAGGCCTACATCTATATAAGATGGGTGCGCGTTGTAGAATGGTCACTTTCCCTAGACATCGGAACGCTGCCGCTACACCTCGCGATTATTCTACATTCTACTTCCTATCTACTGTCCCGCTGGGGGTAAGCATATTCTAGTTGTCTGTGTGCCTATATGTTCTGTCTGTAGTATCTGTGTCTCCTAAGCATAACAGCCGATCTAGGGACAGCCTGTTCCTGACCGGTTGTTGTGTATTCTCTATGCTGTTTCCAGTTCTTCCTTCGGGCTGACGTTCTTCCTACGGGCTACAAGCCACGAGCTGCTGGCACCGTGCCGCTACTAGCCAGCTGCCACCCAAGCCTCCGTTCCTGCCTACGAGCTCCTACAGCCAGGCCACGGACGCCTGAGCCTGACCGCTCGACCCTCATCGGCTGCACCGCCTGAGACCCGCTCAGTCTGAACATCGACCACAGAGCTGCCTGCGCAGCGCACCTTGGCCAGCTCATCAGCGACCCTTCGAGCAGCTACCCTGCGAGCGTCGGAGAGCAGCAGGAGTCTACACTCCAGCCAGCTCAGGCCAGTGCTTACCTAGTTCGGTCATACTGTATGTAAGCGGTAGTGAGACATAATAAAGAACCTGTTCAGCCTAGCAGTGTTTCTCTCGAACCCCGACATCCTACCTGAGATCCTCCGTCTCAGTGGCGCCCAACTCTATTTGTCTCACTTCCAATTACTGCAGTTGTTCTTGTTTAGGAGGTCAGTCTTTGTAAACGAGGAGGTGCAGACATCAGCGAACTGGTACGTACTATCTAACTTGTGTGTATCTGTGTATTGCTGTCTATCTTTAATTTCTATTCTTGTATACCTATTATGTGTTATCTTACTATTGTCTAATTCAAATTTCAACTACCGATTCCCTACGTAACTGTTCGCAATTTGAAATAACCGTTTTTTATTTTTGCAAGTCACTATCTATTGTCTACATTTTTACACCGAATCGTCGTAGTTTCTTTGTAAAGCAGAACTATTGCACACGGAGGGCTGTAATATACTTACGTTCTTTTCTATCATACTTATTTTATATCATCATGAGCACTAACCCTATCAAGTACTTTCTACTTAATAAAAATGAATTGGCCTACGAGGTCGCTATTCGCGGAGAGGAGCCGGCTACCTCTGTTTTAGGTTTACGGAAGCAGCTACCTAAACTACTCGAGCTGATTCCGAATGACGAAATCCTAGAGTCAGGACTAGACATAGCAGACGACTTCAAGGGAGCTAGCCTGTCAGTTACCGATTTAGATTCGCGAATCTCTTCCCTTAAGGAGCTATACGACCACAACTTGGCTAAGCGAACTACGGCTTTGCACAACCAGGTCTACCACAGATTGGGCAGATTAGACAAATCCGAACCTAAATACGGCAAGAAAATATCCGACCTCACTGAACGCTTTCGGATGCTGTCGGCAGAGCTATCTAAGATAGAACACTCGAATGTTCCGTCGGCGGAAGTCGGAGCCACGATGACTTGCACGGATTCAACCCCTGCACAGGCAGCGTCGACTCCGGTAACTGTCCACTGTGAGCATTTGAGGGTTGGCGAACTATCGAAACTCAAATTCGACGGAACAGGCTGCGTTCGTGAATTTCTACAACGCGTGACGGAATTTAGGACGGTTAGAAATCTACCTGCCAATAGATTATTCGATTACGCGTCCGAAATTTTTACTGGTAATGCGTTACACTGGTTTCGCGGTGTTTAAAATTCCATTTCTACATGGGACGAACTAGCTAGTAAACTCACAGCTGATTTTACACCGTACGACTATGATTATAAACTTTTAGCCGAGATTCGTAATCGTACTCAAGGGCAAACTGAGGGTATAATCATCTACTTATCAATTATGTTCCAACTTTTTGCGCGATTGTCACCGAACACGGTACTAACCGAACATGAAAAATTAAATATATTGCTTCACAATATTAGACCGTGTTATTCTACAGTACTAGCTTCATGTACTACGGCTATAGACACTATAGACACTCTAAAAACACTATGTCTAAACTATGAGAGGTTCCAGTGTTTAAGTGCACAATTTCACGAACCTAGTTACCCTACGTCTAACACAGTAGCACCTGATTTAGCTTACATAAATAAAAAGGACACGCACGGTCACTATAATAATTCACAGTACTATAAACCGTCTAAACTAAAAAACTACGCTTCTGTCGCATCTATAAATGTCGAACCGAACGATACACCTGTGCCTAACCCGCAACACTATGATGTCAACATGATATCTAAATCAGCTGTTCCTACAAAAATAACTAATAAGAGGTGTGTATTTTGTCCGCGATGCCGTTCAACTGATCACTCACTAGGGACGTGCAAGCGAGAACGTTATCCGATATGTTTTGAGTGTGGCCTTAGGGATGTCCCGTTCGTAAATTGTCCTAACTGTAAAAATATTTTTTTTTCAAAAAACTAATTTACTCGGATCGTAGTTCGTCAAATAAGATGACAAACCCTACCGTTTGTACATCCTCTTAACCTAAATATTTTGACAAAGAAGACTGGAAAAATTGGCTGAACACTCTAAAAGTGTATTTTTCCAGTTATTCTGTGGCTGCGATCCGTGATCAAAAACCTAATACTGATTTTCGACCCTATGTTAATGTAACCATTAAGAATCTACCCCTTACTGGTTTACTTGACTCAGGTTCTGCCGTGACTATATTGGGCAATAATTCTCATATAAAAATTATTTCTCAAACTAATCTCCCTTTGAATAAGTGCGACAACCCTACTATATTTTTTCGATCGCCGGGTGGTCATCGTTTGACACCGATCGGCTATATCAACCTACCCACCACTTTTGAAAATAAAACTTATAACTTAAAAGCGTACGTAATTCCAGAAGTCACTAGTTCGTTAATTTTAGGTATTGACTTCTGGAAAAGATTTAAATTGTTACCAAACTATATTAACTCTGTTTCTTTATCTAATAATTACTATCGTAGTAATTCCTTGCCTAATAAAGTTAATGCTACCGTGTCAGCTATTGATACTAACACTGATAACGAGACTACTATAACCACGGATCAGTGGTATACTACAATCTACAAAGGCTGTAAAAACTCACCTACATCTTTTCCTAATTATTCTATCAGGAATGATAAATTGTACAGATATATGGTATCTAAATGTACATTGCGTAAAGTATTCTATTGGAAAGAGGTCCTACATACCTCGGATAGAACTACAGCTATTAAAGAATACCATTCGGAACTCGCTGCGGGTCATTTAGGTATTTTTAAAACGTATAAACGTTTAGCGCAGCGTTATTATTGGCCTGGTATGCACGCTGACATTATTAAGTTTATATCTTCGTGTGATACTTGTGTCGCACGTAAACACCAAAACAATGGTACTTTATATACACACACATACAACTTATGTCGTAAACCGGCTGGGTTTAACCTGGGTGATACTGTGTGGAAAAGAACCTACGACAAACCATTTGGCAAAAAACTAGCTCCTAAGTTTACCAAGTGTACTATTATTGCTAAAAAGTCACCTCTAGTATACGAATGAGCGGATTCGTCGGGTAAGTCTATTGGCAGTTGGCACATTAAAGATTTAAAACTAATTAACTACACTGATTCCTAACCTAACTAGATTCTTTCATTGTACCTACCTGCAGTTTGAGTTTCATAGTCACTATCTACTTAGCACTGTCTACAGAAGTTCGGAGGACTTAGTTAGACGGATTTTTCTCGTCTAGACACGAAAAATCCTGCTGTACAGAGCGGGGTATTGTAACGTAATACTACACGTATTGCGTTATAATATCTCGCAGGCGCTTAACGCCAGCTTAGCCAGACATCGTTCGCAATATTACCAAATATGGTCATATTCACTAGCCAAAGGCAGTTGTGAGTCATAGGCCTACATCTATATAAGATGGGTGCGCGTTGTAGAATGGTTACTTTCCCTAGACATCGGAACGCTGCCGCTACACCTCGCGATTATTCTACATTCTACGTCCTATCTACTGTCCCGCTGGGGGTAAGCATATTCTAGTTGTCTGTGTGCCTATATGTTCTGTCTGTAGTATCTGTGTCTCCTAAGCATAACAGCCGATCTAGGGACAGCCTGTTCCTGACCGGTTGTTGTGTATTCTCTATGCTGTTTCCAGTTCTTCCTTCGGGCTGACGTTCTTCCTACGGGCTACAAGCCACGAGCTGCTGGCACCGTGCCGCTACTAGCCAGCTGCCACCCAAGCCTCCGTTCCTGCCTACGAGCTCCTACAGCCAGGCCACGGACGCCTGAGCCTGACCACTCGACCCTCATCGGCTGCACCGCCTGAGACCCGCTCAGCCTGAACATCGACCACAGAGCTGCCTGCGCAGCGCACCTTGGCCAGCTCATCGGCGACCCTTCGAGCAGCTACCCTGCGAGCGTCGGAGAGCAGCAGGAGTCTACACTCCAGCCAGCTCAGGCCAGTGCTTACCTAGTTCGGTCATACTGTATGTAAGCGGTAGTGAGACATAATAAAGAACCTGTTCAGCCTAGCAGTGTTTCTCTCGAACCCCGACATCCTACCTGAGATCCTCTGTCTCATTGTGCTGAACCAAGTGGGTGGCCAAAACAGCCAACTTTTAATGTATACCCCAGGTTGATACACTAATGCGATATTGAATTATTTCTATTCCACGTTAGATGCATTAAAAGTTTAAAGAAAAATAAGTTATAACATGCAAACTGTTTTTGTAAGATCGGTATCTGAATAGCACGCAAAAATAACAGAAATTTTCTAAATAAGAAAGAAAGAAAAGAAAGAAAGAAAAACTATTTATTTGCCACACACACAAAAAAAAGTGTTACATATAGGAGAAAACATTGCAAGGCACAACATTAGTCTATGACAGATAGGTGCACACTCAGCTATATTGTTGCATTGTGGTATTATCTACAATACAACGCTGGTATTCTGTGTGCACCTTAAATGCCGCACGGACGTTAAACAGCACAATAAATTAGGTAATGAGAAAACATTTAAAAAGAAATAGACATATATAGCTATAGGGTATAGGTACATTATATACCACACGAGTAGCTTATACTAATGTGTATATAGGCAACAAAATAATTATTTTTATTAGATACACAAAAACAAGATTACAATACAAACAGTATTAAAAAAAATACAAAACGAACAATAAACTTAATAAAATATAGTAACATAATACAAAGGCCGACTCAATTACTTCGTAATTAAGTGGGCGCATGTATCACATCCATTCATTATATTATAAGTACATTTATTGTCCACGCATAATATCTATGCAGCGGCGCGGGCGCGGGCGCGGGCACGGCCGAGCGGGCCGCAGGACGCGGTGCGCGTCGCATTCAGCTAGCGCACTGGCCGGCGCGCGGTGCGCTTATTATAAATAAAACATGAATACATATTATTACTTAACACAGAGTATATGATATTGAGAGTGAGTCCCTAGCGATATTACATACATATTTTATCCTTCTGCACATGCACTTCACCCCATACTCATTACATACTTTCTATCATCTAGAAGAAAAATATTCATTTGTAACAACTAAAAATCTAATCACAAATTAAATGACACGAGCCGAATCATGTTCCTTTTCATTTAATCACTAAACCAACAGCCACCGTGTACCATAAAACGTAGATCGAGTACCGATGGTTATAACCATCGGTACTCGATCTATTCAACTCACGCCGGAATGCCAGCGCGGAGTGTATGGTGTTATATATCATCGTTCCAGAGGCATACATTTCTACACGTGTTTGTTAGTTAGGAATCTAGCGTGGATTTATTGGGATCCTGCCGTTTTGCCGAAAAGATTTTGACAAAATTTCATTACCCAAACAAATTTTAGCAACCTTTTTTTATACCATTGCAATATTTCGAATGATTTTAGTATGCATTTTTTTAATTGGTAAAATTTTTACTTGGAAAAATATTGCCAAGTATAATGTCATTATGGCATTTGGTCTTTAATCAAATGATTTATCACAGCAAACAATCTTCAGACAATAAACTTTTTGTGATATTAGTTTATTTATGGAAGTAGTTAGAGTAGGTTAATTATTTAAAAAATGGTAAGGTTAGGTTAGGTTAGAACTGTGGCCTCCTACGCACGAGCTGAGCGAGCGAAGTGCCAGAAACGACTTGCATTAATATAAAAAATAGATGGTTTTTAGTAGGTTACTCGGAACTGAACTATTTAGATTAGGATAATTATTGATTTTGCGTAGAAACTGTTATTCCAACTGAAATATTTGACTAAATAAAAAATGTTAAAAATACTAGTTGGTAAACAAGTTATAGTTTGAACGTTCATTTCCCAAACATTAGGTTTGCGTTACAATTTTTTGTGAATAGATTTTTTGCTAAGTAATAATTTGGCAAATGAAATGATGCAAAAAATTTTTTGGGGACTGAAAATTCGTCAAATTCCTTTCGGTCAAACAAGGGAGACCCGGATTTATTGTTTACGTTTCTATAGAAAATTAGACTTCGCCGATATATACACCAAAACCTTACCTTGGTAAAAACGTACGATAATCCGGACCGTACTTTTTGGACAGAGAGGATGCGACAGGTACTTAAGTTTATAATATGTATGTATATAAAAAATGTTATTTCTCTATCTGACTTTTATTGCAACAAACCTAAATTAAACTAGATCAAGATTTTTCATTATTTTACTAATTTTACTAACTCTTTTCACTTTGGTAAAAGTGGCGTCACTATCTGTCTCGCTGATTTATGGCAAACCTACCTACTATCCATCTCTCCCATCATTTTGCCATAAAATTAAGAACCTACCTAGAGCTTGTGCGAATCAAAAATATTTTAACTGAGATAGCAAAAATCGGGTTACTTGAGGTTTTAATTTTTTTACTTTTTTTTTATTTTATGGAACTATCAAGTATTGTTCCATTTTATAATTCTGATTAAATGCGCCAACTTTTAATGCCACTTGCTCTAGTACATTTTTTTTAAGGAGGGCCTGTCAAAGTCAACGAATCTTGAACATTTTAAATTCCTAGTTTAACAAATAGTCTCAATTCTCGGAAACTTGAGGCAATTGTGTCATTATTTTTTATTGGGATTCTAGAAATGTTATTTAGGATTACGTTCCAAAGTTCAAATGAACAAAAATAAAAAAGAATAACCACAATAACCGAAAAATGGTACAGTTTGATCAAATTTCTAGGTTTTTCTTAAAATGCCCATAATTTTCAAACTGCATGGAATAGATTTTTTTTCAGATTTTTCTCGTGATGGTTATGATTAATCCTGTCACCCCGTTTCGGCTTGACGTTGAGTTCTGGGACACCCTGTATAACATTAACCCGCATCATAATAATTATAACAGAATTACAGACATAATGCATACATTTAACATACAGAATTAACAGATACATTTCAATTAGAAATCAATTAAATATATCCATAAATGACATGTCCAAAATTTAATTACATTCTAACATTAATTCCATTAATAACTATATATTTTATTATACACGCTGATTTTTCATTGGTTTTGGAGCGAAAGCCATCTTATTACTTATCGTTAATAGAACCTAACCAGCTAATAATATTTGAAATATAAGCTAAAAAAATCTTGAGAAATTCATTAATTTAACCCTTAGCTACCTACCCCTTATTTCAGTCACGTAACTACCTACCTAGAGTATCTCAGACTCCTCACTTCTCAGCTCTCGGAAATTAAAACTATGACTTATAAAGATGAATTTAAATGAAAGACATTGATTGTGTAGTTTTTTAATTATGAAAATAATTATAAGACATTAAAAAAATCAACAATATTTATAAAATAAACTTATTTCACTTATACATTAAAAAAAAAACAAAAATTATGAGTTATTTCAATTATGAGATCAATTATTACAAAAGTACGTAAATTAGGAACTTTCTTTCATTAATTAATAACAATATAGGAATCAACTTATAAATCAATACATAAATTATAAAAATAACTATGAAATTAATGCAAAATTGCAAGCCCGAAACTACAATTTTTCACGACAAAGCCCGCACATCATTTTGGAGCACCCTAGGCAAATAGGCTTTTTACAATTAAGACATAAGTACTGGGTCTTGCGCTTTTTTTGGGATCGCATAGAGAGCAATATTTACGAATGGCCAGCCTGTCTGGTGGTCCAGTGCTACTTCCTGCAGCATCAGGAATTGTCTCTGGATCGAGTTGAAGTACACGGCGAAGTGAAATTCTAATGTCGCGCTGAATCGTCGGCATTCTTTCTCTGCACTCCATGTGTGGTCTCGCAAGCTGACCAGCTAGATTTTTCATAAATTGAAATCGGCTTTCAGTCTTTTCTAGCTGAGTGGACAAGTAAACCACATAGGAGTTGGATGCTGAAATATCCAACAACCTGTAAAATATAGCCAGCGGCCATCTGCGTGTGCGACGACCAGTCGAATAATTAGAACATCTTTGATCCAGCAAATCAACTCCAATTTTAGTCTTATTATAAAATAATATAATTTCTGGTTTTTTGGAGTGTTGGTCAATATCGGGTGTATGATGCATGCTTGAAATTAAGACGACCGCTTTATTTTGTTTTGGCACAAAAGATGTTATTGTTATGTTTTTAGTAAACCAAAAGATGGATGAATAAACTGGTCGCTGACGTGTAGGCAAAAATTGAGGTGGTATATCTCGTTGGTTTTTTCTCAGAGTACCTACTAAAGTGAGCTGTTTCTCTTTCAGCAAATTTGCTAGCTCTATTGATGTAAACCAATTATCTGTTGAAATATTCCTATTAGTTTCTTCAATAGGAGACTTATTGCGATGGTTTACATCATATATATCTAATCGCTCGCAAGCCGTGGTAGTTAATAACTACATGTCAGGTTGGGTAAAGGTACCAATCGGAGTCCCTCAAGGTTCTCTTCTTGGGCCTTTATTATTTCTTATTTTTGTTAATGACATAGATAAATGTATTCAGCACTCTCAACTTTTATGCTTCGCAGACGATATGAAATTTTTTTCAGCCGTCTCCACAGTTTCTGATGTAATTGGACTTCAATCTGATCTTTCACGCTTAACAGATTACTGCTTACTCAACAAATCAGAATTAAATCACAGCAAATGTTTGGTTACGACCTTTACCAGGAAATCCATAATACTACCTTCTGAATACTATTTAAATGGACACCAACTCAAACGATGCACCAGCGTCCGCGATCTCGGAATTATTCACGACTCGAAGCTACTTTTCGAAGACCATATTAATAATATTGTAACAAAGGCATACCAGGCGCTAGGGTTCGTGATGCGTGCATGTGACAGCTTTAAAGAAGCCAAAACACTTAAGATATTATACTGTACCTACGTACGTAGTATTCTAGAATATGCAAGTCAAGTTTGGAATCCACAATATAATAAATACATTCTTCGCATCGAGAATATCCAACGGAAATCCATAAAATATTTATGCTACAAATTAAATATCAGATATGAATCAAACAACTATTTAAAACTATGCAAAAAATTTCATATCCTTCCCTTAACTAATCGTCGATTAATTGCCGATGTAACTTACTTACTAAATATAATATCCGGCACGGTTGATTGCCCTGATCTTTTAAACAAAATCAATATTAACGTACCATCAAACAGTGTCAGACAATATAGACCTTTACATCTTCCATCAGTATCCACTAACTATCGTCAGAACGCATTTCTCTGGCGAGCGAGCAAAATTCTCAATGAAATGTTTTCAAAGCATAACTTAGACGTATTTACTTCAAAACCCAACTCGGTAAGGCGGATGCTCAGTCTTGACTTTTTCAAAGACACAATTAACAAGTGTAAAAATTAAGGTTAAAGTTTTTTTTTATTTTATACTTTTTTTCGCATTTAAAGACACAATTTAGAACTGTCGAATTAGTGCTACCTTTATTCCTTAGCTGAACTATAAAATGTAACATAATAATATACATAATGTTTAATATGCTGTTCTAAACATTGTCCACGCATTAATTTATATACAATAGCTAAGCGTGGAGACCTGTAATTGGCTATATGTGACATATTTTAGATACTTATTTAATTTCTATATGCTGTTGGTCATCTTGCATCAGTATATTTGGGATATAGTATTTTTATGCCGTATTTAGACGGCTTCTTTGGCATGTACATTTTAAATCGGCATCTGCCACGAAATGACACGAGCATTTCGTCAATAGTAGCGTAGCTTCCAATTGCATAGGTGTTTTGACATTGACTGATAAATAAACCGAACAGCTCGGATATTGGCGCAGACGCATCAGTTTCTCTTCTAGTTTCTCTTGTGGGTGAGTCGTCAAATTGAATAGCATTCAGTAAAACTTCAAATCTATTTTTGCTCATTAGACACCTATAAATTTCTCTACCAGTACCATCTGTACGATACCATGACTTATAACATTCGTGGTTTTCTTTGAACACGGCAGTATAGAATAACATACCTATGAATGCTCTCAATTCTACGATATCTATGTCTTGGACACAAGTTTGCTTCTTATAATTTGGTCGCATAGCTGTGATCTTTTGATTGGTATACAGCACAATTAGTTGCAGCATTTCATCGGTGAAATATTGGCTCCAAATGTCAAGCGGAGATGACAAAGAATTCAGTATATCTTTATATGCTGGTAGTATACCTCTCTTTGTTGCACAATGTTGTGTTGCAATGTTCTAGTACGAGAAGAAGCTGGCAATGATGACCAACGAAAACGGTTTTTTCCAAAATAGGTTTTCTTCCTTGGCCTAGATCGCAATTGCTCCAATGGGACATCATCGTCGTCTGACGAAGAAGAAACTATTGGCGTGCTTCGCGGTCGTGGATCGATTTGTTCTTCTACCAAATCAGTCTCTTCTTCGCCGTCGATTTCCGAACCAGATCCAGAATCTTCGGCAAGCACAAAATCTTCACCAATATCCACATCTTCATCACTGCATTCTGCGTTTATTAAATCTTCTATAGAATTCTCCTCTTCCTCCAACCAACGCTCTATTATATTGTCCATAGACGTAATTTTTTCACTAAAACAAAAAAAATATAACTAATAAAAGTCACGTAATTACCTACCTGGAGTCTCTGAGACTCTAAAAAAATATTAATACTCACCAAAGAGCGACCGCGCACGCGTGGAACCTCGACGAGCGCAGGCGCGGTACTGCGGGTAGCGGGGCGAAGGTACAAGGACGCGTGAACACTACAGATGCGCGCGCGAAAAGTTATAACTAAAAACATTTTCACCAGAGTCTGAGAGACTCCAGGTAGGTAGTTAAGGGTTAAGAGTACAAGAACACGAAGTATCACTTTGCCGCACACTGGCGAAGTACGTGCGATCGTGTCACACACACACTGGCATTAGTCATTGAACGTGCGCCACCCTCCGCTGCAGGGCGCCAGCAGGGCGCGGGGGCGCGGCGGGGTACGGCCGTGCGGCGCGAGCGCAAGTTGACCTTCAGTCTTAAGAAATTAGGTCAATGGGACAGTCATATATCACGCTCCCGTCACTCTGTGTCCGTGTTACGTAATAAAACTACAATCGTGGATCCTTACTGATGTGTTCGCTAGTAGATTGATAGGCCGTAACCTGACCTGACTCCATAGGGTTTTATTAGTGGATCGAGGTTATAAGATTTGTGTACAAAGAAGAAACGGAGTCGCGAGAACGCGTGAAACATGCGCTGTAGGTATTCCGAGTGCGGAATGTGTAAATTGATTGTGATGTAAGCAGAAGACTGTAAAGGTAAATGATTTGATTTACTTATTGATTGTTGTGAATACCTACGCTGATAACAAGTTTTAAATACGCCAGAAATAAGTAAATACCTAAATTCGGATTTTACTAGTTATTGAAAATTATTATGTACCTACGACTAATACGTAACTAATAATAAGTTCTTCGTTCTTTCTCCTAAGTCCTACTAGTTTATTATGATTGCGTGAACCCACAGCTTATTTCTGTTGACTTACGAAGGAATAGGTACAGCTATTTAGTTACCTACATGTGGTTATTGTTATAATCATTATTATGTGCTTAAAATTGAAGTTGTCATCGTAATTAATTTGTGTTTTGTAAGTACGTAAATTAGGTATCACTATCCATCCGTACTTCTTAGTGCTGTGCTGACTGATACGTGTTTTATGTGTAGGTAGTTGCCTACTGTTACACGCGCTGTATAAAACAGCTGTTGACCTTTACACGTGAGTTCAACAGCTATTTTAGGTACAGTGCGCCGACGCGTTCGATCGAGTCGTGTTACTACGTAGTTTCTAGAGTTATTGACTTTTATAACTTTTTTATTTTACGTGACAGGTAAATTTTGATTTTGAATATGAATAGCAGATATTTTTTCCAACGTGAGGTTTTATTTTCCTAAACCAATAAAAAATCAGCGTGTATATAATAAAATAAATTTTACTTAAAATTATGATTCAAATATTTTTTTAATTTATTATAATGTTTAATCCTCAATATTATTTAAATACCTAACTATCTACCTGTTTTTGTACGACATACATTCGGAAATTGTATAAAAGCATTTGTCTATAAGCCATGTCTTTAATTGAGGTACAAACTGAGACAGGGGAAATTCGCGTATGCATCGGGGTATATTGTTAAATACTTGTATACACATATAATTGCAATGTTTTTTATACAATGTCGTGGATACAAGATGTGTTTGGAGTCTCGTATAGAATACTAGACTACTAGAAACTATTTCATCAAATGATTTATCTAGTTTTTTGTAACAAAGTACGCACAGTGACAAAGCAACTGGTAGTAAAGTTGCGAGGAGCACGACATCGTTCCTACTATATCATATATCGTTCATACTACGAAGACAGCTTATTAATATTTTTGCATTTGCATTGACATTGCAAACAAGTTTACAGCAATCAAAGAGAAACTGCAATCAATTTGGTTGGAAATATTCAACTGTTCTGTTATAGGGAATAAAAAGAAGTTTTAACATTAAGACAGTATTTTTAGGCTTTTTAGAATCATCATCATCCTCTCAACGTCATTCCAGTTGCATCCAAGCCTTAGCGCCCGGGGTCCGCTTACTAGTTTAACCAGATATGACAAAATTTCAGCTTTTCCACAGAGCAATTGCCGTCTGACCTACGCAACTTCAGAATATTATATGTATAAGTAATGTTTCTCTATTAGATGTTAATTTAAGCAAATCTAAGAAATAACTTACGAATGTTACGCAAGTTTATACAAAGGCCATGTTTTATCCCTTTCTACCAAAATTCGTCGATTGGTATACCGATATATGCTAATGACGTCAAAAACCTGCCTAACTATCTCTGTATAATAAGTAATATTAAAATTGTCATTTAAAACAAAACAATAGTTCATTATGAATGTAAATATCCTATTGCTTCCACGATTTGACATCATTATTTTTAGTTTATTTTCTACTTCTAGCATTACATTAACTAAATCGAAATCCCAAATGTTTTAAATTAAAACATATACACATAATGTATAATTAAAAAGCTAGACGAGAAGTAGTATGTCACAGATATAGTGAAAGCATTCTTCTAACAGCATACAAACTAGATTAATGTAACACCACTCTAGTACACGCTATGTGAAAGAATTAATGGACTTGCTGAGTAAATTTGTCGATTCCCTGTTCGACAGCGGCGAGCTTTTAGTCATTTGAAACAGAAACAAGCCTCAATCTGTTCAATTTTAAAATATACTTCAATTACATACTTCAGAAATGACTTTCTACGTTTTTTATTACCTATGTTTATATCTAGGTAGTCTATGTAACGTTATTCCTACTTAGGTGTGGTTAAATGCAAATCGTAATTGCTGTTACAATGAAAAATCGGTTTAATTCATTAAATAATTTAACACATCCTTTAGCAAAACACTAATTTAAACATTATTAAAGAAATTCTATAGAACCAAGGTCGCGTGATTCGA
The DNA here is from genome assembly GCA_944739405.2 of Euclidia mi. Lineage (NCBI taxonomy): Eukaryota > Metazoa > Arthropoda > Insecta > Lepidoptera > Erebidae > Euclidia > Euclidia mi. Next base: position 26,998,086 of record OX123190.2, read on the forward strand.
CGATAGTAAGGGATCTTGTTGGGGATTCGCTTCCGGGGTCGCTCAGGAAGAGTAGCTGGTATACTTAGCTTCTGCTCGCCGCTGTTCAGCCGATCCAAAAGGGGCGAGCGCTCCCAACGCCTCCGTATTTATTTGGAGCCCGAGGTGTGGTGTCTGAGGGGAGGGGGAGCCGGGGACAGGCCAAGTGGAGTGGGCGAACGGTGTCATCGCGACGTCACAGCGACGTCACATCTAGGTTCCGTGTGGTGATAGATAATGAATAGAAAAAGGCACAACCCCATTTCATTTCGCCGTTGTCGTAAGAGGTGACTAAGAAAATACAAGAAATAAGAAGAGAAGAAAAACACGACGCGACAAAATATTGTACCAGTCTGTATATCTGGGCAGCGTGGTATAATAGCTCATTGAAGCAAGGTGCTACTGAGAAGTAAATTAGGAGAGGCTTCCAGCAGTCATCCAGTAGAGGACTGCCAAAGTCTAAAACGAACCTTTTTTTTTGATTACTTGTAAGATGTTAAATTGAAAAATATTTTATAAATTTTCATCTTATTTGATCAATATTTAATATTGTGTAACATTATTTTATGATACAACGATGTAGATTAGTAATAAACTTTACCATGGTAAACGATAAGTAAGCTTGTAAAATATATCAAAAAGTTTTCAATGAAACTTACCCGAGCTCGAAACATTACCTTAAAAGTAACTAATTAAAAACACACCCTACCCGACCATTTTGTTCCAAAACAGCCCTTCGTGTAAAATACATACTGACGGGGCAAAAATTTTGTGTTTAACCTACAGCTTCAAGGTTCAAATTTTCTAGTATTTTTAAACCTCAGACTAAGTCAGTGCTATCCAAAATCGAACACCGCAGAAGAGGATTACTAATGGGATACTTGCATTTTCTATTATTGCAGACAGACTTATTAAAGTACTTATTGGCTTAGAATTTACTACTTAATTAAAACTTATCTTACCCATCTGCGTAGCTCGTGCGATATTTTCACCACACGTTTTAGTGTATACTAAATACTATAATATTAATAGGCTAAATAAATCAATATTTTTCGTCCAAGAAAGTGACTCATTGCAGATATGCTTAGGTACAACATATTTTTACTTGTAGGTGGATTGAAGGCGACATTAATATACGTTAAAACTTTCTATTGGAAATAAATAATGAAAAAACATACTTAATCGTATCACTCCATATCCATACCTAAATATAAAGCACGATGTGAGATTATTCCCCAGAATACTTTTCAATATACAACAGTTAGGTAAATAATTGCACGATGTGAGATTATTCCCCAGAATACTTTTCAATATACAACAGTTAGGTAAATAATTGTATATAGGCGTTAGATAAGATGAACATTATGAACTATTAGTTCATAATGTTCATCTTATCTAACGCCTTCTTTGAAATCTAATCCCCTAGCACTTTAAATTCCATTCGCCTGTAGATTCCAGTACCGCTAATCAAAAATCCAAGACTACAGACGCAATACTAACACGCACAATGCTCCGATACCCTGTCGTTGCACACTGCTTACACCACTGAGGACACTTATTACCGTACACACAGACACACGGCAGCATACAAGCAGCGAGGACACCTAATTGACGTCTCGACGGATGTCACTTAGCAACGTTTCCGTTGTCGCGCCATAGAAAATAACATAGCCTTATTAGATTTGTTTGCAGTTAGATCAATTGTGCTGTTCAGTTTTCTTTTATGTTGACCATACTTGGGATATCCGTATGTATTATATATAAATAATATTATTCGCTAGGCAATATATAATGGCTATATTTTTTTTATATTTAACCCATCCAATGAAGTGATACAATGAGGAAATACCTGTTCATGGAATTTAAAATAGCAAATCTTTCTATGACTCCTACCTAACAATCTTTGTGTGATAACTGCAGACCAGCTTGCGAAAATAGTCATTTAGAAATAATTTTAGAAAAGTTTGTGACATATGCAATAAAAGTGTAGTTTTTATATCCGATGTCTCCATGTATTTGGAGATAAGATATGCATATTTGACATCAGATCCGCACAAAATATGTTAAATAGAAAGGACATATTCATATTCATTAAATTAATGGACAACAATAACAACCTGTTAATATTAAATCTATGGCCTTTCTCCACAGTTTTGATATTATACATCTAAGTTACTACTATTACCACTTTCATGTTTACACCAAATAAAAAGCGTTCGAAGGTGCACGTGCCAAAGGCACACGTGTCCGGCAGTGTGGCCAAAACTAAACTAATTGGCACTACCTACGTTAACTCATAAATGATTGCCAAAGTTATGTATAAAGAGATACTTTGATTGTATAGAGTTGTGTATAATAAAACCAAAACTATCAATGAAAGAGAATAATATTATATTGCCATAATAAAACTATATTGCAAAATATCTTTTAGACTTACATGAAACGTGCATTCAATAGATAACTTGTCTGTTTCGACAAATGCTGCCAGGCGAGGGTTCAGTATTATCTTTCAAATCGCCACTCCGAACAAACGCCAAATATTTCTTCGATATCTCTCATCGAATCAACCCACTAGGCAGTATGTCAACGAGAATATAACAAAAACAATAACGATGATATTATCTTTTTTTTTCCATACAGCATCAGCAATGAAAGCGCGATGTTTATCTTAATAATAGTGTGCACAACTGCTATATATTAGAGAGTTATCTACGATAGAACGAACGATTGTTTTCCGGATATAACAGACATGATGTTAAAATAAATAAAGGCGTACATACAACACTCGATTTCCTATGTTCCGCCGCTTCCGATTTCTAGGTTGCTGTTGTTAGAAAATATATTTTCTCGCCTGTGCAAGCTTATCAAAACCTGGAAATAATGATTCAGTTGAAAATATCTATGTTGAAACATTCGTTTCCTATTTTCTGTTTCGTGATTTACGTCTTGATGTTGTAATGAAGAAACATTGTATTTTTTTACCATATAAAGACCCCGTTTTGACATTTTGTAAATTTCGATTGCATTTCACAAGGATGAAATTTATTAGTTTACGATTGTGCGAGCAGTAATTAACTTTTAACAGCTTCAAATTAAATAAATTTACATATTGTATTAATAATACTTACGATAATATGGATTGTGTAATTCTTTAAGCAGAAAACTAATAACTTCATACTAGGTCAAATGTGATTCGATTTTCACACTACTTCGAGGTTGAGTGTTCTTTGTGACAGTAAACATAATTTAATTTTTATGCACAAATTGTATCTTTATATATACAATTCTTGCGTTACTGACTGACTGAAAGACAAATCATAACCAAAACTAGGGCGCAAGGAGCCGAAGTTTAGCATGTGCGTTCTTTGGAAGTGCACTAGGAAAGAAATGACCAAAATTTCCACGGAAAACGGTTTAATTAGATCGCTAGACTAAGCAAATATCTTATGTAAAATTATAAGTTTTGAAGCAAATAAACAAAGACAGGTATAACACTAATGATCACCTAATCGCATTATAGAGAAAATCTGTAATTCTATTCAGTGCCGGAAATTACGCTCTGTCGGTTTAATATCGTATCGACAATATCCCTGTATTATGTTGCCGAGTAGAAGCTGGTAAATATTATGAAAATGATTCATAGTGACTAGCGTAGGTGGCGGAACTACACCGTCCTCACGCAGTATAGCTCTGTGATAATTTTTCTTAATATTCTATCTTTATTTGTGTGACTGTGTCTGAGTTTATAAGCCGCATGAAAGCCTAATGAATCTTGTTCTAAGACAAGAAACGGGATCAATGGTTAAGTTTTTCCTCCGAAGCATGGTAGTGTAAGCCCCACAACCAGCCGTCACTCATCCATATAGCGACTTGTGTACACGTTGCCGATCTATTACGAATGGCAAGTTCAGTCAAACTAAAGGCTCTACTTTGTAATGTTGAGGCTTATAACAATTATACTAGAGGGTATCCGCAGCTACACTCCTAGATATTTTTTTTATTAATATAGCCGTTTCTACCTCATCATGTGGGAATTTCGTGTACTTTTTTCTTTATTGCACCAATACGGTCTCCAACATTCATTCCAATTTGCAGCTTCATGCGCTCAATCAGCCCCATCAAATCAATCAATATATAATGCGCAAAATCGACTGATTTTGCGCAAAATTATTGCGTTTGCGCGTTATGTATTTCAGCTTTTTGAGCCGGGTAGCTTCGGCTATACGTTGTCTGTCAGTCAGACTGTAAAACAAGAATTTTATAAATATATACAATTTTCACCCATTTCCTAATTATAATTCAAACTTTAGATAAAATCGGACTCACTATATACTCAAATCCCAGCGGTAGTTTTGTTAGTATAACATTTCATACTCCAACTGGAATATCCCAAACAATGTTCACTGTATAATCTGTAACTCCAAAATGCAAACAGCAGTTAGGCACTTACATATCGACGTCCAATAGTTTGTGTCTATTTGGTCAAAGTTAGTGACATTAAAGTTAGTCCAAACAAGAAATAGGTCGACTGGAACCCGCATCTAAAGCAGGCCAACAACTGAGTAAGGCTGTGGTCTCAACCACAGCGGAGCGCGAGGGATACGTGGAAGCGTCAGCGGGACGAAAATTCAATACAATGAATGTCATTTAAATTTATTACCTTTCCGTGCCGTGAAACAAATAAATAATGCCGCTCCTCTTTAGCTGAGACCTTAGCCTATAAGAACTTATACATACAACGTAATAATTTTGTAATATTAGGGCTGTTAAGTACCTCCTCACACATGTTCAAATTGCTTAAGTAATATTTACGCATAAACGTTAATAAGTTTAACGGGTATTGTCCAAATAGTGGAACCTCTTAAAGGCTGCTTAGTAAACAACTTTGTACATGTAGTATTTAATGAATCTTGGTCTTACTTTAAAACGATATGTTTAGGCTGATAAAATTGTTTTATAGTATAAAAGTGCAATGATCTCTTAGCAAGCGAGATATGTAGATACATCTGTGTGTTTAATGTAGTGGAAATAGCTGCACTGGTATTGGAGCTCAAATTAATAGTCATATTGTTATGTAATTAAGTGTTTTGGTGCAGTCTACCCCTAGTAGAAGATTCTAGTTAACATTGAAGTCGATGACTTTAGTGAATATAAGTTCCGTGAAATAAAAACTACTTTGGAACTCGTAAAAAGAAGAATAATGTAAAAGTTCGGAAATTATTAACGCACTTATACACGAAACGATATCATATTCAGAAGAGATAAGCAAACTACGGAATTGTGATTCACACGTTGTCCCGTCGGCTCGAACCCACATAACTTAAACCAGTGTTTAAACGGTGAAGCGGCAGCTTACGTCACAACACCATACGAGTACTCATTATTTTCATTAAATAAATGGTTGATACATTTGTAGAATAGTAGTAATCATTTTATACATCACTGTGGGGCATTGATAGTAATCAGTCGATTAGACACGACTAATCCCTGAGCCACAAACACAGTTCAATTCATATATATCTACTTTCAATGTGCTAGCTGTAATTAAATGGAACCGGATACTGCAAGCTTGTAATTGTCATTATGCGATCAATTGCAATTGATTGACGAACAAGAAATACGATTAAGCTATGTATAAAGGTACCTACTACCTGAGTACTAAGTAACATATTGGGACATAACATATTGCATCTTTAACTGCAAGTTAGGTGTAATGGTTACCTATAATAACCATGAATGTGTATCGAGAGCCAATTTCAATATGAGGAATATCGACTTCACCGACAAAAGAATTGGACTATAGACGGGTGCTCAATTCTGTGTAGAAAATCCTACAATTTGAGTTAAAAAAAAATCTAGCTCAAACCAGTACCGTCAAACACGAGAAACACGAAGTACTCTAACTTGTGTACTACAAGTCAGTAAAGCAGTCAGACCTGCGATTTTTACAGCGGGCTCCAATCTTTGATCTAGAATTAGATAGGATTCAGATAGATCAAATTTGGGGCCCGGAATATATAAAAAATAAGTTAAAAGGAAGATTTTCATAAATAGTTAGTTCTGTTATAATGTGCATTGTGGTCTAATACTTAACTGTATATTTCCAGTCAAAACATTATGTATTGCCAAGCCCCCTGTAATAATCCCCCAACTGATGTGCTTACGTAATCGTTATTTATACATCCATCAACCCTTTCTCCAGAGTATGACCTTGGCTTAATCACCATTTTGCCAAAAGGATTTATGATCATAGTATGATGAATAAAAGGGTAAAGCAGGTGGATGCTTGCGAAACCCCTTCTTAAGACTTTAAGCGTTTCTTCCGAGACAAATGGGATGGGTCATCGGCCCCGGAGTAATCGCTCACCATATAGTATTATTGACTTAGTTAAACTAATTAAGTGCCTAAAGCAATTAGTGGAATACACATTCGTATGTAGATTGACATTCTTGGCATAATCTAAGTAGACTTGTGTAAGTTTTCTGCTTTAGTAATGACGACCGGTTGCCGCCGCGGGAGTGTAAGCGACTGCTACGCCGAAGGTCGCGGGTTCGATTCCCGCACAAGTCAAACATTTGTGTCCATGAACATGGATGTTTGTCTTGGTCTGGTTGTTTCTATGCATAATATGTATGTTTTTACAAAAAAAGTATATATGTATGTTTATCCATTATCTAGTACCCATAGTACAAGCTTCTGCTTAGTTTGGGACTAGATGGTGTTGTGTGAATGTGTTAGAATATTATTATTATTCCTCTTTATTTAATTTCATTCTCATTAATCTTATTTTATATAATTAAATCACTTTACAAAAAAATATTTAACCATATAAAACAGGACCACGGAGACCCACCGGCATCGGGCACAGGGACCAAGCTACCGGTGGTTAGGGTTCCAGAGAGAGGAACCTCCGAACGATGCGTGTCGTGTCCAGCAATACTGCCTTCTGTATAGAGGACTTGATCCAGCCGTCTAAAGAGAGCCTCTAGAGGTGGTGGTCGAGGCTCTTGGCAATAAGACCATTTACGGTCACGACTATCGGTACAATGATCGCCGAGTCAACATCCCACAAATACTTAATTTGTTTATTATTATCTCCTTTATTTATTAATTTTCTAATTAAAATCACATTTTTAAATATATAATTTACCAAAAAAAACACATTTCAAAATATAAAAATAACAGTGGGGTCCCACCAGCATCAGGCACAGGATCCAAGCTGCTGGTGGTTAGGGCTCCAGAGACAGGAACTTCCTCACAATACTTGCCGTGTCCAGAAGTACTGCCTTATTCATCAGGCCCTTGACCCAAGCACCCATCGCGAGCCTATTAAGGTGACGGTCGAGGCTTTTGGCTATTAGACCATTAACGGTCACGACTATCGGCACAATAATTGCTGAGTTCACATCCCACATGTCGACAATCTCGTGAGCCAAGTCCAGATATTTAATCTGTTTTTCCTTTTCGGCTTTCACGAGATTCTCGTCATGAGGAATATACATCAACAATTATTGCGAGGCGCTCTGATCGATCTATCAACACGATATCAGGCTTGTTGGCAACAACAGTCCTGTCCGTGATGATAGATCGATCCCAGTACAATGTGACATGGCCATTTTCGAGAACTGGCTCTGCTACATACCTGTAGTACGGTACCTAGTCTATGTCTACAAGTTTGTACTTCAGAGCAAGTTGCTGGTTAATAATTCTGGCTACTTGGTAATGTCTGTGCAAGTACTCGCCGTTAGTAAGACGTGAACAACCGGAAACAATATGCCTGAGGGATTCAGTAGTGCCATCCCTCAGGATATATTTCCGGTAGTTATTCGTCTTGATAACTTCGTCAGCAATTGCACAAGCAAACCCTTCGGTTTCCCCAAGGAGGTCACCGAAGCGTAGCCAGTTCACCGAGGCTAATAGGTCTACATCGGGTCCATACAGGGCCCGATGGAACCTGCCATGAAGCTCCTTGCTCTGCCATACACGCTTGCGATCATCAGTACTAAGTACTACAGGCATGCGCCAGTTCTCCTTAGCCAACCTGAGTGGGGTGAGCCCATTGTTTACTGCGACAACATCTCGATGCATATCCACCTTCGCCTAGAAAAAATATTCTCCGAGATTGCACACCTCGCGATTGTGTAGGGTCTTGACATTCAGAAAGCCGCGACCCTCGCACTTTCGCGGGATGTACAATCTCATCACGGATGAACGTGGATGATGCATACGCCGTCAACAATGTGCGAACTCTTTTGTCCAGGGCGTCCAATTTAGACTGAGTCCACTTGAGTATGCCAAAGGAGTATACAAAAAGTGGCATAACCCAACCGTTGCAAGCACGAACCTTGTTGCCACCTGCTAAAAGACTTTTCAGTACTTTTTTCAGGCGGCCAAAGAAACGCTCTTGCAACGATTGCTTCATGACAGCTTCATTGATACTTAAAGCCTGTGATATACCCAAGTATTTATAGGTATCAGTTAAGAGAAGCGTTCTTAGGTTCATGGAATCTGAGAGTTGGATCCCCTCAGATTCCACCATCTTTCCCTTCTTCACATGAATGACAGCACATTTATCCACACCGAACTCCATATTGATAGATTTACTAAAGTTTTGGGTTACGTTTAGTAAATCCATCAATTGGGCATCATAGTGGGCAAATAACTTCAGGTCATCCATGAACAGCAGGTGAGATATGACCTGACCACTTCTCTGTAACCTGTAATCTAACCTTGAACCCTCCAGTAAAGAACTGAGAGGGTTCATGGCTAAGCATAACCAAAGGGGACTCAGACTGTCGCCCTGAAAAATCCCCCGCTCAATTTTAATACGTTCGCCGTTCTCCTGGATCCTTCGGCATCCTGGATAGCAAAGAGTCGTATTCCATTGCCCCATACATGACTTTAAGAAGGTGCGTAGAGTTGTATTTACTTTATACAACTCTAACACCCTCAAAAGCCATGTATGCGGCACGGAGTCATACGCTTTCTTATAATCTATCCAACATGCCGCCAGATCCTTTCGGTTACGGCGAACTTGTTGGCTAATGGCCATGTCAATGAGGAGGAGCTCCTTAGTACCACGAGCCCCCTTCCTACATCCATTCTGAGAGGCTGACATAATTGAATTATAGTCTTCAACATGTTTAGCTATTTTAGCTCTCAGAATAGATGTAAGAAGTTTATAGACCGATGGTAAACATGTTATCGGTCTATAATTGCCGGGCTCGCTAGTACTGCCTGTCTTATGGAGCAGGTGGGTAATTCCAGTCGTCATGAATGTTGGCAACGACCCAGATTCCACAGCTGATTGGAATTGAGATGCCAAGCGTTCATGCGAACTGCGTAGCCATTTTAGCTAGAAATTGTGCAGCCCGTCCAACCCTGGAGATTTCCAATTCGCTAATGGATGGACTGCTTCTGAAACGTCCTGGCTAGAAATGGCCACACATTCCATTTCGGGAATATGTTCGCATGCACGCTCGACATCTCGCATCCAATCACCTTCAGTATGACTAATAGGCATCGACCAGATGCTACGCCAAAACATGGCTGTGGCGTCCGCATCCGGCCGCTGCACATTAGTCACACATTGGTCTGGTCGCTCTCAGCTTCTGTATACCCACCTCTGGTCCCTCTGGAATGTACGATTAATGAGATACCGGTCCACACGTTTTTTGAATCTACGAATTCGGTTTGCCCATGCATAGACTTTCTGTTTTAGGAAGTCAATGCGCTCTGTGACGCGAGGACTAATATTAGTCCCCACAAAGGCCCGTTTCACACAGCGCATTACCCTGGGCCGTGTATTCCCCGCCCTAAAACAGATCAGCTTGCCAATAAGTGCCCTTGCCTCGGCAATACGCCTCTCAATCCTGTACTGCCACGCCGGTACAGCAGACCTTTGTCGTATAACAGTGTTAGATTCAGGGAACTTAACACCTGCTATACGACATGCTCCCACGGCAGCACAGTACAGGATTGAATGAGTATCACCGAGATCCTAACTTTTATCTAATTAATTAGATAATAACGAGTCAAGAGCACTTACCAGCGCTATATTTCGCCTATGCATAGGCAACCGCGGCAGACGAGGTCTAATCATGGGTGGCGTGTGCCGGTAGTCCCTAATAGCACATTCCAAAGCGTCCTTTACCTCCTTATTGCACTGGGTACTTACATTATCAGCCATGTCATCCTCCTCCTCGACAGCGCTGCCACCGGTGGTGCGTTTGGTGTCGGCGTTAGCGTAGACCGGACGGGATTGACATGTCTCGAAATGAAATGAAATGAAAAATGAAAAATGAAAAATGAAAAATGGAAAATGAAAAATGAAAAATGAAAAATGAAAAATGAAAAATGAAAAATGAAATGAAATGAAAAATTGTTTATTGCTTTCACAACCAAACAAACATAATTATAGGCAAACAGAAACACAAAAATACAAAAAAAAAAGAATAGAACATCGATGTCAGATTCACGATAAACATATCAGGATTAGGTCGTGATGGCAATAGGATCCCGTTTAGCATGATACCAGACATGCTGGCACTGATTTTCTACGGGACCCTAATAGTGAACTCACGAAGGCGCAAAGCAGTGGCCAAATACGATGAAGATGATACATAATTATAGATACATTATCAAAACTTAACATGCCTAAGTCTTAAAAGAATAACATCACGCATTAACGGTGCGAGCGCGGGGGGCATGAGGCGGGATCGACGTCGCTTCAACTGGGGGAAAAAAGAGACAACCGACCTTTGCAACCGACAGACCGCTCACCGCACGCGTCGCGCGTACGCGCGCTGCGCTGCAAATTTACAAGATCGTAGTACAATATCGAAAACATTAAATTATGAAATTAAATAGCTTTATCAGCCGTACTATTAATAGTGTAGCACATTTACTTTTTAAAATAAATATCATCGAAGTCGTTACATCTCGTTGTTTAACACTAATAACACTATGGATCGTCGAGGAACTAATTGTTTACCAACAGTTGACAGCGGAGCCCGATGGCCACACTCCATAGTTAAGTGTACATAAATAATTAACAATAGCTAAGTACCAAATTATACCATAAGAACAGTGAGAAATAAAGTGTCGTGTCAGTTACAAAGCCCTCATTAGAAAAAATACAATAGGGTATTTGACTACAAAAAACCAATTAGTCCGTCAGTTAGATTATCGAAAAATATTGGACACGTATTTTTTCTTTTATCGAATCGGTAAAAAATTACGAAGATAAAACGCATCAAAGATGGAGAAACGTATAAGAGTGGGGGCTTGTAACGTCACTTGCCAGTAAAAAGTGTACTGGCAAGTGACGTCACACGAGTTTTCAGCGAAGTTTGTCCTCTTAATTTTTTGTTTACGCGACTAAAGAAAATATACGTGTCCAATATTTTTGGGAAATCTATCCCAACCAGTACCTGCATCCATGCGCAGCTCCACTTCTAGCAAAGCATTCCTCAGTATCATATAAATGACGTGTTCAAATTAACCATATTTAGCTTCCGTTGCGCGTCAGTAAGATACCTACGTAAATGAATTTTAAAAGTACCAATTGTTCTTAGAGATCTTATAGGCGGGGGTAGGTTATTCCAAATTTTGGAGGCCGCATAACGGAAGCTACCTCTAAATGCAGCTGTTTTGTGAGTCAATATAGACATTGAAATTAAACTACAGTTTACGGATTTTATCGCGTTGTATTGGTTTCACTAAGTTATTACATTTGAAACTAAAGATCTAGAAACTATATTTTTAAATTATTACTAGCCAACGTTTCGAATTCTTTACAGAATTCATGTTCACGGCAGACTGAGGTGATATTTGTCTTTTTCTTGAATGTATAAGTTATCTCAAAGTACCCGAACATTTTTCAACTACTGGTGTTACTATTTACGCAGAATGAGCTCACAGTGTCCTTAGGTCTTCTGGTGACTTTGTCCTTCTTGGGTTTCATTAGCCTTATGACAGGGTCCCAAGCTGGAGGAACATTCCAACCATCTTCCCTATTGAAATTAGGGTGTTTTTTAATTTCAATAGCCTCTCGTATCATCCTTGGAAGAAAACAATGCCATGTTTAATTTTCCATCGATTTAGAGAGCGCCGTAACAACCGTTTGTGGTGTGTCACGTAACAGTGATAAGGTAAACGTGCTCAAGGATTGCTCTCTGATCGTATGGGATGAGCGTACGATGACCAATAGGAAGGCAGTTGAGGCCGTGGACAAAACTCTGCAGGAAATCCGCAGGAACGAGCATTTGATGGGTGGTCACAGTTCTGTTCAGTGACGATTCCCGACAAACGCTTCCCGTAGTGACGCGGGGATCGAGGACTGACGAGGTGAGTGCTTCGTTTAAATGATCTTTGTTGTGGTCACGAGTTTGTACGCTGCGCTTGACCATTGATATGAGAGCTCGGCTCGGCGTCAATGCACGTGCTCAACAATTATCCGATGTCCTTCTAAGTCTTGGCGAAGGAACTCTACCAGAGGAGAGATGTGGACAGGTCCTGCTTCCAGAGTCTCTCAGTAGAGTTGTATACCGTAATAGCAGAATTCTTGAGTGTGTGAGCGGGCTATTTTGACGCCCAAAAATGATCAGGCTGTAGTAATTAACGGATGCATTCCCTCGGAAATTGAGGGGATTGAAGTGGTCTACACCTCTATAAACACTGTCGTCAAGCAAGATGACGCTACACATTATCCCGTGGAATTTCTGAATTCCCTGTCAGCAAGTGAACTTCCAGCGCATACCATCCAGGTCGGTGTCGCGATTTTGCTTCTTCGGAAACCTATCTCCTCCGAAGTTGTGTAACGTGACCCGCCTTAAAGTCATCTCGCTTCAAGGCGGAAATTCTTACGGGTTGTGGCGTCGGCGAGGCAGTATTTTTACCACGCATTCCTCTCATACCTCATAACTTCTCGTTCCCGTTCAAGAGCATACAGTTCCCCGTGAGTGTGTGCTTCGCGATATCATCAATAAGTCACAGAGGCAGACACTGAGGGCAGCGGGTGTCCTGTACGCCGCTTGCTCCCGCGTCACCAGTCCTCTCTTTACTCTCACAGACTCTCTTTACATTTTGGCTGCGGAGAGCCAAACCACTAATGTTGTTTATCGAGAAGTCCTATAAGTATGTATTTTTACCCTATTCTGTATTCATTATTTTCTCTATCTGCTTCAGTCACAACTTATGACTTAAATCAGCAGAATCACCATAAAGTCATTCATTCTGTAGATTTGGAATGTAAAGAAGAAACGGGTAAATGAATGTTATTTTAAAAGGTATAACCGTAGGTATTTATTTAATAATTTGGTGCTGTATAGCGTTCACGCAGACGACGTTGCAGGCAACAGCTAGTAATCGTAATAATTACACAACGATTTCTCCTAGGTAGAAAACGAACCCACGCCCACTAAGAGCTTCACCTTAACACTAAGAATGGTAACCACTTGACCAACAAGAATGTCAAAGTTACTTTCATTTCATCAAAAGTCAACAATAATCACAAATCGTTAGCAATATCTATGGTACTTCTAAGCCATATCCCAAAAGAAGAAGAAAGAAGAAGAAAGAAGAAAGAAAAGAAAAGAAAAACCAATTTATTCTGTTTAAGTTTTTGACAGAAATATAAAATATAAAAACTAACATCCTATTAACATAAACAGAATCGGTTCCCAACTCAGCATATTGCCATCTTGAGACACAAGATGGCGCTGGTATTCTGTTGGGACCGTTGTATTAATAAATAAATAAAATAAATATGTATATTACGGATACAAACAAAAAAATACATGCTGCACAAGTGAGTTAAATCTTAAAACTAAATACATGACTGGACAGCCTCCACCATGGTCACTTGTCTCTGGTTTGGGCGTGCACGGCACGTCCATGTCTCTTTTTTATCTGTGCACGCGCTGATCGCGCGGAGTTTAAAAGTTGGAATTAGACGCCAAGCCAATGTGACAATGGTGGAAACCAACAATAATAATTTAGGAGACAATTTTAAATTTAAAAACGTGTTTAACATGCTTATTTGTGAACCATTACAATATATGTACATCATTATCATAGACCTATATATCGGATCATTTGCTTTAAGTGTCTTCAGTGGGTCAAATCAAAACGTTATTATTATATGGGAGTACATTACCTTAACACAGTTTTGTTTGAGCCGAGCAAAAGGAAATGAAAATACCAACAATAAGCACTGGCCTAGTACATATATGTAAGAAATACGTCGCTGGCTGGTTGAATGACAATACAGTCATGCAGTGAGAAATCTGAGCTTGTTTGCTGTGTTGTGGTAAGTTGTTAAAATTAAAGCTGAACCTGTTGTTTTAGGAGATGTTGCCTGTATTTTCTACTAAAACTGTACCTTGATTTCAGGGTTCTTAAAGGTGGTGGCAGGTCATTCCAACAGTGAGTTGCAGTTATTTTAAAACTACCACGAAAGGCAGCTGTTCGGTGTCTTGGCATAACCAGTAGGTAAGTAGACCCTCTCGTATTGTGTTTATTGAGGTCGCTGGACCATGTTAGTTTATTAAAGAGATATTTGGGCCTACCCGTAGACACAACACCGAAAAGAAGGGAGGCCAGGTGTAGTTGCCTGCGAGATGACATCCTGAGGATTCTGTTTTTATTTAGTATGGGTGTGATATGTGAGCGTGGTGGCACATTAAAGCAGAATCGTGCACATGCATTTTGCACCCGCTGTATTAACCTTTCAGTTCGGCTTAGCAGACAGGCACCATATACCGTGTCTGCATAATTAAGTTTGGACAAGATCAATGTTTCACATAGGAGAATACGCATGTCTTCGCTAATATAGGGTCGAATCTGATAGAGTAGTTTCAACCTATAAAAACAGTTTTGCACTGCCCCTGCAATGTGAGTTTCAAAGTGCAAGCACTGGTCAAATATAACACCTAGGTTCCGTGCCTCTAGTACCTGTTCTATTTGACAGCCTTTGATCCTCACATCCAGCTCACACTCCCGCACTCTGCTCACCATCTCCCTAGTGCCAATGAACAAAAACTTAGACTTGTTTGGGTTAAGTATTAGACAGCTTCTGCTTGCCCAGTCTGATATATTGTCTAAATCTTTATTCATCTCACCCACAGACTCCGAGCAGCTCTCCGGCCTACAGGACACGTACAATTGGATGTCGTCGGCATACAGGTGGAATCTAGCATGCGTTATAGTTCTACCTATGTCTGCTGTATAAATTATATATAAATTATGAACAGAAGAATTAGATAATGCATTTATTTTTATAACATACACAACAGTTAAATAACATAAACACAGACACTACAAAATAGCAAGCAGGTATGCTATAAAAACGAGGTTACCACTCAGTCTTATGTTGATTATGGCAAAGACCATAAATCAACCCTAATCTTAGGCGGTAACCCCAGGTGATGATCACAGATATCAGACACCCATGGCATTAAGTCCGCCTGTATACGCTCTGTATATAAAGGTTTAAATAAATAAATAAAATAAATAAACATAAAAACATAATTAAGGTAATAAAGCTTGCATTTGGCGTAAACAATATAGCATGCTGTTTTTCAGTAACGCTAACCGGTTTTCGAATGCTGGTTTGGCCAGGAATGCATCTCGCTTATGCACACAGTGGCGTCTCGCTTGTTCGATTATGCAACGGCGAATTGCGAGAGAACCACTCGACCATCATTCAGCCTTCGCGCTGCCCGAGAATGGCTGCCGCGCGGCCAAAACGAACAATTTAAAAATATTAACAGCCACGGGCATCTGTACGAAGACATAGTAGTATATATTAAGACTATGTTAACTTATACTAAGACACAAAAACAGGAGAACATGTTTGTTGCCACGAAAATCCCAAATATTCAGTGGAAAAGAGGTACATTTTAAAAGGTATTTGCATATATTAGAATAATATGTAGACATTTATACACCTGCAACATTACTTCACCCATACGTACTGAGACATTTACATACATATATATACATAATAATATGCACATGTATATAGATATATTATATATGTACATATACACACACATAAACATGCATTTCTTTTTATTGCCTATATTTCTATCAGCCCTTCACTAGCTCCACCACAGCCCAAAGCTGTTATCAATACAAACCATTAATCTCGTCCGAGAACATGCAATGTCTTGCTTCTTAGATAGCATTAAGTTTGATATATTGAAATGTCAGTACTGTTATAATAAACTGGGTGTCCGATTGTATGCGTTTGTGTTCCTGACAGCCGCTAAGATCACGTTGCAAGCTACAGGCTGTTGCTTGAGTGGATATAAGTTATTTGATCAACGTCTCTAAGAACTTGTCGAGTTTTGTGGTAAAACTGCCGGATGTATCGTAATTAATTATCATCAAGTCATAGAGATAAAAAAAGGTTTACACAATTTAAGTGCCATGTTCTTAGCAGAATATGTTTTCAAGTTAAAATCTTTTCGAATTTCTATTTTGTACAAAGTCATCTCCTGGCTAAACTAGCTATAACGTATTTTTTAAATAACTATTATCAAAGGTTCTATTTGCAAAGATTATGGGTAATATATTAGTATAACATAAAATGTTTTTTTATCAACTAGAGTGCGCCTGAACCTTATTTTTTAATATAACCATTTCTTGCCGATCCCGCGGGTACAGTGGGAAATCCCTTCTAAGCGCACCCCAACGGTTCCCAAGAAATTTCGTCTTCTTGCGCCCAATAGTTTTGACTGTGTGTTATCTGTCAGACACCCAGTAACACAAGAATGTTAATAATTATTAAAAAAACCGGAGCATTTGTTTTTGTAATTATTAAATATATTGGATGCGATTTGCGTGATCATTAATTTCCATTTTCAAATGGCTCTTGGAAATAATTCTCCCGATAAATATTGGAAAAGTAATAATTTCACACATTCATGTCCCATGCGGCAAATTATTTCACCGTACTTTATTGACGGATAGCTGGGCAATAGAACTATCAGCCCTTTGATACACCTAAACAAAAAACTTTATGAAAACAAATATAGACTCAGGTATAACTTGTACATTCATGTCAAACGCTACATCGCCGCTGACGGAAATCTTTTGGACGGCTGCTAATAAAACAAGATACAGATCTCAAACAAGAAAAGGGGAGAGCGTTGCCCAGCAATGGGACGAATTGTAGGCTCAAAATAACAAATGAAACTCATAAATATAACAGCGAAGTAGCTTGTCGACTTCTACCCGACTATATTTCTTCTAACCGATATCTCTCAGACGTGGCTGTTGCGAACTATAGTGGGTTTTGTTCGTTTGTTAGGAGTAATCTACCAACCGCTAAATGAATTGATGTCGCTTCGTACTCGGGAATTGTAAAGGATTTTAAATCTTGTTGTTAATAAATAAGGTGGAGTTTCTGTTGTGGCTTAGCGCTTTAGTGTTCTGAAGATCTTTATATTATGATTGTAAGAGTCAATTGAAGCGTTGTAAGGTAAATTAAAGATTATTCCTAATTTTAGAGTTACTTTCTAGACCTTAAAACACATACCTACTTACTTATTGTGTCTTTTGATAATTTCTTTGTTTTCACCATACCTACTGTAAAATCAAGTTCTTAGTGACTTGATAATAATTACGTTTGGTATCTTCAAAAGAAAAGTAGCTCTTTTTGTCACTATTGTTTCCTAACATATAAATCGTATATTATACGTATAAATAGAATTTCGTCTTCATATTACTCAGATCCTATATACAAATATTCAACGAAGCTACCCACTAACACATTCATATCATTGAATAATTAAAGGAGACTGTGATTCAGAACACAGGTAAATGACTAGCAAACCAACAATGTAATCCTGACGGCTAATCAAATATAATTTTTAGCGGTAATCTAGCGATAAATGTGACATCGAATATCACCCTGTACAATATAAACCGCAAAATTAGGTGTCCCATGAATGATAATCACCTATGTGGCTTATTTGTAGTACTGATTGCACAATCAACAGATCAATCAATTTGTATTTGTTCGTGATTTAATTCAGATGTCACAATCTGTGTGAAATGTGCCACATGTACGATAACTGACGTATGCATAGGGTTAATCTTCAATTATTTACGTAAACAATGCTGTACGGCTGTAGACTAAGTTGGAGGTCTCGATATGTTATGTTAAGCGAGTTGGATGGTGAAATAAAATGCTTGTAGGATTTGTTTCATGCGCTTTGTGTTTTTGATACTGGTGGATCTGAGACTGCAGATGCCAACACATTCCAGAAACTTCTACGATAAATCCTTCGCTGTTCAAGCTGTCCGTTTGTGGAATGCGCTGCCGGTCGAAATTAGGCAAGCTAAATCATTGAACATTTTAAACAATGCACTAAAGAAGCACTATTTGTCATTGTAAAAAAAAAATTATCTCTGTATTTGTGTTCATATTATATGTATGTATATGTATTATATTTATATATATCATATATATATTTATATGTATGTATCATATTATACATAATATGATACATACATACGTTACCTACGTTATACATAACGTATAACGTAGGTAACGTAGGAGAATATGGGCGTTCTTCGTTCTTCAGGTCTTCCTCCATCGTACATTTCAGGTAAATAAGACTCGGTATATACTCAATAGAATAAGAATAAAAGTAGAAAATCTGCAAGAAAAAGATGTGAAAGATGAGTATAATTGAAGATTGATTGCAAGATTTGAGAAGTTCGAGGGCATAAATGATATGGAAGAATTATGGCAATCTTTTAAAGAAGAGATAGTATGTGTAGCGTCTGAAGTATGTGGTGTGATCAAGAGACGGAAAATACGAAAGGTTAAGAATACATGGTGGGACAAGGATGTACAATCAGCAGTGTCAGAGAAGAAGAAAGCTTGGTTAGATTGGTTGGCTGCCAGAGCAAATGAAAGAATGGGAAAGGCAACGAGTGATGACATAGATAAAGCAAGAAAAGAGTTTGTTAGGTCGAAAAGAATTGTGAAAGAAATTGTTAAAAGGAAAAAAGAGGAAAAGAAAGATGAGTTTGATAGCAGACTATCTGAAGATTTCCGGAGAAACATAAAGTTTTTCTGGAAATCCGTTCGTGCAGTTCGAGGAAGAACTCAATCCTCAGAATACACAGCAATCAGAGACACGAATGGAAAGATACTGAATCATGCGTGTTGAAGAGATGGAAGGAGTATTTTGAAGGTCTATATGAAAGAACGGCGATAGAGACATTGGTCGACGAAATTAATGGTATTAATAGCAATGATGAAAGCGATATTGGTGTGGATGAGATTGTGAAGGCGTTGGGAAGTATGAAATTAGGTAAGGCTGCAGGATATGATAGGATTACAGTTGAAATGCTGAAGGCTGGACAGGGCATCATAGTTGGTCAGCTGCAGCGCTTATTTAACTTGTGCTGGAGCACCGGCCGAGTACCTGATGACTGGACCACAGCGGTGGTTGTGCCTCTTTATAAGGGAAAAGGCTCGCAACAAGACTGCAAGAACTGTAGAGGCATTAGCCTTCTCAGCATTGTTGGCAAATTGTATGCGAAGGTACTGATTGAAAGAGTTATGGAAGTAACCGACAAGAAAATATGGGATGTACAAGCAGGATTCCGAAAGGGTATGGGGTGCACGGATCAAGTCTTTTCCTTGCGCTGCGTAGCCGAAAAATTCTTGGCCAAAGGTCAAAAGGTCTGTAGCGCATTCGTGGATTTGAAAAAGGCTTACGATAAAGTGGTGAGGAATGAAATGTGGTCGGTACTGTCGATGTATGGGGTGAACGGCAGCCTCATACGAGCTCTGAAATCCCTTTATGAAGATTCTAGAGCTTGCATGAGGATAAATGGGTCGTACACGGATTGGTTTACCATCGAGACAGGTGTTAGACAGGGATGTGTAGCGTCGCCGTAGCTGTTCAACCTCTTCATGGACAGTTGTTTGCAAGATTTGAAAATTAGTGACTATGGATTAAGGATGAATGAGTTACTTGTCAAATGCCTCCTTTATGCTGATGATCAGGTTATACTTGCGTCTTCAGCGTAGGAGTTGCAGGAGAAGGTAACAAAACGCATGGTGCGTTAGAGAGGAAAGGAATGAAAGTAAATGTAAGTAAAACGAAAGTTATGGTTTTTGAAAAGGAGGAATGCGTTACGGCCTGTAATGTTATGATCGATGGACAGCGAGTGGAGCAAGTGAATGAGTTTTTATATTTAGGTACGCTGTTTACAAGAGATGGTAAGAATGTAGAAGATATTGAAAGAAGAGTTAATGCAGGTAATAGAGTGAATGGAGCTCTGAAGGCGTTTATGTATAGTCAAAACGTGTCCAAAAAGGCACGTTTGGCTGTCCATACAGGGGTGTTAGTACCTACTCCTATGTATGGTAGTGATAGTTGGGTATGGCAGAAGAGTCATGAAAGTAGAATAAATGCTGTAGAAATGAGAGCACTGCGAAGTATGTGTGGTGTTTCTTTGACTGACAGAGTAAAGAATTGTGTGATAAGAGAGTGTTGCGGGGTAAAAGAAGATGTAGTGACAAGCATCGAGAAAGGTATGCTAAGATGGTTTGGACACGTGGAGAGGATGGATGACGAAAGACTGACCAAGCAGATATATAAGGCAAGTGTGGAAGGGACAGGACGAAGAGGAAGACCTAGGCGGACGTTCTCTGACCAGATTGGAGACATCCTAAAAACAGGACAGGTTAGAAGCACCCTGAACAGAAGAGCATGCATGAGGAATCTGATGGGAGTGAATGAAGCAAGAGAGATATGTCAAGATCGTTGCAAATGGCGCTCCGTAGTCTCTGCCTACCCCTGCGGGCAACAGTCGTGAGTCTATGTATGTATGTATGTATGTATATACTCAATAGGTTTTACTCAAACTAATTAGTTCACTTCACAAACTAAATATGCACACGTAGCTCGGATGAAGATGGATTACTTTTGGAAACGCGGCGAAGTCGGACGCAGGTAGGCCACACTTGTTTCCTCCGCTGTGTCTGTAGCCAAAAGTGCCCGTTGACAGCTCCACGTTCGCTTATAAAACATTTTATGATATTGACAGCTGTCAACTGCCGACCTCAGTGTTGCCAACCATCGTATCCGAATAGGCCCAAATCTATTAAGATTTGACGTTCCGTTCTCGAATCTCCGACACAGCCATCTTGACACGTCACGTTGTGTGATGCTCCTCCTTCTTCGTCCTCGGTCCCTCACTGCTGAAGATCGCGACCACATATGTGTCTCCAGGCTGTACATATGTGTAAGGCTCGTTTCATGCTGCCGCCCACCGCCTTCTAGATCGTGTCAGACCATCTTGTAGGTGCCCTGGGTGATGCTCCTGCAAAAAGAAAACGTTGTGCAATATCTCAAGGTCTTAGCTCGGCCCATTCTGATCATCGTTTAGTTAAAGAATAGGGCTCGTTACGTAATAAACCACAACACTAAGGGTTAACATTAAGTTTTTTTTCAACTGCATCATACCATCACATCACAATATTATGAAAGCAACTCTCTCATTAGTGAACAGTATCAAAGAATTATATCACAAACGTTAATCAGCGAAAAGTGTCACGGTTCACGGGCCCCTTCTTGCTATGAGAAGGGTAAAGCCATAGTCCACCACGCTGGCCAAGTGCGGGTTGGCAGACTTCACATGTCTTTAGAGCACACTCCGAAGAACTCTCAGACATGCAGGTTTCCTCACGATGTTTTCCTTCACCGTCGTTGCTATCACCTACACGAGCGTAGCAACTCATATCACCTCCATCGAGGGACGTACACATTGTCGTCGCTATCACCTATATCGAGCGATAGCGACTCATTGCCACCTACATCGAGTGACAATAAGGCCATAGTCCACCACGCTGGCCAAATGCGGGTTGGCAGTCTTCACATGTCTTTCGAGCACACTCCGAAGTACTCTCAGACATGCAGGTTTCCTCACGATGTTTTCCTTCACCGTCGTTGCTATCACCTACACGAGCCTAGCAACTCATATCACCTCCATTGAGTGACGTACACATTGTCGTCGCTATAACCTATATCGAGCGATAGCGACTCATTGCCACCTACATCGAGTGACAATAAGGCCATAGTCCACCACGCTGGCCCAATGCGGGTTGGCAGACTTCACATGTCTTTCGAGCACACTCCGAAGTACTCTCAGACATGCAGGTTTCCTCACGATGTTTTCCTTCATCGTCGTTGCTATCACCTACACGAGCGTAGCAGCTCATATCACCTCCATCGAGTGACGTACCCATTGTCGTCGCTATCACCTATATCGAGCGATAGCGACTCATTGCCACCTCCATCGAGTGACAATAACCTTGCCAGTGTCGTTGCTATCACCTAAATCGAGCAATAGCAACTCACGCCACCTCCATCGAGTAACGTAAACCATGTCACCTCCCTCGAGTGACTTTTAGATTACTTATTGCCTCCAACGAGCAATACAACGAATACATCACCTATATCGAGCGATATGTCCGATTACCGACTTAGTAATGATACTAGCTGCTGTTCACTAATCAGAAAGAAGCACCACTAAATTTAATTCATAATTCAGTTCAGCTAAGGTCTTTGGACTCTACATCTTCTAACCAAATGCCTTTAATAAACTACCTTCATTTTCATTGCCAGTTTCGGCCAGATAGGCTTTAGCTTTACCAGGCTCCTCAAAGCCACACACAGGACAGGCCCGCGCACCACACACGGGCCGCGCGCCACACAGGCTACGCTGGCCACCTAGCCGCACTGGCCACCAAGATGCACCGACCATCAGGCCGCGCCGACCACCAAGTCGCGCCGGCCACCAAGCCGCGCCGGTCACCAGGCGGCGCCTGCCACCAGGCGGCGCCTGCCTCCAGGTGGCGCCGGCCTCCAGGCGGCGCCAGCCACTAGGCGGCGCCAGCCATCAGGCTGCGCTGGCCACCAGGATTACCCAAAGAGGAAATAAATCTACCAACAGTATTTCAAAGATTCCTCTCATCGTATACCCACTGAATAGAGTATCCGTTCCTTCAGACGTGAATTAAGTAATGTGATTTTTTTCATTTTAATAGGAAAACAAACAGTATGCTATGACTAAATTATGAGCTATTTATCATATATACAAACAAAATAAATCTACTTATATAACTAAACTATCCTAAGCTAAACTATAAAAACTAAATAATTAATGATAACAAAAGAAAAAAAAACAATAAAAAAAAAAGGAAATTGACTACGACGCGTCAAGAAATTCCTCCGCAACGCTGTCAGCTGGTAGCGTGCCCAGAAGGCTCGCAGCATTGCCACGTTGAATATCAATGCTTAATCTTTCTGCGAAATATAAACCAGCCCTCTGGTCACGGGAAGCGTCGATCAGTCTTTTGGCGATTTCTTTGTAAAGAGCGCGTGCACTAGGGCCCCATGGTCCCAGCGTTTCGACCCCAAACGGCTCAAAAACGTAATTACCAGATAGGTTTCCGTATTTGCGCCGTTTGAGGGCCTCCACTGATGCAGCAGCAGCGCAAGCCAATCCAGCTGTACTTGGAAGATGTGATGGCGCAAGAGTATCGACGCATGTCGCGTCCCACACCAGAGGCCTGCCCATCTTCCAAGGTAATAAGGACATACCGTCTGGTCTCTTCTCATCGTCGCGCACCAAGCCATTCGGTTCAAGATGAGCTGGTACCCCGGCGGTGACAAGAGCTCGACGGAGTATGTCGTTAATGTGGGCATGTCGGGAAATACGCCCAGCACTCCTGCTGCACGATAAGCCATGGTGGCCATGACTGTCGACGGCTTCACCACAGTGACAGCGATGCGGAGAAACGCAAACAGCTACCAAGCGTAGGCAAGAAGCGATGCGGAAAGTTGTATCGTCCAACATAGTTCCTATGTTGGACGATGGAAGTGCTTGAAACCATAGCCCCGATTCCCACTCTCCCACAGCCAACAAACGGGCACGCTCTGAAACACTGGATGCAGTATTGTTCGCGAGTGTGAGCCACCCTCGCATGAAGAAATAAAAATAATCGCTCTCTTTTTAACCGGCGTTTCAAACTCAAAACCTCCGTTCGATATCTACGCTATAGCTAGGTCACAGTGGTACTCAGACAAAGATACGCTAACATAAAACACAGCAAAGGTAGCAATGAAATCGTTCAGTTCTACCCACATTTTTTTTGTCTTTTCCTTCTTTAAGCTATTAAAACGAAGGTTATTCATGAGATCATGCCATGAGAAACACGACACCGTAAAAGTCAAACGGTTCCACAACTCAGTGTTACGTGCAGGAATCGAACCCACAACACTCGGTACGATGTGGTGGCGACATCACCACAACAATTATGAAATTTTCAAGGTTAAACGCGTAGCAGTGTTGATATTGTGCTAACCAAGGATGTTTTACAACTACCGTAACTAAAAAAAGACAAAATACGCTCACCACGGTTTGCAGTTTAGAACCCAGCTGATTCACCAACATAGCAGCGTTAGCAGCCGCCTTCGGTCGCGCCTTGTTGGCACACTTCATTGAACAGGTCCATCCCAGGAAACGGCATACGGCACGGTTGATAGCCAGGTCGAAGCTCCTCCCAAGGCCCGGCTTAGTGCGACCATTAGCGGGGCGCAATGTGGATCTCGATCATCCAATCACATGTCTGCAGTCGTCACCAAAGCACGTGCATCTACATCTTGTTGCTCAGGATCGAAGTCCGGTAAACAAAGGCCATGCGACGAAGTAGTAGGTATTTTCATGGCTTGGATCAGCGTCAGGAAATTGCGATTTTGTAGTTCCAACTATTTTTCGTTACTAGCGTCTTGATTTTGAACACGTGGGTCGTTGTGCTCGTATCCAACTTCTGATAACGTATAACGTAGGTAACGTAGGAGAATATGGGCATTCTTTGTTCCTCAGGTCTTCCTCTTTCGTACATTTCAGGTAAATAAGACTCGGTATATACTCAATAGGTTTTACTCAAACTAATTAGTTCACTGCACAAACTAAATATGCAGACGTAGCTCGGATGAAGATGGATTACTTTTGGAAACGTGGCGAAGTCGGACGTAGGTAGGCCACACTTGTTTCCTCCGCTGTGTCTGTAGCCAAAAGTGCCCGTTGACAGCTCCACGTTCGCTTATAAAACATTTTATGACATTTACAGCTGTCAACTGCCGACCTCAGTGTTGCCAACCATCGTATCCGAATACGCCCAAATCAAATTAAGATTTGACGTTCCGTTCTCGAATCTCCGATATGTATTTATTTATATGTTTGGCATATAAATAAATACATCCCATAGATATATACATCTATTGTATTTATGCCTGTGTATGTATGTATACTAAATAAAAACAATTTATAGTAGGTAATTAGATACTTTTAGTCACTACACATCAAAGCTTATTGTCTTTTCAGTCTGTCCATCCTAAGGTTTCCAGGAAGAGATCGCACTTTGCGATAAGGCCGCCCTTGTGCATTTGATTTGTATGTAGTATATCTAAGTCATTTGTACCAACATTTGCACAATAAAGAATTATCTATCTATCTATTTTTAATCACTTATCGAGAGCTAAACCTGATTAATTTTAGATGAATCATAATAAAATAAAAGGAATACTGGAAATAATATCCTCCCCAATTATTTCTTCACAGACGAATCTATCGTCGGTTTTACAAAGGTGTTGTTGTATTTCGTCTTTAAGACGCGATTTTTAAATAAATAGAAGTCATCAATAAGAGTCTCGAGTGACAGTATTTTGTATTATCTAGGGAAAGGGGCGATACAAGAAAAATAGAAAGCCGCGTCCCATCCCATAGATAATATCGGAAGAAATTAAATTCTGTTTTTACCATTAATTATTATGTACTATTCTGATACAATATCTAAGCAGCTCCAAATCGCGGTACATCTAGAAAGGAGCACAAACCTAATGAATATTAAGAGTCAAACGTAACGTGTGAAACCAAGTTTCAATATCAGACTTCATATGCCCAATAGAGATATATGAAAAATCTTTGGATTTTCTGATAAATTTTATTTATTTATATATGAGTCACAAATGTCGGTACCAATATGGGATCTTATAATTATACATAGTAGTTTAAGAAACACTACATTTGCCATTATATGAATGTAGTATAGTAACAAACGCAAAAAAAGAGCGCATTAATTTATCACAATCTATATTTAAAGCTTAAGCTTAGACTCCTATTTTATTCCGAAATAAAATAAAATGGAACAAAGACATCAATACAGGCAGTGTATTTAGATAGTTCGTATCTTTTTGTCAAGACAACAGCACAAAAGATAAAGAGCACCTATTGAACCGAAAATAATTGATAATATAATTTAACAAGAAAGGATAATATCTCACTGTTGTCAGTAGCAATCTACTTTTGCTACTGAATGTACTACGACGGAAACAAATATCTGTAAATACATCTTCTAATCTGATGAGTGGGAAGTATTTTTCTTTTAGTTAAGGTAAAGATTGGTTCCATTTGAAAAGCGTCACAAGGCGTTAAAATGGACTTGTTTGGTACTTGATACTTGTTAGCACGGGCTGTTTCCGGAACTTCACGTCCTGGCGTGTATTTTGCGTGCGGGTGGGAATGGTATTGTCACTCGAGCCACCCCAGCTCTTCGAGGACGGCCAGCAGACTCTTGATGTGGCCCACTGCTTCCCTCAGGGTGCTGTATTTGGTCAGGTACTGCTGCATGTACTGTGAGGGCAGTCGAGGAGCAGGTGGGCTGCCGTCCCGTCTGCTGCCATACAGGAACTGTACAGTGGGCTGTCGGTGAATGGAACTGTTACAAGTTATATTATTGACAATAATAGAACTGTTACAAGTTATATTATTGACAATAATGGAACTGTTACAAGTTATATTATTGACAATAATGGAACTGTTACAAGTTATATTATTGACAATAATGGAACTGTTACAAGTTATATTATTGGCAATAATGAAACTGTTACAAGTTATATTATTGACAATAATGGAACTGTTACAAGTTATATTATTGTCGTTGATGTATGAATTACTTGTATAATACTGTAAATAAAATACTACATATAATTATATTGCGCCTTAGCTGGAACTGTTTCTCATTATCACTAGCTGAAGACTTGGACAATAGCCTAACCTTTCTGATAGTAAAAAGAAAGAGGCATATGTCCAGCACTGAAAAAGTTTATAATTAGCACTGATACGATATTATGCAGTGATTTTCAGGGAAATATTATTATGCACTCCTATTTAGGTTTACACAACTAATATAAGTAGGTATAATATATTTGTGGTTAATGGAGAATAAATATTCCAAAACACCCACAAGTCAAAGTTAGTTGTGTATTTTTACCGCGACAAAATCAATATAAATCTGTTATTTTATAACGCATACAAATTGTGCGCAATATTTGGGTCACGGTAGTTCAGATTTACAACTTATTTATGAACTACTTGGTGATCCATATTTTACTTTGATCTTCTCCGTTTTATGTACTTATGGTAATGTAGAGTTTATATAGGAATCTGATAATTAAGAACAGATAAAGTGTTAGTGTATACTCCAACAAAAGCATACAGATGTTTATCTCGCTCTACTATAACTGCCCACTTGAGAAAACGGTTCTTTGTGCAGTATAATGCCATGAGTGTTTGATTTCTCTTTAAAAAGAACATTCTGTGATCTTTGTGTTTAGCAAATCTTGGTCATAAAATCACAACACATACATAATTTAAAATTCTACTTTAAATTTCTATTTCATTAAATTTATTAAATTTATACTTATTTCATTAATTTTATATTTCATTAATTTGATTATCAATATTTTAATTAATTTTATGTTATTTTAATATTATTATTTTATGACATCACCCACTGATTAATTAAAACATGGATAATATGTATTTTGTTTAGTTTTTGACAAATTCTACCACTGCTCATAATACATTAACACATACTTAAATACAATACATGTTTTCACAAAGGTGCCGGATGAAAATCAGTCGCCTAGGAATGCTCTGGCTTTACTGGGCTAAATGCTGATCTGGCAACTTGTTCGGTGAGCCTTGGGACACCTACCCCATAACATCTATAAAATTGAATCATATTATTTTAATATTGTCTAAGTGTTGTTTTGATGTACCTATTTTAATTTGTTGTTGTTTGTGTCCTTTGTGCTGTCTGAATAAATTTCATCTTTCTTTCTTTCTATCTTTCTATAATCATGTAGTCAATTAATTTTTATGCTGTAAAAATTAATCTTTATCAATTTTCTAGTGCTGTCCTGATTGTGGCGGTATTTCTCTGCGTTCCAGTACTAAGTTTTTCTTTGCAGAAATTTTCTGTTAGGACGTTTAGAATTGATTTAAAAACCAAAATCTTAATAAAAACAAACATACGCATAAAAATCAATACATAATTATATACTTTTCAAACGCTCACTCAAGCTGAACTTACTTAATTATATTTTATACTAGCTGCTGCCCACGACGTCGTCTGCGTGAACGCTATACAGCACCAAATTATTATGTAAATACCTACGGTTATACCTTTTAAAATAACATTCATTTACCCGTTTCTTCTTTACATTCCATATCTACAGAATGAATGACTTTATGGTGATTCTGCTGAATTAAGTAACAAGTTGTGACTGAAGCAGATGGAGAAAATAAGAAATACTAAATAGGGTAAAACTTCATACTTATAGGACTTCTCGATAAACAACATTAGTGGTTTGGCTCTCCGCAGCCAAAATGTAAAGAGAGTCTGTGAGAGTAAAGAGAGGACTGGTGACGCGGGAGCAAGCGGCGTACAGGACACCCGCTGCCCTCAGTGTCTGCCTCTGTGACTTATTGATGATATCGCGAAGCACACACTCACGGGGAACTGTATGCTCTTGAACGGGAACGAGAAGTTATGAGGTATGAGAGGAATGCGTGGTAAAAATACTGCCTCGCTGACGCCACAACCCGTAAGAATTTCCGCCTTGAAGCGAGATGACTTTAAGGCGGGTCACGTTACACAACTTCGGAGGAGATAGGTTTCCGAAGAAGCAAAATCGCGACACCGACCTGGATGGTATGCGCTGGAAGTTCACTTGCTGACAGGGAATTCAGAAATTCCACGGGATAATGTGTAGCGTCATCTTGCTTGACGACAGTGTTTATAGAGGTGTAGACCACTTCAATCCCCTCAATTTCCGAGGGAATGCATCCGTTAATTACTACAGCCTGATCATTTTTGGGCGTCAAAATAGCCCGCTCACACACTCAAGAATTCTACTATTACGGTATACAACTCTACTGAGAGACTCTGGAAGCAGGACCTGTCCACATCTCTCCTCTGGTAGAGTTCCTTCGCCAAGACTTAGAAGGACATCGGATAATTGTTGAGCACGTGCATTGACGCCGAGCCGAGCTCTCATATCAATGGTCAAGCGCAGCGTACAAACTCGTGACCACAACAAAGATCATTTAAACGAAGCACTCACCTCGTCAGTCCTCGATCCCCGCGTCACTACGGGAAGCGTTTGTCGGGAATCGTCACTGAACAGAACTGTGACCACCCATCAAATGCTCGTTCCTGCGGATTTCCTGCAGAGTTTTGTCCACGGCCTCAACTGCCTTCCTATTGGTCATCGTACGCTCATCCCATACGATCAGAGAGCAATCCTTGAGCACGTTTACCTTATCACTGTTACGTGACACACCACAAACGGGTGTTACGGCGCTCTCTAAATCGATGGAAAATTAAACATGGCATGTGCTGTCTTGCCACCCGGAAGCAGTGTGGCAGTGATTGCCGATGACGCTGCAGCAATGGCAATTTTGCCTTGCCGCCTGTCCTCTACAAGTATGCCAGTAGTAATAAATGTTTTTCATGTTCCACCAGGAGCATCCAAGAAAAATATTTTAGCCTGGCTTTGCCCAACGCTTTCAAGGACGGTGTCATAAAATTCGTATGTGGTCATTTCAAATTGTCTGAGAGTTATACTCCCAATTTTCACGGTCTTGATGCGGTGATGATTGGGAAGCTGGTAACCAATATTCGACCAGTGGATTGCCGCCTATAGAAATGACCACGTCTTGAAGTGAACTGAGAAAGGTGTTCAGCACGCGGTCAGTAAAGGTGATCAGTTACTTCGACTTCGTCTCCAGTAGCACGCCTCAAAGCTCGTAGAATATCTTTAGACAGATGATGGCGATACTTCTCCCACAAAGCTACCGGGTTCGCGACTCCACAAAACACCAAGATGATGTCAAACAGATGACGCATGCGGCTGGGACTGTCACTGACGCTCGCCTCCGCGAGGGTGACATCCCAGTATTGGTCACCGTCGAGAAAGTGACGTTCTACGCAGGCTGTGCGGTAAGTGGGATACTCCACGCCATCAAATGTCCTCAGAAAGGCGAAAGACGTTGGGCCTCGGGCCGTGTGAAGTAACAACCGCAGAAAATAGCATTCGACATTATTTCTGTGTACGGTATAAACTCTACAAATTGCGGTGTCCTTGAAACATCCCGGAAAACCTTCCACAGCATCTCCTCGTCGACGTCGGTCAAATACACCCTTTTGCTTGTCGTACGTGTAATATGAATGCATCTCGTCTTACATAAGGGACCTCCCAAACTGGACTGTTGAAAAATGTCGTCACACAAGGGCCAGCCCACTATATTTTCTATTAAAAAACTATTAGGAGAAGGAAAACTCCGAATTTAAACCAACTTTTAGGGAGCATACCCGAAACAAAACCCCGATCTAAGGTTTGAACCGACCCGTGCCGAGGGATTCGTGGCCAGAGGGCAAGCTGGTCGTAAACGGAGGGTGCCTGTGTTGGTGGTCATAGGGCACAGCTGATATTCCGCCTTACCCCCGTAAAGGGCTCTGCGGGGATGGACCGTCTAGATCCCAAAATCTCGTGGGAACGCTATGGGAACAAAAACTTCTTCTTCTCCATACGGCGGCGACGCGGTTCGCAACCCATCAAGTCTCGTTTCCCGCGAGGGCGAAAAGCGGCCTACGGAAAGCAGGTTTGCAACATTGAATGTTGGTGGAGGAATGAACGGCAAATTGGATGAAGTATGTCAGATGATGGATGATAGAAAGATTGATGTTCTTTGTGTGAATGAAACAAAAAGAAAAGGGTGTGACACCACTAAGCATGGCGCATATACGGCGTATTGGTCTGGGGTAGATAGTACCACCAGAGCCTGTAAGGGAGTTGGTGTAGTACTGTCTGCGCGAATGAATGAGTGCGTAAAAGAGTTTGAATGTCTAAATGCTAGGCTACTGTGGATGAGAATGAAAGTAGGATTTACTCGTCTCTTTATTGTGGGGGTCTACGCCCCGGTCAATATAGTAACGGGTATGTCACAACATGAGCAAGACGAAAGGCAGGAGTTTTGGGAGCGTTAAAGAGAGATTTTGAGGAACTGCAAGGATAATGAAAGATTGATCTTGTTAGGGGATTTCAATGGATGGGTGGGAGTAAAGCGAGATGGATTTGAAAGGGTGTTAGGTGCATTTGGTGATGAGAGTGTGAAAGAAAATGGAAAAGCACTGCTTGAGATTTGTTTGGAGTGGAGCCTTCGTGTGACAAACACCATGTTTGATCATAAAAGGATACATATTATGTATACGCGAGAGGCGAAAAATGTTAGAAGAAGTATGATTGATTTTGTGATAGTAGATGAACGATTGAGAAAGAATGTGTTGGATACAAGAGTATATCGAGAGATCGGCATCCACACATACCACTTTTTGGTGTTGAGCCGAGTAAGTGGGCTCTTTCAAGGATGGCGACACCGAGAGCGTAATGAAAATCGGGTCTTGGAAAGAATTAAAGTGGAAAATCTACAAGAGAAAGATGTGAAAGATGAGTATAAACGAAGATTGATAGCAAGATTTGAGAGGTTCGATAGCATAAATGATATGAAAGAATTATGGCAGGCCTTTAAAGAAGAGGTAGTATGTGTAGCATCTGAAGTATGTGGTGTGACCAAGAGAAGGAAAATACGAAAGGTTAAGAATACATGGTGAGACAACGATGTACAATCAGCAGTGTCAGAGAAGAAGAAGAAAGCTTGGTCAGATTGGTTGGCTGCCAGAGCAAATGAAAGAATGGTAAAAGCAACGAGTCTAGACATAGATGAAGCAAGAAAGGTGTTTGTTAGGTCAAAAAGAATAGTGAAAGAAATGGTTAAAAGGAAAAAAGAGGAAAAGAAAGATAAGTTTGATAGCAGATTATCTGACGATTTCCAGAGGAACATTAAGTTTTTCTGAAAATCCGTTCATGCAGTTCGAGGAAGAACTCAATCCTCAGAACACACATCCATCAGAGACGAGAATGGAAATATAGTAAATGGTGAATTGTGTGTGCTGAAAAGATGGAAAGAGTATTTTGAAAGTTTATTTAAAAGAACGGCGATAGAGACACCGATAGCTGAAGTGAATGGTAATGATATCAATGATGAAAGCGTTATTGGCGTGGATGAGATCGTGAAGGCACTGGCAAGTATGAAAGTAGGTTAGGCTGCAGGATATGATAGGATTACAATCGAAATGCTGAAGGCTGGATAGGGCATCATAGTTGGTCAGTTGCAACGGTTATATAACTTGTGTTGGAGCACCGGCCGAGTACCTAATGACTGGACCACTGCTGTAGTTGTGCCTCTTTATAAAGGAAAAGGCTCGCAACAAGACTGCAGAAACTATAGAGGCATTAGCCTTCTCAGCATTGTTGGCAAATAGTATGCAAAGGTACTTATTGAAAGAGTTATGGAAGTAACCGACAAGAAAATATGGGATGTACAAGCGGGATTCCGAAAGGGTATGGGATGCACGGATCAGGATTTTTCCTTGCGAAGCATAGCCGAAAAATTTTTGGCCAAAGGCCAAAAGGTCTATTGCGCATTCGTGGATTTGGAAAAGGCTTACGATAAAGTGGTGAGGAATGAAATGTGGTCGGTGCTGTCAATGAACGGGGTGGACAGCAGCCTAATTCAAGCTCTAAAATCCCTTTATGAGGATTCTAGAGCTTGTGTGAGGATAAACGGGGCATACACTGACTGGTTTACCATCGAGAAAGGTGTTAGACAGGGATGTGTAGCGTCGCCGTGGCTGTTTAACCTCTTCATGGACAGTTGTTTGCAAGATTTAAAACATAGTCACTGCGGATTAAGGATGAATGGGTTACTCGTCAAATGCCTCCTTTATGCTGATGATCAGGTAATACTTGCATCTTCAGCGGAGGAGTTGCAGGAGATGGTAGCAATCATGCATGGTGCGTTAGAGAGGAAAGGAATGAAAGTGAATGTAAGTAAAACGAAAGTTATGGTTTTTGAAAAGGAGGAATGCTTTACGGCTTGTAATGTTTTGATCGATGGACAGCGAGTAGAACAAGTGAATGAGTTTGTTTACTTAGGTTCGTTACTTACAAGAGTTGGTAAGAATGAGAAGATATTGAAAGGAGAGTTAATGCAGGTAATAGTGTGAATGGAGCTCTGAAAGCGGTTATGAACAGTCAAAACGTGTCCAAAAAGGCACGTTTGGCTGTACATAGAGGTGTGTTAGTGCCTACCCTTATTTATGGTAGTGAAAGTTGGGTATGGCAGAAGAGATTTAAAAGTAAAATAAATGCTGTAGAAATGAGAGCACTGAGAAGTATGTGTGGTGTGTCTTTGACCGACAGAGTAAAGAATTGTGTGATACGAGATTGGTGTGGGGTAAAAGAAGATGTAGTGACAAGCATTGAGAAAGGCATGTTAAGATGGTTTGGGCACATGGAGATGATGGATGACGATAGACTGACAAAGAAGATATATAAGGCAAGTGTGAATGGGACAGGACAAAGGGGAAGACCTAGGCGATCGTTCTCTGACCAGATTGGAGACATCCTGAGAAAAGGACAAGTCAGAAGTACCCTTAACAAAAGAGCATGCATGAGAAACTTGATGGGAGTGAGTGAAGCAAGTGAGGTATGTCAGGGTCGTTGCAAATGGCGTTCCGTAGTCTCTGCCTACCCCTCCGGGAAACAGGCGTGAGTCTATGTATGTATGTATGTATGTAAAAAACTATTAAATACTATAGTTATATATGTAATTTTGGTAGGCCGTTGTGTGCAACTATATGGGGCATCTATTAAAACAAACGCCATGAAAATATCTTTATTCAATTCGAAGTTATTACATGAAAACCTACGATGCATAAGAAAAAATACTGATTTCCTTTAATAAACACTATCGTACATAATAACAATAAACAAAGTTTATGATAAACATGCAAATGTTTGTTATTATGTTTATTTTAACTATAAAAGGTAACTAGCTGACCCAGCGAACTCTGTATCGCCTTATTAAGAGTTTTTATTTAATTCCCTTTTTTCCATGCCCCTTTTCCAAAGTTACCATTGACATATACGATTTTCAGTCGCGGTTTCGAATACACTATTCACTGTCATAGTTTTTAATGTCTGTCGCGAATATCTCTCCCGCCGTGCAGCAACGCGCGAGACCCGTCGTGTGGCGGTGCTGCAGAGCACCCGGTGAGCGACGCCTCGTCACTTGGGCAGGGGGACCAGCTTCTTAGCCGGCCGTTTGAGGACGC
The DNA here is from genome assembly GCA_944739405.2 of Euclidia mi. NCBI lineage: Eukaryota > Metazoa > Arthropoda > Insecta > Lepidoptera > Erebidae > Euclidia > Euclidia mi. The sequence goes on from OX123190.2 coordinate 27,032,729, forward strand.
CTGGTGCTGTGCGCACCTCGACAGTGCGTATGGCGCCGTCGGCGCCCGGGTAGACGGCCACAACTCGACCGCGCGGCCAGGTATTGCGCGGGGTCGCCGACCTCGAGGTTGAGCCCAGACCCATGGGGCTCCCGCCGGTGTTGCAGCTCGGGTACTCGCGCACCCAACGGCACCAGAACATGTCGGCGAGGATTTGGGCGCGCCGCCAGTGTTTGCTGTTGTTGAGGTCAGCCTAGCTGAACTCGCCCAGTGGAGGGAGGCGAGCAGAACCACCGAACAGGATGTGGTTCGGGGTGATGGCCTCGCTGTGTGCTGCGTTGACGGAGACGTGTGTGAGGGGTCGACTGTTTACTGTGTACTCGACCTCACACAGTAGTGTAGCTAGTACTTCTTCGTGCGGATGGCGCTCGTGAAGGACCGTATAGCGGGCGGTCTTCACGCACCTGACGAGGCGCTCCCATGCACCCCCCATTAATGGCGCTGAGGGGGTGATGAAGCGCCATACGATGCCACGGCGACTCGCTTCTTCGGCAACGGCGTCTCGGTCGGCACCGTGCATGTTGGTGCCGTTGTCCAAGTAGATCTCTGCGGGGCAACCTTCGCGGCGCGCTGCGAACCTGCGCAGCGCCAAGATTGTGGAATCGGCGCTCAGGCTGGCGGCGACCTCCAGATGTACTGCCCTGGAAGTGAGACATGTAAACAGTGCCACGTAACGTTTGTGACGCTGTCTACCGACAGTTACGGAGAGCGGCCCGAAATAATCAAGACCCGTATAGGTGAAGGGCCTCTGATGGTGATCAAGGCGCGTCTTCGGATGGTCCCCGGTGGCTGGCTCAGGTGACTGCGATTTTCTAATGCGGCATGGTAGACATCTATGTACTATTTTCTTTGTAGTCGGCCACAGACGAAGAATCCAATAGTGTTGGCGTATTTCATTGATTACCAACTTTGTACCGCTGTGATGTAATTTTCTATGTGTCCAATCTATGTATAGCTGCGTAATACGATGATCGCCGTCTAAGATCGTTCGATCTTTGTTTGTTCGGAGAATTCTTCTGTAGCTATTATACGACTGCGTAGAGTGATCATTCCGTTGTTCATCTCCACGGGTAACGAATACAGGCGGCTGTCTCTGGCGACACCTCCTCCGCGCCGCAGATCCCAAAGTTCGGCGCCGAAGGAGTCCTCTTGTACCGCCTGCACAAGAAGGTCCTCGGCGCCGCGGGTGTGTTCTGCGGAGAGAAGCACGAAGTTTCGGGAGTCGGCGGCTGGACGAGGTGCCGCTCTGCTCGACTTGATGTTGTGCTTCGTCTTCGTCACGTGACGCCAATCTGGATCCTTCTGTCTATTTTTCTGCGTTGTTTTCTGACACAAAGCTATAAATTGTAGAACTCTCGCTGTTGCTCGTAAGAGCCCATTTTCCCATTTGGAAAATCTATACGGGTCCGGTACGGCTTCCATATTTCTATGTATTTGACGTTTCTCTACAGCTGTCATCGTGCGCTCTTCGCCTGTCGCGTCAGGGGTGATGTGCTTCTCTACGGGCCATAGTGACGGGTCTTCGTACAGGAACGACGGTTCGGTGTACCACTCGTTTTCGGAGTTAAAGCTGTCTGGCACGTCGCGTGTAGCCGCATCCGCCGCGTTCATCTTCATAGGTACCCAGCGCCAATCTTCAACTTTACTTTGCTCTTCTATGGCGACTAGGCGGTGTGCGATGAATGGTTTGTACGCCCGCGCTCCTTTTCTGATCCACGTCAGTACGGTCTTGCTGTCCGTCCAGTCCACGACGGCCTCGGGTTTGACGCGATGTTCTTCTATTACCGCTTGAGCGACTCGCGTACCCATGACGGCGGCTTGCAGTTCGAGTCTCGGGATTGACACCACCTTAAGCGGTGCCACTCTCGCCTTCACCATAACGAGCGTCACGTGTACATCTGGTGTAGTCACTCGCCAGTACACCGCCGTTGCGTAGGCCGCTTCACTGGCGTCCGTAAAGACATGTACTTGGAGTGTACAGGCGTCACTGTACCCGGGGTAACACCGCGGGATGCGTATCGACTTCAATTGTTCTAAGTGCTGTATCCACGATGCCCGTTGTACTCTGAGGCTTTCGTCAAACTTCTCGTCCCAATTTGTACCGAGTCGCCAGGTTTCCTGTAGTATCTGTTTGGCTCGAACAGTCACGGGCTATGCCAGGCCGAGTGGGTCGTATAGCGACATAACTATTTTCAACGCTTCTCGTTTGGTAGGCGCTTTGGTGCCGATAAGGCCGTCTGGAAGCCGTGCGAGTGTGAGGTTGAAGCTCAGCTCGTCCGTGCCCGTTTTCCACATCAAGCCGAGAATTTTCTCTTCTTGCCCCTTGCTGGCGAGGCCGACTGTCTCCTGGCGATGTTGACTTGGTTCTATTGCTTCGATGACGTTTCTAGAGTTCGACACCCATTTCGTGAGGTGAAAGTGCGCTTGTCTGTGTATGCCTCGCACCCGTGACGCTATGCTCGTCACTTCCTGCTCGTCCCTGAAGCTGTCCAGATAGTCATCCATGTAATGGTTATCTATGATGGCTTCTGCTGCTTCTGGGTACTCTTCTGCGTGCTTGCGAGCGTTCCAATTCTTCGCGAATATAGCTGTACACGGTGAGCTTGCCGCGCCGAAGATAATGGACTTCATACGGTATTCCTGGGGCGGTCCCTCCCGCCGGTCACCTCTCCACAGGTAGTGCAGCGCGTCTCTGTCTTCTGAGCGTATTCTCACCTGCATAAACATCTCCGTTATATCAGCTGAGACGGCAACGCGGTGTCGACGGAACCTCATCAACAACCCCGGCAACGATTGTAGCAAGTCCGGTCCCGTGTGTAGGAAATCGGCGGCGTCCTGAACTATACGAATCTTTTCAGGCTTCATGGGGTTGTGTACATCGAAATGAGGCAAGTACCAAGTCTTCCCTGGCGTACTATTCGTGGGAGCTTCTTTTGCGTATCCCTTTTCTATCAGCGAGTTCATCTGTTCTGTATACCTTGTTTTCAACTCTATGTTTCTATCTATTTTCTCTATGTATGCGAGCCTCCTTTCCGCGTTCTCGTAAGTATCTGGCATGACGATGTCTTCTTGTTTCCACAGAAGAGCCGTCTCTATATGTCTATCTTCTAACTGTTTCGTATGTTTTTCTAACATATCTGTAGCCCGCTTCTCGGGCTCCGAGTTCGGTCGACGTGGGTTCACTATTAGCGATTCCAGAGCGAAATATTCTTTCAGTTGTGCTTCTATGTTTTCATCTGTGGCGGAGAGACCGTTGACGAAGTGTACGGTGTTTCCCAAGGTGCGTGAGCGCGCGCCGTGCAGCACCTATCCCAGCGACGTAAGCGACGCCACCGGTTGATCGTTGGGTCCTCTTCGTACTGCGTTCGCTATAAGCAGGTGCCAGTTGTCTTGACCTATTAGCACCTTCGGCACGCCTATGTCGTACACCAATTTCTTCTTGATGCCTTCGAGGTATTTGCAGTCTATCAGGTCCTCTTCGGCGATCTTCTGCGGCCACAGGTGCAGGCTGGCTACGGTCCGCGCACACAAAGGCACTTGTTTGCTCTCGACGCCGGCTCCTCGGATGTGTATGTCTACGCGTCGTGACGTTGGCATGTCGATCGATGTATCGCCTATGGCACGGATCGTGAAGGGGTCCAGGTTCCCTTCCGCGCCGACTTCCTTGTCTATATCTTCGTCTATGAGCGATACGGTGCTTCCGTCATCGAGTAGGGCAAACGTAGACACCTCTACCGTCGGTCCGACTATCTGCACGGGCACCATCTTCAAGTACGCTTGAGCCTTTGCACGTATGCACGAACTGGCGACCGTTTCTTGCTTTTCTATGTTCACGTATTCGGTCCTATGGGCTCCTCTATCGTAGTGAAGCAACTGGTTGTGTGCAGCGCGGCATCCCTCTACACCGCACTTCTTGGGCTTGCACGAGTGTTCTATTCGGCGTATGCGTAAGCAGCGAAAACACAATCCATGCTGCTTAGCTAGCTGTCATCTCTTCTCTGCGTTGGCGTTACGAAACGTGCTGCAGGCCGACGAGTAGTGTCCTTCGCGTTCACATATTCTGCACTTCGCGTTAGACGTGTCCGTAGGGGTTTGCTTCTCCGTCGCCGTCGCCGTGTATGTCCTCTGCACGGTACGTCTGCTTGGCGGCCTATCGGTGATGTTCTCAGCTGGTGCGAACGCGCTACAGTAACGCGTGTACTCCGTCACGAAATCACTAAATCGGCTGAGGTCTGGCTTCGAATGGCACTTCTCGGTGTACGTCTTGTACCACTGCAACCGTAGCGAGTTCGGTAGCTTCTCGGTCAACACACGCACTAGCTCCGCATTGATAAGGTAGTGTTCTTTTTTCAACGCACGAAGTGTGACGATGCCGCTTCTAATCTTGCTCGCGAACGCGCATATGTCCTTAGGTGCTTCGCTGCAGCGTGGCAGGGTCCTCAGCTTGTCCGTCCCTGCCTATGCGATCGAGTCTGGTCGTCCGAACTGCAGCTCCAACTCTTTCATGATTTCATCCGGTCGCGCATGCCCAATCAGTTCCGAGCTAACTGTTTCTAACGCTCTTCCTTTGAGACTTCTTTTCAGTCTTGCTGTATTCTCCACGTCGTTGAAGAAACTCTTGGTGGTGTCGTATATCACCTTGAACGACAGCCACTCGGCCTCCTGTCGGCGAACGCGGCGATCGCGGAGGTGAGATCCGTGATGAACGGCTTCAGCGAATCGCCTCCCTGTTGATGAACGTCCATCTTCTGTGAGGGCGGTCCATCTTTTTTATCTATCTTCTGTGCCCCGTCGACGTCCCTCTTCTTAGCGGGCGCCGATATCACTTCTATATCTTCAGGGCCAGGCTGGGGTTCCGGCGCCTCTTCCAACCACGAACGCACGTTATCTTACTTCGTCGTAGTCATCGGAGTCCGCCTCCTCTTCAGCCTTCTGTAGTGCTAACTGTAGTTTTATCTTCAAAACTTCTTCACGGGCCAACAACACATTTCTATTGGAGCGTCCCGTAGCTGCTGAGCGCCGGTCGCGTTCCCTCGTTGGCTTTTTTCTATCTCTATTTTCTATCATACTATGTTGCGCTGTACAAACGCTCGACCTATCGGATGGTTGCAACGTCCTTTCGGGCCGGCGGTGGTGCGTCGCTCCCAACTGTTGTCGACGGCGATCGCGGCTGCCCGTCGTGACGGACGACCGCGGCGGCTGGATTGCGGGCAGCGGCGGCGCGGGCGGGGGTACTGGAACGAGGCCCGCTGGCTACTCCCCCGGCGACCTCGGGAGCACGACCTCTTGAACGCGTCGTAGGCATTCTTCAATCTTCTATCCGGCTCGATGAGACCAACAAATGGTCGCGGCAGCAACAGGCGATCCGGCTTCGATAGGACCAACAAATGGGACGAAGCCGCAGCAGGTGATCCTCGGCTCGAAGCGACCAACGAATGTAACGGATGCTAGGAATCGAACCTTTGCTAGACCGCTACAGAGCGCTGGTGGTGTGTGACTGGCGAATGTTCCTACGACGATGTGTGTTCTTCTATATATGTGGACTGTATGGCTTCTATTCGGGGCTTGAGAAATAAAACATCTTCATACGTTGAGAGCGATGCTGTTCAGGTGTTCGGTGCTTGATGGTTACATATGGTTACTTGGTCACGAGATGGTGGTTGGGACGCCAACGAACTGGCCGAATACATGGTTGCTTAGGCACTTCGAAACTTTACCTTAACGACGACCACCGCACCGAACACGTGCACAGAGAATCTTTATTTATTTTTAATTTTCTATAAGGTACAAATGTGTATTTATCTTAGGTACTATGATACATACATATAATTATATATTATATATAAAGTAGAGGTTCTAGATGCGTTTATTGCCGAGTATTGTCTCACTTCCCTTGCACGAGTATGACCGACCAACAACACGACAATGGCCTGAACACTAAGGGCTGCAGTCTCCCACGCTGTTCCCTCCAGTGGTGTGCAGGGCAGGTTGCTCGAAGGGCTGCGCGTAGGGGGCAGATCCTCGCAGGCCGTTGGTTCAGCTGGCAGGTAGACGCGGTAGGTACCGAACATACGTCACAATACATATATGTTCTATACATAGATAGGTCTCATAAAGTTTTATCTATCGGTATACAATAACTAAACCTAACTATTTGCGTCACTAAGTTATTCTAGAAAAACTGTTGAAATATGTTGTCACACAAGGGCCCGCCCACTATATTTTCTATTAAAAAACTATTAAATACAATAAGTTACATACTTATGGAATTTTGGTAGGCCGTTGTGTGCAACTATATGGGGCATCTATTAAAACAAACACCATGAAAATATCTTTATTCAATTCGAAGTTATTACATGAAAACCTACGATGCATAAGAAAAAATACAGATTTTCTTAAGTAAACACGTACGTACATAAACAAAGTTTATGATAAACATGCAAATGTTTGTTATTATGTTTATTTTAACTATATAAGGTAACGAGCTGACCCAGCGAACTCTGTATCGCCTTTTTAAGAGTTTTTATTCAATTCCCTTTTTTCCATGCCCCTTTTCCAAAGTTACCATTGACTTAGAGCTTAATCTCTTATCATTTCAGAGTCTATAAATGATGAACAATCAAACATAGATTTTTATATAATATTGAATTCCCCATTCCTTAAAATATCGGAGACGATACCCATATCGACTTTAAAAAAAATCTCGTCCGCCATCTTTGATCACGAAATAGATGTTGTATTTGGATTCACCATCCCTTAAATCATCAGAGACGATACCCATATTGATTTTTAAATTGTTTCCATACGCCATCTTGAATCACGAAATAGATGTTGTATTTAGATTCTCCATCCCTTAAATCATCAGAGAAGATACCCATATTGATTTTTAAAATTTTTCCCATCCGACATCTTTGATTTCCCATCCTACATCTTGAATCAAAAAACAGATGTTGTATTTAGATTCCACATCCCTTTTAACATCGCAGACGATACCAATATTGATTATTTAAAATTTTCCAATCCGCCATCTTTGATTTCCCATCCGTCATCTTTGATCACGAAACAGATGTCGTATTTCGATTCCCCATCCTTTAAAATATCGAAGGCGATAGCCATATTGATTTTTGAAATTTTCTCATCCGTTATCTTAGATTTCCCGTCTGCCATCTTGGATCACTAAATAAATTTCATATTATTAATCAGCGTCCCGAAAATCTCGAAAACGATACCCATATAGATTGTATCCTATTCGTTTAGCCTTTTTTGCCATTGACCCAACCCTCCCCCTTCTCGTTTGACCATTTTATTATTTTTGTCTGGCCCCTAAAGTTGTGGCGGAATAATTGGGCTGTCATAGGCAATAATAATTTTTAAAATCCAACTGCTAGTTCCTGAGATTAGCCGACATTATCTTTTAGCCTTTTTAGCCTTTTGCCCGGCCCAAAGGGTCGAAGCGTTATGTTATTATAGCCTATAGCCTTTCGGAATACCTAGGCTATCGTATACAAAAAGAATTTTTCAGATCCGAACGGTAGTTCCTGAGATTAGCGCGTTCAAACAAACAAAAAAACTCTTCCGCTTTATTATATTAGTACCAGCTGCTGCCCGCGATGTCGTCTGCGTGAACGCTATACAGCACCAAATTATTAAATAAATACCTACGATTATACCTTTTAAAATAACATTCATTTACCCGTTTCTTCTTTATATTTCATATCTGCAGAAAGTGCAGTAATAGAGGGAGACTGTCTTTTGTAAAATTGACTTTCAAAAAGTGCGGATTTTCAGCCTGCTTTGAATAATAACTTTATGGTGATTCTGCTGAATTAAGTCATAAGTTGTGACTGAAGCAGATGGATAAAATAAAGAAGACAGAATAGGGTAAAAATACATACTTATAGGAAATCTTGATAAACAACATTAGTGGTTTGGCTCTCCGCAGTAACGTACAGCTGCCCATGTGAGAAGCAGCTCGTCCTGAGGTCGACACCCGCTGCCCTCAGTGTCTGCCCCTGCGACTTATTGATGGTCATCGCGAAGCAAACACTCACGAGGAACTGTACGTACTTGAACGGGAAGTTATGAGGTATGAGGGGAACGCGTGGTAAAAATACTGCCTCGCGGACGCCACAACCCGTAAGAATTTCCGCCTCAATGGTATGTCTGTGGAGCGAGATGGCTTTGAGGCAGAAGTTCAGTCAGGAAGTTCACTTGCTGACAGGGAGTTTAGAAATTCCACGGTATAATGTGTGGCATCATCTTACTGGACGACAGTGTTTACAAAGGTGTAGATCACTTCATTTCCCTCTATATCCGAGAGAATGCATTCGTTAATTGCTACAGCTTGGTCTTTTTTGGGCTTCGAATTAGCCCGCTCACACACCCAAGAATTCTGCTATTACGGTATTCAACTGATGTCCCCGTACCCACAGCGAATGAGTTCTTTTAAGCTGGATACAGCTCTACTGAGAGACTCTAGAAGCACCACCTGTCCACCTCTCTCCTCTGGTAGAGTGCCTTTGCCAAGACTTAGAAGGACATCGGAGAATTGTCGAGCACGTGCATTGACGCCGAGCCGAGCTCTCATATTAATGGTCAAGCACAGCGTACGAACTCGTGACCACAACGAAGATCGTTTCAACGAAGCACTCACCTTGTCAGCCCTCGATCTCCGCGTCACCACGGGAAGCGTTTGTTGGAAATCGCCAGTGAACAGAACTGAGACCACCCATCAAATGCTCGCTGCGGATGTCCTGCAGAGTTCTGTCCAAGGCCTTAACTACCTTCCTATTGGCCATCGAACGCTCATCCCATACGATCAGAGAGCAATCCTTTAGCACGTGTCCCTTATCACTGTTACATGACACACCACAAACGCGCATTTCGGCGCTCTCTAAGTCGATGGGAGTTTTGAACATGGCATGTGCTGTCTTGCCACCCGGAAGCAGTGTGGCAGCGATTCCCAACAACGCTACGGCAAAGACAATTTTGCCTTCCTTCTTGATCTCTGCATGTATGCCAGTGGTAAAAAATGTTTTTCCTGTTCCACCAGGAGCATCCAAGAAAAATATTTTACCCTGGCTTTGCCCAACGCTTTCAAAGACGGTGTCATAATTTCGTATGGTGGTCTTTTCACCCGGATCGAAAATTGTCTCAGCGTTATACTCCCAACTGCCACGGTCTTGATGCGGTGACGGTTGGGAAGCTGGTAACCCATATTCGATCAGTGGATTGCCGCTGATAGAAATGACCACGTCTTGAAGTGAGCTGAGACAGGTGTTCAGCACGCGTTCATCAGTTACTTTGTCTCCAGTAGCACGCCTCAAAGCTCGAAGAAAATCTTCAGACAGATGATGGCGATACTTTTCTAACAAAACTACCGTGTTCGCGAATCTACAAAACACCAAGATGACGTCAAACAGATGACGGGTCCCAGTCGCCCAGTCACTGACGCTCGCCTCCGCGAGGGTGTCATCCCAGTTTTGGTCACCGTCGAGAAAGTGACGTACTACGCAGGCTGTGCGGTAAGTGGGATACTCCACGCCATTTAATGTCCTCAGAAAGGCGAAAGACGTTGGGCCTCGGACCATGTGAAGTAACAACCGCAGAAAATAGCATTCGCCATTATTCGTGTGTACAGTATAAACTCTACAATATGCGGCGTCCTTGAAACTTCCCGGAAAACCTTCCACAGCACCTCCTCGTCGACGTCGGTTAAATATACCCTTTTGCTTGTCGTACGTATAATATGAAGGCATCTCGTCACACGTAAGGGACCTCCCAAACTGGTCGACTTTACAGAGCCTGAAAAATGCCAAGAGTGTTGTTTGGCGCGGATTTTCCAAGCGCTCAGCAACGCTGAGCTCGAGGATCAAATATATGCGCTGGCCGTTTTCTAGGATGACGTGTAAATGCATGATAGTAGGATGCCTGTCATGTATAGAGAACACCAGTATCCGCCAAACTGCTTCAGACGTAACAATAAAATAAATGCCTGCGTGTGAGTAAAAAAATCTAGCTAGTTCCATATCTCACTAAAGTTTATATGCGACATGAATATATATTAATTAAGAAGCAATAATTACACCAATGTGGCCAAAATGTTTTTATTCTGTACTGTAAAAAATAAGCATCTTATCTTTAAGATATACAACGTGTAACGGAAATAACGCACATCCTCAGACACCCCAATTAGAAAACCTTGTTATTATCATAATGCATGCATTGAAATATTTTTTTTTATTAGACTAAACATTGTTTTTGTTCGAAAGTATTAACTTCATTATAAGTAAAATGCGTGGTCACTACAAACCTGCGCACGCACACAATCACACGAAACGTTTGCTGTGGTAAACAAACGACAACGAAATACGATACGGTCTATCATTTTTTAACATCGTTAGTGGCTATTGTGACTATCTTAATTTAATCATAATAATCGGAAATAAGAAATTAAAGTAAAAGGGTATCAATGAGAGTATTAAAGAAGAACGGCGCGTTTAAAGTTGTGAATCATAATTTTTTTACAATAAAAGAATAACCAAATGACTCACAGGCTTATTGTCACTTATTCGGCGTCCTCTTTTTAAAATGCTGACATCAGGTGTCCACCACCCGGCTTAAATATTCCTTTAGTTCATATACACAATGTTTCTTTTCACTGTTTCAAAAACAGCTGATATCTTATTTTAACTCCCCGGCACTTGTTGTCTCGACACAATCAACTAGTGGTTTAATAGGTATGTCGCCATAAAACAAAAGTCCAGGGGCGGCAAGTCAGGCGACCTAGGAGGCTACTGGACAGGACCGCCGCGATCGATCCAGCGCTTCTTGTATTCGACTTCACGATGATCTCGAACGTTCTACGTAAAACGCGCGGGGGCACCATCATGTTGATAATACACATTTTGTAAAGAAACAAGTAAACTTGTTAAACATTTTTTTTTCACTACACTCACAGAGAATCCAGGTAGATGACTAATTTTATTTATCTAAGCGCAACAATGGCCGCCCAGCTGGCGCTGTACCTACCAGCGCGGGCGACTGACGTGACGGTGACAAGTGAGACACATTACGTCTCGCTCTTTCCCGCTGTTAATACGTAAGCGAAAGAAAGATGATAGATATTTTGGTGGTCAATTGTGTGTTATTTTCTTGTACCGGCTGTTATGTTGTATTAATGTGTGCGTTCCTGTACGTGGAACCACTAAAAAAATGCATTTAAAAAGAAGCCGTTCTACGTTGACTTAAGGTTTATTTTCGTATATTTCGTCTTTTCAAAGCAATGAGTGACTATAATTTACGTAATTTTAATTATTTTAGGATTAAAAAAAAATGATATTAAAAATGTCAGAAATGGATTCAGTAGCTGATTCTGAACAAAGTACTTTCAAGATGTGCATTAAACTTGTTACATGTTGTATATGGCATGCTTATTATTTTTCTCTTACTTCGTTATTTAGCTCAAATTGCTTACAGCAATAACGTGCCGTTTTCGAATTTAACTTTTGTTAGAAATCTATGCAGTTCTCTTTGAGTTCTGTTTCTTTTTACATCCAGACAAACTCGATGAATTTTATAAGACATAGATGAAGCAGCTTATAATTTATATAAACACATAATGATACAATTTTTAAGAAGAAAATGCACAACTCCATCTATGACTTTTGAAAACAACTAAGTATTAACCTCGCCAACATGATGAAATTTAATTTATTTATATCCAAAAAGGGCGTACACATTTAATTCAACTTGATGTTTTTGAACTCTCATAGATGGTGCTGCTTTAAAATTGTCTTGATACTACTTATATTCATTTAATTATGTTTATCAGCCTAATTTACTTATATTGCGTTATTTTTATAATGTGAAGCTAGCTTATAGCATGGTTAACATAATAACAACATTCAAATTCATTCTAATAATATTCATGCCAAATTTGAAGTAAATCCATGCAATACTTTTTGAGTTTATCCCGGATATACAAACAGACACAGACAAAAATTCTAAAAACTATATTCTTGGCTTCGATGTCGATTGTAGATCACACCCCAAGTATTCTTTAAAAAAATATTCAATGTACAGTTTTGACTTTCCTACCATTTTATTATATGTATAGATACATAAAAATATACTGACAAAATTAAGAATCGCCTCCTTTTTTAAAGTCGAGTTAATACCCGTAAAACACTTTGACTAACTATACTTTAACTAACAAACTTATAATGATCATAGATGGCACCACATAATTAACCAGTTTTGGATGATCCCTGTTTTATTTGGGACTACGTACAAAGGAGAGGTCAAACTGTACACCGAAACCCCTCAACTGATTGTGATGTAACACATACTATTTTATAGGTTTGAATATCCTTTGTACATGAGTGTAAGTTTTATTGAAATCAATTTCACCATTTTAGAGATCTTTAGCAATATAGGGAAAGACATCGGACAGACAGACAGACATAAATTCAAAAAATTATCAAGTATTGCTTTTTAGCATTTTCCTAGTTTTTTTAGCTAATTTTCGTCAAAATATCTTTAATTTACAGACTTTTTTACCTCTACAGTTTTATTATTTTATAGATAACTAGTAATAAGAAAGTATCTAGACATGATTTCAAGCTTATACGAAGCTAAAAAACACTTATAAAACTATAAAACGACTATGTAAACAAAACAGCTGTTTATCAACTATTAATTCTTATGATTCTTATCTGTTACAACTGATAACACTATTTATGATTCGATATCTAGGTCCCTACAGTTAGCACAAGTTTCAAAACTAATGTTCGCGTACTATGTAGTACTTCTTATTGACAGTTTAACTATTTTCACTATTTTAGCATTATTTTTAACACTTTGACGCGTCCGGGAACCGAACCCGGTGTACCGCACGATTGGATAGCACTGATTTTATACGATTTTCACTCGCGGTTTCGAATACACTATTCACTGTCATAGTTTTCAATGTCTGTCGCGAATATAATATAATATTGATTCAATGAGTCATCTATTAGTCAAAAGCTTGTTCAAAGTTAGTTCATCTAATTTCCAAAAAAAATATCCAACATTTTCGAATAAATTTTCCATTAAATATAATATACATACATACATCGTCTCACGCCTATATCCCCGAAGAGGTAGGCAGAGGTATATTACTACACCCACTTTTCGCCAGCTTTATTTTAATCCCACTTATCCAAATATAAGATAAATTTCAATATTTTATTACCTTTACTTCTTCATCAGCTTGAAAGCAAAGTTCAATCTGTCAAAAGCCTATTTTCAAGTGGTTTAATGTTCCCCATCACTTATTTAAGTTGGGTCCGGAATGGGATCCCGCCGTCAATGTCATCTGCATATGGGACGCAATGGACCCCATTAATTATTCACTAGTTATGTGGTCGTATATGCGTAGACGGTGAAAAATGATTTATTACATGGCCGGCTGTGGTACAAACAAATATGGTAGATTCCATAATGAAAATGTGCTAGTAATTGTTATTGTCTTGTTGTGTTGTACAGTTGCAGGCGACCTACTGGTTCTGGCTTCATGATTTACGTTCGCAATGACACTTATACGACGTTAAACAGACATGTAGACATCTCCGTAACTTTTTTGAATCATGGATTTCATCTCAAATATACCACTAAGCGACGACCATAAGCCAATTTGAACACTAACATAAATATAATAAAATCTTTAATCTATAGGTATGTTTTGCGGCATACAACGTTAATCCAAAGTACCATATTAATCTAAGTTGAGATCTATCCGTAAGAAGTATGGGCTTTGATTACTATCCTATGAACAAACACACACAAACACACATACACACACCCAGACGCGCAAACATGTTCTACAAAGTCTTGAAATATTCAAAACAAATTGGGAACGACGCATCGGTTTCACCGCAAGTGATAAAAGTATAAAGCATGCAGTTCTTTTGTAACAGAAATGTTTTAAGTTAAACAAGTACTAGTTGGCAAGAAGTTGCGTTGCCTTGCCGCAAGTGTTTGCCAGCCAGTGGCTTGGACGTAAACTTACTACAAAGTTGATTGCTTTGCAACCTTACTCGACACAAGTTTTACGCTGATTTCTATACTACGTCTTCAGAGACCCTATTTATAACTTCATTCAGTTAACTTGTAATATATATTTGTTATGACTTTAATATAAGTCAATCAACAAAATGATTGATTGTGAAAAACCTTCATTAGTTCATAACCTAACGAGGTTACGACTTGCTAGATTTATGCCCATTTTACTTAAAATAAACAAAATAATTTTATTTAGGAAGCCAGTCCGTTTAGACTTGGATAATCAAAAATCTAGTAGGCTTAAGAGTTTACCTAAAAATAATTGAAAAGGAAAAAATAATTTCAGTTCTCGTTCACAGATACGACTTCGAACCAAAGAAAACAAATGAACATTACCCAACAAAGTTACAAAGAAGTACGTCGCTGTAAAGTTGAAAATAATCGTTCCGACGATTTATTTTGCCGTGGCAACCAACCTTGTTACGAATAAATGGGTTAATTACAACGGTAGTCCGGGAATATTTGAGCATCGAACTAAAGTGGCTTATACAGGAATTAAAATCTCATTACAATTAGCGCGCGACTACCAAGACTAATTCGTGCGAGGTAACGTAGCTCAAAATTTTAAATCCATGCTCAGAACTGACTTTAATTAAAGTTTCGCGGCAATCGAGCCGGCCTCCGTCAGCGTACTGGCCGGCGGCCGAAAGCCGCCGCCACGGACAATAATTAAAACTAGACAGTGTCAAAGTCAAGCGTTTTGTGTTGTTATTTTGATATTATCGTTGTTATTTAGATAGTATTTATTTTTAGTGAGTGATATTTTAAGTTTATGTCTCTTAACGGTGGTAAGGGTGATGATGAAATAGGTGCGGATCAACCTTGCACTTCGTCTACTCTGATGCGCTGCCCGAATTGTTCCCAAGCTCGTTACTTTAAAGGTGAGCGCGACCTAAGTAGTAGTAAGTAAAGTACATTTTGGTAAAATTCATAAAAACCAGAATGTACTGGCCCAAAATCTAGCACACTGCATAGGTCTTGTCACCCGGGAGAATTCTATAACCGCTTGGGAGCAGTTACTCACCTTCCCCTATAGAATTTTGCATGCTTAGGAAGACCGGATAACAAAAAAAAACACTTACATAAAAAATTAAAGAAAATTGTATTAATTCGACATTCCAATCCAATCCCCACCCTCCTAAACCATACCGCAATAGCCCCATCTACCATCACGTAGAATCAAAACTCAGGGAAGGTGATATCAGGGGAGCCTCCAAACTCTTATTTAGTAGCGATGTGGTGGCGCCTTGCTCTGCCGACACACTCGCCAGTCTGCAGAGCAAGCATCCAGCGCCAGGAGATAACCTCTCCTTTCCTGACCCACCTGACACTAGCTCAGATTGTCTCAATGTTACAGCCAAGGACGTGGTTGCTGCCGTTTGCTCTTTCCAAAGCGGGTCTGCCGGCGGTCTCTACGGCTTAACACCACAGCACCTTAAGGATCTCGTGTGTGTGAGCGCCGGCGCTGCTGGGGAAGCGCTTTTGAGGGAGTTTACGGCTCTAATCAACCTTATGCTCTCCGGCAGTGTGAACGATAACATCGTCCCTATTTTGTACGGCGCAAATCTCTGTGCCTTGCGAAAGAGGGACGGTGGCATTCGTCCCATTGCCGTGGGGTGTACGTACAGGCGTATGGCAGCCAAGATATGCTGCCGCTATTATAATACCAACTTAGGTAATAAATTCCAACTCCTGCAACTCGGATTTGGATCCAAGGGGGGTTGCGAGGCCGCCATACATGCCCTGTCAACGTACCTTGGCTGTAATGGGGGTGAGGTTATCTTGAAGGTTGATTTAAAGAACGTCTTTAACTCAGTGAACCGGGACACCTTGTTGACACAAGTTAAAATTGAAACACCCAAAATTTACAACTTTCTTTGGCAGTGTTACAGAAACCCTTCAAAATTGATCTCAAGGAAAATCTTTTGGAATCCGCCGTTGGCTGTCAACAAGCTGAACCTCTTGGACCACTCATTTTTAACTTAGCTATTCACCCAAATATCAGCCAGTTAAATTCAAAATTCAAGTTAAAGCACGGTATAGATGAATAGCGTAAGGATGAAAGTAGAAGAATGATAGATAGATGAAATATAGTAAAGGTTAATAACATGGAAATCCAAGCTAAATCGCAATTTCGCGTGTTTATAATATTAAAGCGACAAGCGTGCGCTCCGCGTCGAGGTAAGGTCCTGACTGGTTTGACCTTGCGCGGTGAGAAGGAATGCGCCCGCGCAGCCGTAGCCGGCCGTATATGGCTATTGATAATTATACAGGTATCGGTCATTAGTGATGACGGCTCTGTCGATAGTTCAGTGAACATCGACTATCGATAGAAAATTTATCGACCAACTGGTAAGGGTGTATATATGATGGTGTTCAGTGATTGTGTTTAAATGTAAATAAACATATATAAATTGTATAGTAATTTGTAATTGTGTTTGTTTGTAAATATTAGTTTTAAGTTTTAAATTATATAGATAAACATATGTAAATGATTTTAATAAAGTGTATAGTTGCCTACACCACCCCCCTCCAGAGACCGTCAAGGGCGATAGAAATCAGTAAATTTAACACGCCTCCCAGAACGTGTTGTATAACTTGGCGGCATTTCTTGTGCGAGTTCCTCCACCTGGTCAGATAGGATGAAGGCAGGCTTTAGTCGGTCAATGGATACTGTCAATTCGTTGTTTTTAACGAGTATCTGAAATATCTTGTCCCCTCGTGTGATGACTTTATATGGTCCAGAATAAGCAGGCTGAAGAGCGCCTCGCAATGCGTCTTCACGGAGGAAAACGTGATCGCAAGTTTCTAGCTTTTTATAAATGAACACCTTGGGATTGCAGTGCCGGGAAGCTGGTAGCGGTCGGAGTTTCTCGGCGAAATTTCTGAGCCTTGCCGTAAATTCGGAAGT
This sequence comes from Euclidia mi, assembly GCA_944739405.2. Classification (NCBI taxonomy): domain Eukaryota; kingdom Metazoa; phylum Arthropoda; class Insecta; order Lepidoptera; family Erebidae; genus Euclidia; species Euclidia mi. Next base: position 27,049,782 of record OX123190.2, read on the forward strand.
GTCTACTGTACCGTTGACCGTTGGCTCAAAAAATTCTCCGGGTAACCTTAGCGGCTCTCCGTACAGCAGTTCCGCAGAAGAGGCTTGGAGGTCTTCCTTAAAGGCAGATCTTACGCCTAATAAGACCCATGGCAGAGATTCGGTCCACCTATCGTTTGCATGGCAGACGATTGCGGCCTTCAGCTGACCCGGCCGTTCGACCAAGCCATTGCATGCCGGATGGTAGGCTGTCGTCCGTTTATGTTCGAATCCAGCTATCCTCGACAGACATTGAAACAGAGCCGATTCAAACTGGCGACCACGGTCGGTTACAATATCTGTAGGGCCACCGAACCGAGAAATCCAAATGGACAGCAATGCCTTGTCCACAGTTTCCGCTGTAATATCTTGTATCGGCACTGCTTCCGGCCACCGTGTAAATCTATCCACGGCCGTTAAGCAGTACCGATAACCTTGAGAAATCGGGAGAGGACCCACCAGGTCAATATGGATCTGCTTAAACCGAGCGCGCGGTAAGTTGTAAGTGCCGAGAGGGGAAGTCACGTGACGGTTGACTTTCGTCCTCTGACACGATATACAAGCACGCGCCCAGTCCCTACTGTCCTTTCGCACACCCGGCCATACAAACCGCTCGGCTATCAGCTTGGCCGACGCATTGGCACCAGGGTGGCTTAAAGAATGCAAGCTATTAAAGATTTGCCTCCGAAAGGGTTTAGGTACGTATGGCCTGGAAGCTGAAGTACTGACGTCGCAGTACAGGTACAGGTCGCGGCTTCCAGGCACATTGAATTTTTTGAGCTGCAGAGAAGAACCTTCGCTCAAAAGCTTACAGAGTTCTGGGTCAGAAGCCTGAGCTTGAGCTAATTTCTCGAGGTCTACGGGTTCTGCAAGCTCTTCAACTTGCGACAAGGTATCTGCAACCACATTATCCTTACCAGAAATGTGGCGGATATCTGTCGTGAATTGGGATATAAAATCCAAGTGCCTGTACTGCCTAGGCGAACAGTTGTTCTTCCTTTCATTGAAGGCAAAACTAATGGGTTTATGGTCAGTATAGACTATAAAATGGCGAGCTTCTAGCATGTGCCTAAAATATTTAATGGCCTCATAAATTGCTAGAAGCTCCCTATCATATGGTGAGTATTTCACCTGTGAAGGGCTCAATTTTCTTGAAAAGAAAGCTAAGGGCTGCCATGCGTCATCTTTAAATTTCTGTAGGACTGCTCCGATAGCTTTGTCGGAAGCGTCTGTAACCACAGCAAGCTTAGCGGTGCAGTCCGGATGAGCTAGAAGAGCAGCGTTGGTCAGGCTTTCTTTGCAAGCTTCGAAACCAGCTAGTGTGTCGCCTGTCAAGGAAATTGGCTGTGAGCCTTTGACGGAGCCTGTTAGTAAGGCGTGAAGTGGGGCTTGGATTTCAGCTGCATGAGGAAGAAATCTCCTATAAAAGTTAACCATGCCGAGGAAGCCTCTGAGCTGGCGAACGTTGGTTGGTGGGGGAAAATCCTTGATCGCCTGAACTTTGGCATCAAGTGGCTTAGTACCGCTCTCGGTAATCCGGTAGCCCAGAAAAGTTACCTCCTCCATACCGAAAACGCATTTCGAGGTGTTCACCAACATGCCGTATTCCTTCAGCCTGTTGAAGACCTGACGAAGGTGATCCTCGTGCTGCTTAGGGCTTCTAGAAAACACAAGAAAGTCATCCAGGTAACAATATATGAAGTCTAATCCCCTCGTCATCTAGTCCACGGACCGCTGAAAAGTTTGGCCCGCATTCCTAAGGCCGAACGTCATAAGAGGAAATTCAAATAACCCAAATGGGGTCGTGATAGCGGTCTTAGGAATGTCCTCGGGGCTGACAGGTATCTGATTATAGGCTTTCTCTAAATCGAGCGTGCTGAAGACTTTACATATTATGAGCAACACGTATAATACAGCACAGATAATCTGTTAACATATAAACTTGTAATCAGTGTCATCTAATACGTGTGTAGTTAGTAAAGTATCGATACAACTTGGAATTGAACTCGCCTCGTTCCACAAACACTCGGTAAGAATTTACCGTAATTCGGTTTCGTAAAAACAAACTAAGTGCAAAATACTTACAAGAAACAATAATTATTCTACAGTTTACGCAAACGAGCAAAACGTAAGTGGAATACAATTTATGTAAATTCTTTGGCTAAAGAATGTCGAGCCAGGTAAACTGTTTGTTTGTTCCGTGCGTTTGCGTCTATATTTTGTGCACGAAATATTTTTAAAGAATTAAAGCAAGCCTACGAAGTGCTCTCGAGGTTTCTCTAATGCGGCTAATCTTATTTTAATTTATATGTAAATTCATTCTTGCCATATTATCTCCAATATTCCGGCCGAATGTTCCGAGTTCCAATAGTTCTTTTTTAGATATTTTAATATTATAACAATCTCGCTTATTTCCACTTTTATTACCTCCACTTTTAACTTTAATTCCGCAGACATGCCAAAGGAACTCAATGATTACTGGGGAGAATGGAGTGGGAAGAAAAAGAAAGAAAAATATATAATGAAGTCCCGTCGAACCCCACTTTTGCTAGCTTTGTTGCCATTATTGTAATCTAATCAAAGGTTACACTGTGTAGCGATAGATAAATGAAAAACGCAAATTCCCTCCCTCGCTTCAAGTTAACACCTACACCGAAGGTTATTTAGATATTAATATTTTTACTCGTAAGACTCAAGAGATTCTTATCATGTAGTCTATTGACACATCGGTTTATCTTGCTCGGTGATATGGGGTAAATTGGATAATATCAGAGGGGTGATGTCTATCTAAAGGTTATTATGAAAGTGCTTGAGACTTGTACTCTAATTTGAGGAGATGGGGTGAAATCTGGTTGGTTTAAATAGTCATATAAGTATATACATAAATAGAATCATTATTTTATTTTGTGTGCCTTCCATTAAGCTGTGAACATAAACAATATCTAGTGCCTAAGTAATTTGACCGTTAAATACTTGATTACTTTTTGTTCGCTATAATGGCCTTCGTTTAATGTTTTAAGTCATAATTGTAAAATGATGTACCTACACTTCGTAATTTACTCTGCAAGATGTAATTACCCTAAAATCTCAAGTTCCTTTCAAAGACATTTATTCGATGGAATGAGGAAATTGTCATAATATTTTCTTTTTTCTATCAGGGTAAAATATGGCGAGAGATTTGAGTAAAAATTACACATTTTTTTTACACAACCCAAAAGTTTTTGTTGGGTTAATTACGTTTTTCGAAGAATTTCAGACTCTGTTCGATTTGGTTATTGAATTTATTCTTTGTTACGTACAAGCTAGAAAGTATTTTTTACGAAGCTGCTCCGGATCTGTAAGGGAAAATGTTATAAGCTTAGAAGAAAACTTGAAGACTTACCGAACAGGAAGCCTGCCAAGTTCTGGTATACTAAGTTTATATTTTAATGTACACAGAGTTAAATACTTGTGAAGGTATGGTGTTTGTAATAGTGTACTGAACTGTTTAAAAATAATAAAAGGATACTTTGAACCTATGTAGTCCGTTTTGTAGAGCCTAGATTAAAATTAGATTTTAAGATTTTGATATTTGAACTGCGGAATAGCAGCCCTACGCTACTAACCCCACTGTACAAGGGGTGTGTTAAATGATAAGGGATTAATCTAACTTGTTAACCTACACTATCCTAGAGTCGTAGCCTATCACCTAAACCTAATATCCTATCCTAGTTATCCTAATCCTTATACCTATATGTATCCTAAACCTATCCTAACTTGCACCTAGCGTAAAATGCGTATAGGCTTGGTGCTCTGTGGTATTCTGTGATACAGACCAGCACTTATACGCACCTACTACTAAGCGCCTAACCTATGGTACGTACTATCGTGGTACTACTGTGGTATGCTGTGATACAGACCTACGATTCGTACGCGCCTAGAACCTAACCCTATTTGTCCCTACAATCCTTTTTAGATCCTAGCCCTACTATACGTATTTATATATACTTATATAAATAGGTGCGGGATATCTGCCACCGGAGACCTATGATGACAGACGGACTGTGGGTAGGACTTAGGTATGGTGGAAATGGTTTTCTGACGGCCAACTCGACAGACTCACCGAGCTGATCAGTACTGATGGCTAAAGGTGTCTTGGCCACCGTCAGAGGTGTGGGAAGGGTATCGAGTCAAAGTCGGATTAAACTTGTGACTGGTTTATTTCTTATTCTACATGATCTTATATACTAAACTTATCCTATGTACACACACACAACTTTACGGTTGTGTGCTGTGTGTGTAAGGTGCCATCTCAGCGGTATGTACCTTAGGTGAGTACGTGATTTTCTCTTAATTTAATTTAAATCACGAACAATAATTGTTGTGGTAAAAACTCACGTAGGATTATATCGCTGATATGGCATGGCATGTTCATGTGTGAACATTCTGGCCTCTCCGAGGAACAGGCAACTCCAGTTGATATAATTCTATGGAGTCATCCTTGGCTGCGTCCTGGTTCCGTGGCTGCTTCCTGGGAGGCTTCGGCAGATGGTTCGGCTGGCTGTAGACGGCGTTCCGTGCAGTGTGCGGCGTTCCATGCAGTGGGATGGTTGTTTGCTGTCTTGATGCGGTGCACGTTGCAGGTGTGGTGGATCAGATCTTGATGATTTGGGGTGTTTTCTTTTTTTTATACCGTTGTCGGCAATTTTTATTACTTCTACGTCTCTAATAATTATCTCTTCTCGCTAATTTTATTGATGTTTATTATAAACAACCAGTGCAAAGATATTTCCAATGGATATTACTTGACTTTTAGTGTAGTGATATAAGTAGGACATTTAGTGTTAGTTTGATTTTTCAATAATTGGTCAACGATGCAATTTTCATTTAATTGCATGTTCTTCACCACTCCAGGGAAGCAAAGAAACTGTTCGTACCTTTGTTATAAGTTTGACCAAGTTGCACCCTGGCAATCTTGGTTGTAAGTTAACTTCAACACTGTGGTCTGAAGTCTTCGGTGTTTCATCACCGATACCTACTATCTCGCATTTTATTTTGCTGCGAGTGTAGGCTAGTAGTTAGGCAACTTCTTCCGTGAGAATGAAGCCTGAGAACTTTGATCACACAGCACTCTTAGTAGCCTTTATCTTGGCTTATGTATGCACAAGGGCCGTTGCTAAAAGCGTTGTACTCTGTGTGTCCGGTCCGGTAAGTTTGCCCAAGTTGCACTGTGATAATCTTGGTTGTAATTTAACTTCAACACTGTGGTCTGAAGTCTTCGGTGTTTCATCACCGATACCTACTATCTCGCATTTAATTTTTCTGCGAGTGTGGGATAGTAATTTGGCTACTTCTTCTGTGAGAATGAAGCCTGAGAACCTAGATCACACACTCTTAGTAGCCTTTATCTTGGCTTATGTTTGCACAAGGGCTGTTGCTAAAAGCGTTGTAATCTGTGTGTCAGGTCCGGTATGTGTGACTTGTTTTTTTCCAAGTTGTAGTTGTAGTTGGGTTTTCAAAGGTTTTCCTATGCTTTGACCCTTTATTTTCGTCATTATTACTAACGTAATTGTTGACATTAACCTTCTTTTGAAGTTCAAGGTATAATAATAAATGTTGACCTAGTTTTGCCACAATATCTACACTAAAACATTGAATGAATGTATTATGCACTGTTTGCATACCTACTTTATTGTTACGTGGGCTGATCTGCTGACGACGTTTTAAGTTCCGCGCACCTGTATATGTTATGCATGTTATTATTACATAGCCAGCACTTGTAGTTATACGAGCTATTTATAGATTTTGTTATTTATAATCGGATTTTAATTTACAATTGCTATATGCGAGACACTTAAATCGTTTTTTTTTTCGGGCAAGATAAAAATATTTGAAGCATTGATGAAAATATTTGAAGTTTGTTTGGCTCTACAAGTTGTTCGTATTATAGAGATCTGTGACTACCGCGAAGTAATTAGACTTTGTATTAGTATGTTCTTCTACGATGTCCTGGTCTTCAAGTAGCGAATGGTTTGCCAATGCTCTGGTCAAGGCTTCTGTGAGTTGCAATCTTCTTTCTGCGATGTATTTTTCTGTTTTCCTGGATGCCGAGTCCTTTTTGATGTTGGTCAATATGCGTCCGATTTCTTTGTAGTAGCTCTCCTGGCTTTTTACAATTGCGTTGATCTGTTGTACGTCCATCTTGCTGCCCTATCCTATCCTGTTTAACCTAACAAGGGGTGGGGTGAAAACAAAAAGTAACTTAGTTGCGATCTGTTTCCTTGTTACGGTATTTGCGACTTCTCGAGCACCGGGGCGACCCTGTTCAGGGAGACCGATACCTGATCCGCTACCGAACGACGCAACTAAGTTAGTCAGTCACTTAATATACAACGAAACAAACGCTAGGATGGTGCGCAAGTCTGCTGTATACCAGTTGTCAGTCAGTGAATTTGTCAATTTAAGGGACAAGAGGACCACGTGCTTCGGGGGAGCAATTACTGATTCTAATAGGACCAATCCTAAATCCTATCCTACCGGTGAAGGACCAAATGAACAGCGGGGTAGCACCCCAACGCTCTTGACCCAACTGTACAAGGGGAGTGATTAAATGATAAGGAAATAGTCTAACTTCTTAACCTACACTACCTAGAGTCGTAGTCTATCACCTATACCTAATATCCTATCCTAGTTATCCTAATCCTTATACCTATATGTATCCTAAATCTATCCTAACTTGCACCTAGCGTAAAAATGCGTATAGGCTTGGTGCTCTGTGGTATTCTGTGATACAGACCAGCACTCATACGCACCTACTACTAAGCGCCTAACCTATGGCACGTACGTAGAACCTAACCCTATTTGTCCCTACAATCCCTATTAGATCCTAGCCCTACTATACGTATTTATATATACTTATATAGATAGGTGCGGGATATCTGCCACCGGAGACCTATGATGACAGACGAACTGTGGGTAGGACTTAGGTATGGTGGAAATGGTTTTCTGACGGCCAACTCGACAGACTCACCGAGCTGATCAGTACTGATGGCTAAAGGTGTCTTGGCCACCGTCAAAGGTGTGGGAAGGGTATCGAGTCAAAGTCGGATTAAACTTGTGACTGGTTTATTTCTTATTCTACATGATCTTATATACTAAACTTATCCTATGTACACACACACAACTTTACGGTTGTGTGCTGTGTGTGTAAGGTGCCATCTCAGCGGTATGTACCTTAGGTGAGTACGTGATTTTCTCTTAATTTAATAGAAATCACGAACAATAATTGTTGTGGTAAAAACTCACGTAGGATTATATCGCTGATATGGCATGGCATGTTCATGTGTGAACAATATTTATTTCACTTTCGAGCAAATTGTTATTGAACTTTTCTCTTTCGGTCAAACTAAAGATAAATCTGTCGTGTACATGTAGCCTTAGCTAATATACACTGCACAGCTGTCGGCGTAAACATGTATTTAAATAAAGAAAGTATGCACTCACTGGACACAAAATCCAGCTTCTTTTTTTTATAAAGAGGAATCACGCAATACAAATAAATATCATGCCGGGGGGTACCGTCAATTTCGGTAGCCCATTTAAACATTAGACACAAGGAACACTCGAACTTACAAATACCATTTGAGAATCACTCAAACTTTTTCAAAGTAGTAATCGAACCTACTACACCTGGCGCAGTTCAAAACGGTGACCACCTGACAACATTTTTACTGAGGTAGTTCATCAAATTAAAGACCACAGTTGTTCACAATTCTCAAACTCATTGGCTCTCACTGTTAGTCTTGTGAATTCTCGCCGTTTTCAAATGACATAAATATTATATTGATACATAAACAACAAACTGCATGCACATTCTCTTTTAGTTAGTTTTATATTATTTTATTGTATAGCTAAGGAAGCGATAGTCAATTGGAGATACTAACATACTGCCATGCGGAAGGTAACGGGTTCAAATCCAAGGCGTGTACCACTTATTAGTTTCCCCGTGCCTCGAAGGGCACCGTAAGCCGTTACGGTCAGTACTTACCCGAGTAATACGGCAAACATTCAGATTGACAAAACGGCAAAATGAACCCCGCATAAGGTTGACCAACTACAAATATCCTTATCCGCCCGTGGGTTAGAAAGGACACAAAGTCGTCGGCCTTACTTGATTAGACTTAGAAGCCATTACCAAAGTCAGAGGCCTTTTGAAATGTAGAGTTTCAATTAGACGTTATATAATTCTGAAATGATTTAGTTTTTTTGATTTAGAGCTGTATTCATCGTAAGGCTTTGCAATATACTTATTACTTCAGGCATCTTAATATTTATTCTTGATTTGCAGTCGGTAAAAGTGCAATCTTGCCGATTTTGTAGCTTATCCAGCTCGACAAAACCTTTAAAAGATTATCAATTAGATTTTATTATTAGACTATTGACTGCAGTTCCAGAATTAATGCATTAACTCATCAGTTTATTTACAATTGAAACTCTTTACTATGCAACAAACTAGGGAGCCGCATAGAATAATACTGACTCTTTAAAAAACTACCATGCAGACTCGATAAAACCATTTAAAAATAGCCCAATACAATGCAAAACCAAAATGTTATACTAAGTATTTTTCTGTAGTCTCCGTACGGCAGACTGCATGGAGGGACGAATTTGGCGGTAAATCCGTTCCCTAGCTTTGGTTGTCGACCCGTCCCACTGTCAATTAGGTAACAGGTAGTGCTGCGAAGGCAGGTGTCAAGTGATGGTAATTAACTACCAGACGCTCGGCCGATCAGAAACGACCTATACGCGTACTGAACTCGGTTCTATTGTTAAACTATTTGACTTGAACGTATTATACAATTTGCCTCTAGTATATTTTCATTGACTTCATATTTAATACGTTTTTATTATGTCAACCTGTGAATACATCTATACTAGTATTATAAAGCTGATGAGTTGTTTGTTTGAACGCGCTAATCTCAGGTACAACTAGTTCAATTTCTGTTTTTTTATGTTGAACAGCCCAGTTATTCAGAAAGTCTCTAGGTTATACAACATGACGATATAAGCTACAGGTGTGGAGCAGTGGCCCTAAATAACGTTCCTTTATTAAAGGGGTAAAAATGCATTCAGTCCTAGACGAGCAGAATCGAGGACGAAGTCTATTTTGATGTAAAATACTTTTATACACCGAGTACCTACACAGATGGGTGAAGGACGTTCTTCCATAGATCCCATGCTATAATAATAGCTTTTTAATTACATAATCAATTCATTATTTGCGGAAGATACTTATTTTTGTAATTGTTAAAGGTAAAACCTCAATAGGGTCATGAACTCATACAGACATTCAGGTGTTTTTGTGCGTGTCCGCGAATACATACAAAGGCATTCGTTTCGGGATTCGATTCGCAGAAACGATAACTGACGTGCTTGTATTAAGAAAAAAAGGTGCGGAGATATTTGTGTAACAGAGGATATATTCTACATCCGGGATATTATACGTAGAATCATTTGATGTGATTGTTATTTTGTGCTTCTAAATCTCAAAAACAGTTAATACAATACACGTGTATAGAAAAGGAACAAAAAGGAGAGGGAGGTTAAGGAAAAGATGGATGGGCTGTGCGAGGATGGATATGAAAGTGAAGGGTAAGTGATTGGATGAAGGGTGACCGAACTATGGAAGCGAAGGAAATACTACAACGACTTCAAATAAATGACAACTAGGCGAGATGATGATGATATGAGCTATGGATATTGGTATGGTGGCTCTTATTATAAAACAACTGAAACGAGAAAAAAGGCTTTTGTGTAGCTTTCAAGATGTTTTGTTTTCGCTATTGGTTTAGTAGTCAGAGATCCCGATTGTTAAGCCGAAGGGCGTACATACGATATTTATAATAAATTTGATATGTATTACAAAGTATATATTATTATAAGTATATTAATCATTTATCTGGGTAACGTAGCAATTGATTCCAAACTAGATAGAGATCTAGTTTGGAATCAACTGCTCCTGTCTAAAATTGCCTGGGATTTCATTATATTAAGAGATATTGACCTAAATCGAAGGAATGAAGAGGAATAAAAAATAAAAAATTATGAATTGACATTAAATTATGAATTGACATTATGAATTTTGACATTTTGAAATTAGTGACATAACATTTTTATTTACATTTGTAGTACTTATATCTTTACATCCTGACATTTTTGATTTGACATTTGTAATTTTATTTATTTTGTTTTGACATTGTTTGATTTGACATTGTTATTTTCTTTTGACATTTGAAATTACTTAAGTAATATATTATTATTTTATTTTTTAGACATTCTTAAATTGACATTCAATAATATTTTCTGACATTTAAATATATGACATTTTATTGTTTAAATTTTTATTATTTTCACATATTGTTTACAACATGTATTTTACTTTGTATTAGCTTGTAAAGTTGTGAGTGCGATGTGGGCATTATTAAACATATAAACAAATAGTTGTGGCAACCTGTCTGATGGCTTAGGCTGACATGCTTATGCATACACCTTCTGATGGCGTGGAGGCATAGTGATACAGATCGTGCTGGCTCCCTCAATCAAGGTTGAGCCGTACGATTGCTGTTGAATGCGGGTCATCAGTGGGCCGAGTCAGTCAAAAGCGTCAGATGATTTCCTGCATTGTACTTGCATACTAAACCCTTTTTTTGTCTGGACTTTAAAAGATCAAGAAAACACTAAAGAAATTGAAGTGACAAAAAAAAACAATGACTCTGAGTTTGTTTCGGCCTTTCTTCTCAAGAAGTCATTTAGCTAGGAAAAGCCGGCATCATCTAGAATAGGGTTTTGACATGTATAAGTGGAATTAAAATAATTGGAATTTAAGGTGAAATATTCGCCCCAAATAACATGGTAATAAATAATTCATACTATTAAATTATTATTTAGACAAAAATAGTTTGGGCCAGTCTCACCACTCCACGGTGAGCTCCATTTCTATTAGTTAATATAAATCTTGTTCTATTTTTAAATTTATTAAAATTATAATACCTAACCACTAGTGGCGCGACTGGCACTTAACAATATTAATGTAAAACTATTTCATGAGGTTCTATGAAATATGATGAAATTTTTATCATGGAGCTTGTATTTTCTCATATTTCTTACTCAGAATTAACTGTAGTAGATTTTTAATAAAATATTATCAAGTAACTTTTAAAACATAAACCTAGGCATATCCGTTCGTAGTGCTGTGACCACCATAGCACCATATCGAAAAATTCACAATTACTAATTATTAAGTTAAATAAACTTGTATTAATGTTTGTTTTTATCTCGATTTTTTGATGTTATCAATTCATTACGGCAGTTATAGTCATGAAAATACAGTGAGATATTTTCTTTGTAATATGAGTGTCACCGCTTTTTACACCAAATCTTGGAAATTAATGAACCGATGTCGCGATAATCAAAATGGCGATTGAATCGTTATGATCTATTTATTATGGTCTGGCTTTAAATAACACATGAAACTCAAAGAATAGCTACTAATAGCTGTGCCGAACATGACGCGTTCATAGTTTGGAGCCGCAGAAATGACCAGACTAATACAACAAACAATATAGTCACGTCCTATTATTATCCTAATATTTACTCAATATTGACATCGACTAGTTACAGCACTGGTACTAGTTTATATTGTGACAGAATATATTTATTTTATGATTCCAACGTTCTACAATTATTCCTGGTACACACGGTACAGGATAGTAGACAAAAAGTTGTTTGTTTTTTTTAAACGTATCTTAACAATGAAAAGTATCGCCCCGTAGCGATACACGGATGTTTTATTGTTAAACGGAAAATATACAGTGCAACGTCGACCCGGTGGGGAGCGAAATTGTTCACTTGTACCTGCGAATAATTTCCGGGATCTGAGTTATAGATTTCGAAAAAGCGGAAAGAAGTCAGCCATAAATATACCTCCGAATGAATGGCCATTTAAAATATCTGAATATGTGACAGCGAGACTGGCGTAATATAAAAAGTAACTATTTTACGTTATTTTAAAAATGCATCAGCATAATTATATTTTATGATGTAACTTGCAGTATTTTTGTTTTAGCGGTCGCAAAAATAGCTACCAAGCATGTGCAGAATGCTATGATTTTCAATCACAATATCAGAAAGCAGTTGTATTATGTGCATTAATTAAGAAATACATACTATTATCTTTGACCTTTACTAATAGTTTTGTGGTTAATTAGGAAGATTTACACATAGAGAAAATTCGCAGCTAAATTCTTTACAAATTAATGGTGTTCACTGCCATAAAAATAATTTTATTCCAAGCATCTTTTGACATCCATCTGTACAACAATGACAACAACCAGCTAAAACATCACTATAGTATGATAAAGTTACAGTTACCGACACCACTAAAAATAATCAACTTTCTGACAGTCATTCACTACCCCGATAACAGAAAAAAGTAATTTAAACAAACAAATGAACACAAGTGGGCCATTCATTCGTGAAAACGCATTCGTAACCCCCAGGTATGTTAAGCGTTAATTAAATTTAACCCGAGGTACGTGTCAACTCTTAGTACATATTAATTCCCCCCTTACCTAGGCATCTGAAATCAGAACAAAACCTCCTTTGTCGAGGGTGAGGGTTAAGATTAACGGGCAAGGTACAATTTTATTAGCATTTTTTCCTTTTTCCGGAGTGCCAAACTCATTTCCTCTCATCTAATTTATTGCGGTGGCACCGCGAGAAACAAATCAGTGATATCAAATACCAGTCATAACCCCCTCCCGTATTTACTTCGAGAAAATTTAATATTGGAATTCGATTAAAAGGAGATTAAGTTGTATTAAAAATGTTTCACGCCCGTAAATTTACTTTGGCGCCTTTTAATATATTTTCGTCTGGCAAGTATTATTAATCTGAGCGTATTCTAGGTTAAGCAAACATTGTTCATGTTTGTTAGTTCATGAGAGGCTTTTACGGAGTGCTTATATAACGCTAGTATATGTTGTTTGTCCGTCAAAGGCGTATTGATATCAAAGCACAAGTCCTCGTCAGGTCAACACACGCAGAGAGCGACGACCTTATTCCTGATTCTACAGACTTTGATGGGTTATCCTACCGCCAGATTCTGTAATCGTATGCCTTTGTACTTGCTATAGATCGACGTGTGATAAAAGATGCTCCCAATTTTATCCAAACACAGAAGTATATAATTTACTTATATAAACCATGACGATATAGTAACCGAGAAAAGTGTAGTTGGCTAATTTGTTTTATGTAATAAATATATACTTACTCAAAACTAGTTAATATTACGAGTTTTACAACGAGAACTATACTGGCTTCTGACTTCAGTATCCAGTATTTTCATTCTAATTGCAGATAATATGCTGGTACTTATTAAAATAAATAACTGTGTCAACATTGCATCAGTACTAAGCTGACAATACAAATTATTGCAACTGCTTCTGTGGCAAATGATTACTAAAAGCTTTAAAAGCAATTACTTACCTATTACGACCTCACACGACCTCCGCTATTAATGAACAGCATTTTCATTTGAAATAGTTAAAACATTCACAAACCTCACTAATTATAATATAATCGTACAAAATCCATGTTTTAATTGGTCCATCCACATCCGTTAATTTTATTTAACGCAGAATGGTCGGGCACGGAATTACATTTAATAAGTTCAATTTGGACATTCGCCACTATTTCAACAGAATTTAATCAGCTACATTTGTTCACAATTCTTAATTTTAATCACCTCATTAATATATCCAACTGCCTGATCTCTGTTTAGTACGCACGATTTACAATTTTGTTTTTTTATTCGCCACGAAGGGCGATTATAGGATTATGCAAAGAGGATAAACTGTGTCATAAAAAGCAATAAATGTATTTTTAAGTTATTTTCCTATCTCCTCTTAGAGCAATATATTACTATGATAACGGTTCCGGTTTTAAGTTCATGGTGCGGGCGGTTTTATATGAAGTTATTTTTCGTTGTTAAAAGTTTAGTTTTAGGTGCTTTATGACGATGAAGGAAAACATTACAAGATGAAGGAAGAAGATATGGCTGTAATATAATATTTGAACGGTAAAGCAGGAAAAAAACTATTCTAGGTTGGGTTATATATTGGGCTGTGACTGAACCGTTGTCGTTTGGCGACCCATGTCTAAAAGTAGACAAAGATAGAGAGCTGCCATTCAATTTGATTGAATATATGGCATAGTGGTTTAAGTGGTTGTCTCGCTTTTAGATCTGCTAGTGCGATTTGTGACGTCGTTTCAATACCTACATAGGCCAATACATTGCTTGAGTGTTTATTGTATCTGCTATTTAAGTGTGCGATGTCCTGTCGACATACATAGTATACAAACCGGCCTGCATTTCTATCGCTATGATTAAACAAGGACAAGTCACATGTCTCGACCACATTCACTGGAACAAAACATGCAGAATACTGCAAAATCTGAGATGGTGAAAATAGGTGAGAAAGTAAAGGTCAAGAGATGAAATACATCGTAGCATCAGGGAGCGCAGAAGCATCTAGACTGAAAACTCCAGACTCAGAGTGAGTCTGGAGTATTACAAGAAAAGTGCAAGAAAGTTGGAACCTTTAATAATGTAGCAGCACTAAAGCAAGAAGAACTTCTTCCTACTCTTTAAAATTAGTTTGTTTCTTTGCCTTGTTTTGTTAAACCTCTAAAATCAATCAAAGATTAGAACTAAACTACCGCAAAGTTTTAACGTCACTTTGAAAAAACGCGTCAATCCTGATAACCAGTCACTTTAAACTATGATTAATCTCTCTTCCTTCAATGTCAAAAGGATTATACCAATCTTTCATAGTATTTTTTTCAAGTTTATAGAAAAGAAAGATTTGTCAAACCTTGCAATATTAGTAAAGTTTAAATACAAGGAATTATGTTAAATCAAAATCATCAAAATCAAATAGTTAAACTAGTCGAATCAACCGTATTCTTAGGTGTAACTTTAGATTGTAAGCTTCAGTGGGGCGCCCAAATATCCTGTCTCGCAGTAAAACTTAGTAATGCAGCGTTTGCAGTTAGAAAAGTTAGGGAATTCACCGATATAGATACTGCTAGACTAAATTACTTTAGTTATTTTCACAGCGTAATGTCTTACGGAATAATGTTATGGGTTACAGCTGCTGATATACAGACTATTTTTTTTATTCAAAAGAGGGCCATACGTGCAATTTATAAGTTAGGTGCTAGAGATTCTTTACGTGATAAATTTAAAGAAGTAGATATATTGACAGTTGCATCGCAATATATATATGCTAACTTAATGTACATTAAGAAAAACTTAATTCTATACCGCAAAAATAGTGATTTGCACAAAGTGAACACAAGGAATAAGCATAAACTGGAGGGAACTAACTACCGTCTACATAAAGTTCAGAACTCATTTGCGGGGATTGGTATACCATTTTTCAACAAATTGCCTCTTGTAATAATGAATTTACCCCTGCACAAATACAAACGGACAATTAGGAACTTTCTTTTACAAAGGGTTTACTACACTATTAAGGAATTTTTAAGTGATAAGACACCGTGGGGATAGGCTTAGGCTTGTTTAACTCACGATTATTTTATTTTCTGACCGTTTAATATAATTGTTACATTAATCTGTTAAATTCTAGTTTTGATAAGTTACATGTTAAGTGGAGGTGCCTCGTGAACACGTGATTTTTGCAGGATTTGGATATTTTTATGATTTGTTGAATGTAGTTTAACATTATTTATCCCTGATCCATATCATTGTTCACTTGTCACCTTCACAAATTTTTTTCTACATTTGCATTCCTTCACGCGTTCCACTAATTTATGTTAATAATAACGATCTGGAAAATGGAGGTAATTGGCGGTCATGGTCAGTATACCAATAGATTGTTTCATACTGCCGGTTCGTATACCGTTGTCGTCATGCTCACTAAAACGTCATTTCTTGTGGTGGCGTCGTGTGTCGGGTCATCCCTGTCCCTCTAATATGGCGAGAAGGATGATGACTGTCACATGCGTCATACTCGTGAATAGGTGCTACTTCACCATGTCTATTCTGAGGAGGCTAGCCAAATTAACATCAAGAGTATTATGCTTGAGTATTATTATGTACAGTAAATATATACAAATGATATAGAAGGTTTAACAGTTGCAGCACCTTACAAAATGTAAATTATTTTATTATGCAAAACCTGGCGATAAAAAAGAGTGACCGTGAGTTTTATTGCCCGTTCTTTCTCATGGTTCTACGCCCTTGCTTTGCGAACGTGGCAGTAAATGTCTAATTGTGTAGAGTCTTTAATTCATTATTTTATAAATTTATTGTTTTAACGTTCATAAGCGTCACATTGTGACCCAAATGAATAAAGGATTTTTAATTTGAATTTGAATCCCGTAAAAAATCATAATAATAATAATAATTTATTAGTCTTTTCATAATTACAAAATATTTCATACATTGAGGCAGCCCAAATAAGTAATTTAAAATACTTGTGTTGAGGCCAACTCGCAACTTCCCTTATTTTACAGTAACAATGATAAGATAATTTTATGGGTTGACAAAGAATACAATATATGATTGAAAAGGGGCATGCAAATTCTTTAAGCTTTTAATTAATAATAAGGATAGTATGTATGTGATTGTGTGTGTGTGTGTGTGTGTGTGTGTGTGTGCGTGCGTGTATGCGTGTGTGCGTGCGTGCGTGTGTGTGTGTGTATGTGTGTGTGTTTGTGTGTACGCGCATGAGTAATTATATGTATTTAGCACACTCTGGTTAAAATAAACTCAGTTTCCTCATATGATAGAGGTTTCAGCCAGTCGGTTTTATCTTTTTTGCATACATATCGGACTTTAGAGTGAAATTTTACTATTGCATTTATTTTATTGTAAATATAAATCGATCGACTTCTGTATTGTCGTCTCGCGAATTCAGAACGAATCCTTGGAGAGTGAGCCACAATATCTCTACGTCTTTTGCCTTGACTATTAGGATTAAAAGGTATAGATTTCTCGTGGATGCTTCAGTAACATATATTCCCTCATTTATACGTATTTCCTACATGGAACAGCATAGTTAAAATTAGGCCACCATGCTGTGTCGAAGGCGCTGACCATGGGTTGTCCGCAGGGATCAGTTCTAGGCCCGTATTTATGGAATCTAGGTTTTGATGACTTTCTAAGCATACCACTACCACCAGGTTGCTCATTGACCGGATATGCAGATGACGGTCTTTTACTTATTCAATCTAATACTAGGGTAGGACTTGAAAGGTTAGCTAATCAATGTTTAGACTTAATCAACAATTGGGGTGAACGCAATCGTTTATATTTTTCTCCACAGAAAATATTTCAATTACTTTTGAAAGGGAACTTAATAACACCGACTCGAATCAAATTCAATAACATAACCATTAGAAACAAAGAATCAGTTTGTTATTAAGGGTTAGTTTTAAAGATAAACTTTTCATTTGTCGAGCACATTAAAACAGTAGGTGAAAAATCTAAAAGAAGTTTTTACGCCTTGTCAAAGATATCAACTGCGACATGGGGGCTTTCGTTCAAAACTTTAAAAGTAATTTATGGTGCAACATATCTGGGTTGTATGTGTTATGGTGCGCCTGCATGGGCTGATAGAGCTACTATCGGTGCTGTACGACGTAAAATGCTACAAAGTCAACGTCTCGCGTTGATATTTTTGTGCAAGGCTTATAGGACAGTTAGTACTGAAGCTTTGCCAGTACTGGCAGGTGTATTTCCAGTCGATCTTGAGGCACAAAGACGAGCAGCAATGTATTACGTGACACGAGATAACATGGATCTAAATTTTCTAGCTCCGCGCGACAGACATAAGATCGCTAGATTGTTGAACCATCAATCCACAGTCTATGACGATCTTCTTGATGAATGGCAATGTCGCTGGAACACATCAACTAAGGACCGTCACCTCTACCAGTTCTTCCCATGCGTCCGAGAGCGACTGGCGAGGAACTGGTTGGAGGTGGATCACTGTGTAGCCCAATTTCTTACAGGTCATGGCAACTTTAAGAGCAAGTTGTATTCATTTAAGCTAGTTGATTCACCGTTATGTCAATGTTCAACATCTGGCAACAATTATGAACAATCTGCTCATCACATTCTATGGGAGTGTAGTCATGCTTAACGAATTAGAGGTAACTTCTGGAGTAGTGTACTATACGGATCTTGTGGCAAGTAGGACGAATTTCCGTGCGTTTAGGCGTTTCTGCCATACATATTACTGGAAACAGGCATAGTTCCCAATTTAGGCCCCCTTAATGCTCATGTCCGTGGTGCTTATCTTTTCTCATCACTTTATCTCTTCGTTGCTTGTCTCCCGCTTTGTTAAGGAGGGAAGTGGATTATTCATTTTCCAACTCCTCCAATATACTTCTGATTAAGTTCGTTGCGGGTTCCAAGACAGTTTAACTTTCCCCGGGACTTCACGAGTGTCAAAACTCGTTGTCATCAATGGTCACTGCTGCTGAACCTGGCTACACAGGTGACACAGTAGTGGGAATGAGGGTGGGATTAGTCCCAAAAAAAAAAAAAAGTAAGAAGGTTAGCCTTTAACCAGTTAACTATAACAGCTAGACCATGCTCCGCTTTATGGCAAACGGTTTCCCAAGTTTCACAAAAGTAAACCACAGCCGTGTCATCCGCGTAGGAAAAAAAAATTCCACCATCATTTTGAAGGTTACACAGCTCGTTGATATAAATAAGGAAGAGTGTTGGGCCAATCACACTTCCTTGGGGAATACCAAAAGTGATATTTTCTTCTTCACTGTATGTGTTTTCTATTTATACTTGTTGTCTTCTTCCTTGTAAGTAACTTTTGAAAAGGGATAGAGCTGTGCCCCTTATGCCAATTGCCTCCAATCTCCGGACAAGGATGGGAACAGAAACGATGTCGAAAGCTTTTTTTAGATCCAAGAATACTGTAACGCATATCAATCCACGGCCTACCTATTCTGCTATTTCAGTCGTCAATGCTGTGACGGTATCCTGTGTCGAAAACCCTTGCCTATAACCAAATAAGATAAGAGAAGAGAATAAGATAAAATGTTTAAGTAGCC
Source organism: Euclidia mi (assembly GCA_944739405.2). NCBI lineage: Eukaryota > Metazoa > Arthropoda > Insecta > Lepidoptera > Erebidae > Euclidia > Euclidia mi. The sequence continues at coordinate 27,068,940 of OX123190.2, forward strand.
AATAAGTCTCTTGTTTAAGATTTTCTCTAGGATTTTTGAAATTGCAGGTAAGACGGATATAGGGCGATAATTAATGACATCCATTCGGTTCCCTCCCTTGTGCACTGGTGTAATTATGGAACGCTTTAAGGCACTCGGAAAAAATCCCGTTTTAAAACACACATTAATTAACCGGCATATAAGAGGAACTATATAGTCCCTAGATAATTTAAGAAAATGGATTGGTATACCGTCCCACCAAGTAGAGCTACCCGAATTGAGAGCCATTAGAATACCATCCACTTCTGCTCTATCAGTGTCCAGTAATACAAACGAGTTAACTTGTGAATGTGAATTTGAAATTAATACGGTCCTTGATTCCAACTCGTTTTGGAACAAGATTTCCTCTGCCAGATATTTACCAATTGTAATAAAATAGCTGTTTACTCGGTTCAAGGAGTCGAGAGGGTGTGGTGTAATTTGCAGAAGATGGATATTAGTAGTTTTAGGCTTTTTAAAATGGGTAATGGTAGCGCCATCTACCTTCCTATCTAAAACTAATCGCATCGACGTCAATCGTTCCATGCTGTTCTAGTGCGAGCGATAGCATATTTTCCGTCCCTGTCTCCCATTCCCGAAGGAGGGGCACGCCTTCCGCGGATTGGTCGCGGCGATCGTCGACGCGAGTGACAGTCCAGAACTTTCGAGAACATTCGATTCGCTAAATACGCTTCCGCCATACCGGATCGCACCGCGCCGCTCCCGCTATAATTATTACCACTTATAAAACCGCTCGCAAGTGAAGGTGATTTGTGTAGTGCAGTGAATCAAGCAGCCTCATCCCGAAACACCAGGAGACTGCCCTTCTGAGACGAAGAAGATCGCCGTATAAGGTAAGTGCCCTCCGTCCTTGGAATATCCTATACCCACTCACAATCATCTCTCCCATTCCAATCCTAGGCGGCTTAAACCCGCTATCCTTTGCAAACAGTCCATTTCCTTCTCCAAGTCGCCTAGAACCCTACGGTTTCGGTGTAACGCCGAACCATTTTTGTGGTCCATACGAGTCGGATTCATTTACGTTTTTATACGTTATACCGCTATACCTAGGCAGTTATAGCACCTAGCTATACTCCTAATATATTCACATAACCGTCACATGGTTGTTTCCGCCCGCATCAGTAGGTAAACTTTTATGTAGCTACCTACTTACTCAATTATCATTTCTGGAACTATCATAGTTGTCTTGTAAATCTCATATTTCAAGCAACTTTTAATTCCTCCGCTTTAAAGTGTTGCCTAGGTACTTAGGTAATATAAAAGGTACTTTAGATATTCTTATTTTGTTTCGGTCCCATTAGCTTATACTTACGTAAGCATGTCACAACAAAAGAAGTCACGCGTGTCGGAAGACAAAGAGATGACAATCTTAGAAGCAAAACGCAATATTTTATTTGAGCGCATTCAAAACATCTATGAACGCTCAAAAACCGCATCTATGTCTGACAGTAGTAGCGAAGCATTTCTCAGTTATTGTATGACAGTAGATAGTATTCGAACAGATTTTCATAGGTTGTTAGACGATTATAACGCAAGATTACTTTCTATCAATCCTGATGAAAAACCGAACTATCAGGCGTACACCTCATTCGAAGATCTTTATTGTATTATTAAGCGTATACAATCGCAATTGGAGAGTAAATGTTCAGCAGAGCCCGTTGCCCGCAAACCGAGATTACCGCCAATCGAGATTATGTCGTTTGACGGAGATATACGAAATTGGCCGTTATTCTATGCGAGTTTTAAGTCTACAGTGCACGATAATGGTTCTCTGACAGATGCTGACAGGTTGTACTATTTAATAGGTAAACTGTCACCGAAGGCCCAGTCCGTATTTGCAGGTGTCACACCCAGTGCTGAGAATTATCAGGTCATATTTCAGTCACTACTTGATAGATATCAGGACACGCGTGTCCTAGCGGCTACTTACTTTGACCAAGCTTTAAGTCTCAAACTGTCCGGCAACGCGTCTGTCGCAAATTTCCAGCTGTTTATTGATAACTTCGTAACCGCGGTTAATTCTCTTAGGAACTTAAAATTAGAAGATCTTTCCGACTTTATGTTGCTTCAACTCGCTTTAAAAAAGTTTGACACTGATACAATTCGCGCATTCGAGATGACGGAACGCAATAATAAAATACCTACACTAGATAGTTTTATTTCGTTCATCAAAGATCAGTGTCGAATTTCATAATACGCAGTCTGGTTCACCTGGCCCGTCTAACACTAACAGCAACAAACAAAGGTTGAATAAATCGTGAAATAGTAATAATAACTCGGTCCCTAATTCACAATCTTACGTAACATGTTCGGAATCTAATAGTAATAATTCACAGAAGTGTCTGTGCAGTAATATAGTGAGCGGCCACTTATACAAGTGTCCCGCCTTCGATAATTTGAATGCAACCGCTCGTTTTAAATGCGTAAAAGATAACAAAGCTTGCATTAATTGCTTAAGCATAAAACATAAAACAAGTAGTTGTTTTAGTAAGACAAAGTGTCGCTTATGCAATAAAAAAACATCATTCATTGCTTCACTTCGATAAAGGTAACACGTTGTCAAGTCAAGACGCTAACCTTGACACACTTACCTCACAGGTGCAGGCCACGGTGACTTCCCCCTCCACGCCTCAGAATGAGATATCGTTGTGTACGACATCCATTGCGCGGGCGGCACGCACGCGCGGACGGCCTTCGCGCGCTTGTAGTGATCAGAGCAGTGCTAGGCCGCCATGAATGGCGTCTAAGACTGTTCTGTTAGCGACAGCGCAAGTTATCATATATGATGTTAATGGGTCGCCGCACATGGTACGTTGTCTGCTAGATAGCGCATCTCAGACCAATTTAATAACGTTAGAATTGTTCAAACGCCTCGGATTGTGGAATAACTTTAAAAATACGAACTCAATAATCCGAGGGATAGGCGGATCAGAAAAACATTGCAAGGGTTCCGTAGATATTAATATATATTCGCGTTTTGATAGGGACATTAATTTTAACATTTCTTTGCTTATCGTGGAGTGTATTACGGACACATTGCCAAACGCTAATGTGGACGTATCGCTACTCACACATCTCGAGACATTGCCGCTAGCAGACGCGGAGTTTGCGAATCCGGCAGACATTGATGTTTTGATTGGAGCCGCAATATTCCCGCACTTGCTACTAACTAAAGTGGTACGTAGTGAGCAAAATAACTTACCGCCCGCTATTGAGACGGTATTTGGGTATGTGATTATGGGTACCGTACCTACATTACATACTTCTCAATACGTTACGTCTTGCTGTTGTTCTGTTCTTCAAGAAAACAATATTGACTCTCTTCTCAAGCGATTTTGGGAGCTTGAAGAGGTTACCGCACCGCCCTCGATGAGCCGTAAAGATCTCGAGTGTGAAGAACATTTCCGTGCTACCACTGTTCGTGATGACAGTGGCAGATACGTTGTGGCGTTGCCATTCTATGGTGACCCTTATTCGTTAGGCGACTCGTACGCTGCTGCGCTTAGACGTTTCCATTGTTTGGAACGTAAACTTGATGCATCGCTTAAGTTACGCAGCGCCTATAATGACGTCATTCGTGACTACATAGATAAAGGTTTTTTAAGTGTAGTTGTAAACAACGAGGGCAACTCTCTACCCTCATATTATATCCCGCATCACGGCGTAGTTCGCGAAGATAAAACCTCTACTAAACTTCGTGTGGTTTTAGACGCTAGTTGTAAGACTACATCGAGTCAGTCGATTAATGACATTTTGCATGCCAGCCCCAATCTACAGGGAGATTTATTTAACATCATAATAAAGTTTCGTCTTTTCCAAATCGCTCTGTCAGCTGATTGCCGCCAAATGTTTCTCAATATCGGCATTCGCGAATCTGACCGTAGATTTCAACGAATCTTTTATCGTTTTGACAAGAAAGAACCTTTATCTGTGTATCAGTTCAATCGTGTTTGTTTTGGACTCAAGTCTAGCCCATATCACGCGTTACGAGTTGTTCGCTAGTTGATCGCTGATGAAGGCGATCACTTTCCCGCCGCAGCGGCTGTTGCCACTTCCGCTTTGTACATGGATGACATTGCTTGTAGTGTCATATCAGCTCCGCTAGCAATTTCGCTTTGTGAAGAGTTCAATCAGCTTTTTAAGCGAGGCCAGTTTGATCTTGTCAAATGTACAAGCAACTCTAAGGAGGTTCTCGCACGTATACCAGATTCTTATAAGGCTTCTCCAGACATTGCGTTTGAGAAGTCTGTACCGCATAAGGTTCTCGGTTTACGCTGGGACAAATCCTGCGATAGTTTTCGGTTTGACGTCTCACCACCGGATGATAAGTGCACCAAACGCACTATGCTGTCTACAGTGGCTCGACTATGGGACATAATGGGGTTTGTGGCTCCCACAATTTTGTACGCCAAGCTCTTGATCAAAGAGCTTTGGCTATCAAAGTGTGAGTGGGATGAAACACCCCCTGACCATATTGTCGCCGCTCGCTTGGATTCATTCTTCTCTTCATCGCTGGCAGACTTTTGTCGCCAACTGCGTTAGCAAATTGATTGAACTGGTTCCTGCTACTTGTTTCAAACACGTCGCGGGTATTGAGAATCTCGCAGATTGCTTGTCTTGTGGTGTCACTCCACTTAATCTTCTGCATCATCCATTGTGGAGTCGTGGACCTTCTTGGATCTCCCATGATCCGTCAGAATGGCCCATGCAACCCTTTGACCACAGTGCAGAAGACGAAGATGTACCCGAACGGAAGTCTGTTTCTTATCCCGTGATTGCTGAGGTTGCGGAGTCTCCCATCTATGCACTCGCACTACGCATGTCATCGTGGTCTAAGTTACTCCGCGCCATCGCTTATGTCTATAGGTTTCTTAGGCACCTACCTAATGAGACTTTTGTATCAAGTACTGATATCAAATTTGCAGAATGTAACTACGAGCTGTACAAGCTGTTCATTTTAGTAACGACATTCAAAATTTAAAAGACAATGTACCTTGTTCTCCCGCTATCCTTAGACTCAAGCCGTTTCTCGATGAACACGGCGTCATACGCGTTGGGGGTCGTCTGTCAAATTCGGATGAACCTTATAACTACAAACATCCTTGTATTCTGCCGCGACATGATCATGTTGTCGACCTTCTTGTTGATTTTTATCACAAGAAGCACCTCCATGCCTGTCCGGAGTTGCTTATGTCCTTACTTAGGCATAAGTTTTGGATTTTAGCCGCTCGACGAATAATTCGACACAGAATACATAAATGTAACGTCTGTTTCAAATTTCGTCCGCGTCCGACTTTCCCTCCCATGGCCGATCTCCCTAGCCAGCGCGTCAACCAGGTTGCTAAAGCGTTTACACACACCGGTTGTGATTACGCAGGACCACTGCAGTATACGCCAGTGCGTGCTCGAGGTGTTAAAAGCCGTAAAGCCTGGCTATGTATTTTTACATGCTTAACGACGCGCGCTACGCATATTGAAGTTGCGACAGATTTAAGCACGGTGTCATTCCTGGCAGCCCTTAAACGATTTCTCTCACGGCGCGGCCCTATACAGTGTTTGTACACGGATAACGGCACTTGTTTTGTGGGCGCAAGCTCTTATTTACGCGACCTTTATAAGTTTCTCAGGGAAGAATATCGTACTCGTCTTCAGGAAGAACTTTCCATAAATAATATTGACTGGAAGTTTATTCCACCAGCATCACCACATTTTGGTGGATGTTGGGAAAGCATGGTCAAAGTAATTAAAACGCATCTCTTCAAGGTTATAGGTCAACAGATCCTCTCTTACGAAGAGCTTTTAACTGTCCTTGCACAAGTCGAGGCACTGATCAACTCGCGTCCGCTCACGGCATTGAGTAGTGACCCTGCAGAACCATCCGCGTTAAGCCCTGCACATTTTCTGAACACAGTGCCATTATCGTCATTTCCGGCTCCTGAAGCAGACTCTTCAAGCTTGCTACAGAGACATACTCTGCTGGATAAACTCGTGTAGTCATTCTGGCGGCGCTGGCGTGCAGAATATCTACACAAGCTTCAGGCTAGATCCAAGTGGAATAGTCCTGCATCCCCTATACAGGAGGGTACGTTGGTCGTCATAATACATGATAATGCTCCGCCGCTTTCATGGCCGTAAGCCATCGTAGAGAAATTGCATACTTTCAAGGACGGTACAACTCGCGTTGTTACCGTGAAAACCGCTAAAGGGAGTTACGTGCGCCCTGTTGTACGTCTCTGTCCGCTTCCAACTCAGTGAGATCTAGCCTGAAGTTGGACCTACCTCTTAGTTTAAGTATTTAGTAAGTAGTTTTCGCTATTATTGCGTTTGTAGTTTTCGCTAAAGTTAATTAAGATTAATTTTATTGTCATATCGCTGTCTTAGCCTATTGATGGGTTATGCGGTAGTACACCCAACATAGCTAAGTTCAATTCTTTTTTTTTTAAAGGCAACCCTTTAGGGCTGGGGGGATATGGTAGCGCCATCTACCTTCCTATCTATACCTAATCGCATCAACGTCAATCGTTCCATGCTGTTCTAGTGCGAGCGATACCATATTTTCCGTCCTTTTCTCTCATTCCCGAAGGAGGGGCACGCCTTCCGCGGATTGGTCGCGGCGATCGTCGACGCGAGTGACATTCCAGAACTTTCGAGAACATTCGATTCGCTAAATACGCTTCCGCCATACCGGATCGCACCGCACCGCTCCCGCTATAATTATTACCGCTTTTACAACCGCTCGCAAGTGAAGGTGATTTGTGTAGTGCAGTGAATCAAGCAGCTTCATCCCGAAACACCAGGAGACTGCCCTTCTGAGACGAAGAAGATCGCCGTATAAGGTAAGTGCCCTCCGTCCTTGGAATATCCTATACCCTATCACAATCATCTCTCCCATTCCAATACTAGGCGGCTAAAACCCGCTATCCTTTGCATACAGTCCATTTCCTTCTCCAAGTCGCCTAGAACCCTACGGTTTCGGTGTAACGCCGAACCAGGTAATGTTGTTTATATTTCGCCATAGCTCTTTAGGATTTTTTATAGACGATTCAATTTGTTTTTTGTGATATTCTCTTTTTAATTTTCTGATTAAATTTGAGCAGAAAGTGCGATAACGTTTGTATGTAATTGTGACTATAACATTATAAGGATCTTTTTTCGCTTTTATCTGCATCTTATTTCTAAGCCTTATACATCTTAAAACTCCTGCCGATATCCAGGGCTTTAAAGTACGTTTGGAACTGGGAACTATGCTTGTGGTAGTATTTATAAGGAGTGATGTCCTTATCACATCTATTAACGCATCAGCAAAGATATCAGGGTCGTTATATGTGTCGAAAAGTGTTTTGTCTGTTTTTACTGAGCATTTATAAGCGTTTTCATAGTTAACTATAGATTTTAGTTTCTTATACTGAAATTTAGTAGGATATGTGTGTGATAAATTAAGCAATACTGTTGAATGATCTGTAATGGATGTCCTCAATACGGCCACAAATGCTGAGTTTTTGGACATATCTAGCTTCATAAGCATGTGGTCAAGACAGTTTTTCTCTTTCATGTGGTCAAGACTCTTTCCTAGTAGGTAGACTGTGTCCTGGGTGCAGACCGTGCGTAGATGACATGTTTAGATAGTTTAGCCTATTTGTTCTTATCATGATTGTATCAGACTCTCTCGCTATCAAGTTAATGTTTATATCCCCCGTGAGTATGATATTTTTATGGGATCTTATATGTTCGAAATATTGATCCAAGGAATTAATAAAGTTGTCGGCAGAGAGATTAGACGGGGATCGGTAAATTTCGAGGATAGTGAAGTTACTTAATGTAATTTGTAAAGCGGCAGCATGCATTAGCTTTATTTCGGTTATATAAAAAAAAATACAGCTTCTTATATATCGACTGTGAACTGGCAACCGGTAATATCTCAATTTTGACAACTTTAGAGGAGGAAGAAAAAACATGTTTGCATCATATATACAACATCTCGTATGTTAAAAAAAAATACGTGGTTAATAATTTTTTTCACTGCACATGTATTTAAAAACAAAAGTTACATTATATGCTTCCTTCCAATATAAAATCGAGATAGGACAATATAAATCAACACAAGAACAAACATAGGACATTTTACTTGGAACATTATGGGCGATCCCAACAAGATTGCCAGTCCACCTTGCAGCAGGCCTAGCTCTGCTGTGACGTCCGGTGCGTGGCCGCCACTCCAGAACCTTTCTGCTCTAACGGCCATCGGTTCTTCTGGCTTTGTACCCTACCACTGCCACTTCAGCCTGACTATTCGGAGAACTATATCGGTGACTGGTTCGCCTGCGGACCTCCTCATTTCTAATTCATTCCTCATTTGTGATGACACTGGCTACACACACTGGTCAAGGCTTTCGTCTTGAGACACTGCGGGATATCGGACGTGAAGATATCTATAGGAGCAGGTACGAGATGGACGTTATACATGATTTTCGTCTTGTTCGACCCACTTGTTGGGTGATTCTACAGATGCCACCGAGCATTGTGCCAAGGTCTTTCATGGTCTCAACCTCTCTGGTGAGTGATACAATAGTCGCCGTTGATGTTGATACCGAGTCTTTCCCAGTCCAGAAGCTGAAGACTTCTTCAAGCGCAGCGGTGAATAGTTTCGGAGATGTAATATCTCCCTGCCTCACCCCTCGCTGTATTCGAATAAGTTTCGAGCTGTGGTCCTGGAGGCGGACTGACATGGTGGCGTTTTCGTACCAACACTTCAGTACTTCGACGTATCGATAGTCGATCTGGCACCGTTGGAGAGACTACAGCACTGCCCAGGTTTCGATCGAATCGAAGGCTTTCTCATAGTCTACAAACGCCAAACATAGAAGCTGGTTAAACTCCACGGGCATCTATATGTGTTCAGTATGTGGTCTATAGTACTATTAGCCTTTTCGGAAACTGGCTTGTTCGGAAGACTGGAAGTCGTGTAGCTTGCAAGCGAGACGATTCGTGTTGAACCTTGAAAACAGCTTATAGTCGTGGCTCAGAAGAGAGATGGGCCTGCAATTCTTTAAAAGGGTTTTGTCGAACTTTTTGAAGAACAGCACAAAAGCGTGGCACACTTCTGTGCCACGCTTGTGGCGTTTTACCCTCGTGTATGACGGAATTAAAAAGATTACGAAGCATTTCCAAATCGGGTATACCGCCAGCTTTTAAATGCTCTGTCGTAATTTTATCACCCGGTGCCTTGTTGTTTATGAGCTGTTTTAGGGCTACACTAATCTCGTGCATGCTGACGTCCGGGATGTCTTCGGTATGGTGTCGGTCAATCTAGCTCTAGAGTCGCGTGTGGTCGCGGGGTCGTGCATAACTTTCCATAGAACCTTTCGATCTCCTTCAAGAACTGAGGTCTGGATGACACAACACTGCCATCCTCCGTCTTCAGCTTTGTTAGCTGATTTTGCCCGATAGACAGATCTCTCTGGAATACATTAGAGCCTTTGTTTCGCTTGATCGCCTCTTGAACACATTTGGTGTTGTATCGGCGGATATCGCGGGTCAGAGACTTAGATATCTGCCTATTGAGGCGCCGATATTTTGGCATGTCGCAGCCAATATCAAGACGGATAAATCATTTATAATCACAAATAATATCCATTATTATTTATGCTCTATAGAATCCAACCAAGCAATTGGCTAGTAAGTCATGAGGCGGGTAGGTAGTTAGACCATAGTCCTGCAATCTCTAAGAAGCAAGCCTGTGTGACTCAATGGGCTAGAACATCAAGTAGTAAATGCTGATAACATTACTAAAGGGGGTAAAAGGTGTGAGCCTTTTATCCCCGAAGGGTTAAGCAGAGGTGTATTACACACCCACTTTTTGCCAGTTATATTTCGGTCCCAATGTAATAGGGGGCGAGCCCATTGCCATCTACTGGGCACATTATTAAATGCGGCTAACACCTGAATATTGCGTCAATAACAACTTATGCATGTGGGCATGTGGGTATGGTGTGCATAGGGTTCCCACGAAGAACTTAGGGTCCCAAGCCAACCTCACCTGCAAGTGGTGCACCTGCCGATGAACGGACGAGGCTCTGGCAAACAAAATATCCCGATAAGCGGCAATAGGCTCGCCACCTATTACGTGGGATCAAAACACTGGCGAAAAGTGTGCGTTTAATATGCCTCTGCCTACCCCTTCGGGGAAACAGGCGTGAGTCTATGTATGTATGTATGTAACAACTTATAGCGGCATCGTGCAACTTAAAAGCATGTATTTCGTCGTAGATATGTATTGATAAACCTAATGAAAGTTATTTTCGGTTGATGTTATGCTTAGTTGACTAGAACCAAGAAGTACTATCTATGAATAATTCCAACCTGCCAAAAGTTTGAACGGCAATGCATAATGTACTATCTCGATTTACAGATTATTAACGTAGAAATCTTAAATATAAATAATAAATTTATAACAAAACCTACTATTTTAGCTTCTAGAAGTCCTCAATAATATCCCTTTATAACTTAGGGCACCGAAACCTAATGAATCCACATAAAACAATTGTTTGTTTTAAGAGTGCGCGAAATCACGTTCATGTCTGTACATTTTTGGCGTGGTAGGATAAAATGCTCGCATGCACTGCGCGTTGCAGTTAGTACAAGTTGAATGAAGCGAATTCTGGCGCTAAATGGAAATGTATTTAATTTAGGATTTCTTCCAACGATGTGGAGTATTAAATGGTATAAATTGGCATTAAAAGTGAAATCTGCAAAAAAATGAGATAGGACCTGTTGCCAGTTCACAGTCGATATGCCACCACACCATCATTTTGGTTTAAATATCTAGACGTGGAAAATGAAGAATAATTATTCAAGACTAGTAATGGTTTATCTTTGCTAAGTCTGCATTCAGTAAGGATTATAACATCAACATCAACCGGTATTTCAGATAAGGTTGTTTGGAGGTCATCAATCCTACTAATATTATAAATGTGAAAGTTTGTGAAGATGTATGTATAGATGGATGGATGGATGGATGAATGGATGGATGGATGTTTGTTACTCTTTCCTACTAATATTATAAATGTGAAAGTTTGTGAAGATGTATGTATAGATGGATGGATGGATGGATGGATGTTTGTTACTCTTTCACGCAAAAAGTACTGAACGGATTTGGATGAAACTTTACAATAATATAGTTTATACATCAGAATAACACATAGGCTACAATTTATAAAGATTTTGTATAATGTTGCCATAATATAAGGAAAAGTTTCAACTAAGTCGGCAAAAAGCCTGAGATCTGAAAGTTATTAATTGGAATTTTACCCCCTTTCTGATGACAGATTGATCTGATATTTGGTATATACTCATATAATTGTAATCAAGATTAAAAGATAATATTTAAATGATTGTAATTTCAAGACGGCCGCCAATACAAAATGGCGAATCATATTATATTACTTCACAACAACCTCAATATGGGTGTCAAATGAAAAGGCTTGATTGGTAGAAAGACTCACTATGAAAAATTCAAGATGGCCGCCGCCACAAAATGGCGGATTACTAATTTCCCACAAATACCTTAATATGGGTATCAAACGAAAGTGCTTGATTCGTAGAAAAGCACAATATCTTTCTATGAAAAATCCAAGATGGCGGTCGCCGCAAAATGGCGGATTACATATTTTCCACAAATACCTCAATATGGGTATCGAATAAAAACTTTGATTGGTAGAATAGAGCTCACTATGAAAAATCCAAGATGGCCGCCACCACAAAATGACGGATTACTTATTTTCCACAAATACCTCAATATAGGTATCAAATAAAAGGGCTTGATTCGTAGAATAGAGCTCACTATGAAAAATCCAAGATGGCTGCCACCAAAAAATGGCGGATTACTAATTTTCCACAAATACCTCAATATAGGTATCAATTAAAAGAGCTTGATTCGTAGAATAGAGCTCACTATGAAAAATCCAAGATGGCTATCTCCACGAAATGGAGATTACCTATTTTCTACAAATACCTCAATATGGGTATCAAATGAAAGGGCTTGATTCGTAGAATAGAGCTCACTATGAAAAATCCAAAAAATGCCGCCAAAAAATGGCGGATTACTTATTTTCCACAAATACCTCAATATAGGTATCAAATAAAAGGGCTTGATTCGTAGAATAGATCTCACTATGAAAAATCCAAGATGGCTGCCACCAAAAAATGGCGGATTACTAATTTTCCACAAATACCTCAATATAGGTATCAATTAAAAGAGCTTGATTCGTAGAATAGAGCTCACTATGAAAAATCCAAGATGGCTGTCGCCACGAAATGGAGATTACCTATTTTCTACAAATACCTCAATATGGGTATCAAATGAAAGGGCTTGATTCGTAGAATAGAGCTCACTATGAAAAATCCAAAAAATGCCGCCAAAAAATGGCGGATTACTTATTTTCCACAAATACCTCAATATAGGTATCAAATAAAAGGGCGTTATTCGTAGAATAGAGCTCACTGTGAAAAATCCAAGATGGCTGTCGCCACAAAATGTCGATTACCTATTTTCTACAAATACCTCAATATGGGTATCAAATGAAAGGGCTTGATTCGTAAAATAGAGCTCACTATGAAAAATCCAAGATGGCTGTCGCCGCAAAATGGCGGATTACATATTTTCCACAAATACCTCAATATGGATATCAAATGAAAGGGCTTAATTGGTAGAATAGGGCTCACTATGCAAAATCCAAGATGGCTGCCGCCATAAAATGGCGGATTACTTATTTTCCACAAATACCTCAATATGGGTATCGAATGACAGGGTTTGATTGGTAGGAAAGGGCTCACTATAAAAATAGAATGAGAAGTATCAACTAACAACAACACTAAAAACTTGAAAATAAAATTAAGTAAAAATAAATTAATTTTGGGCGTAGGGTATCCAGAGTAAACATTATGATAGAAATTTCACTTGCCCAACGAGTTTATATTTGTCTGAACAATACCCTAGATTGATGAGAAGATTGGCGCGATCTGGTAGCTAGAACTTACCGTATTACTTTTTAGCTTTTAGTACATAATCTAACTAGGTACATCATTTTTTGTTGTAATAAAACAGTATAACCTAAAAAAAAATTAAATGTATTTTACAATGCTCATTCTAGAGAAGTTATCAAATTGTTTTCAAAATTGATAGATCTACTTACATTAAATACTGAAGGCTAACTTCAGTATTTAATGTAAGTAGATTAACTTAGTCTTTTACAGTCAGATATCTGACCTAATCGCAGCGTCATTAAAAGCGCTTTCTACGAGTTAGTGCGCTTAAGCACAGCGAGGCGGAGGGTCGGTCTGATTGTCTGATATGTACTTTGTAGTAATGATATACTTATTTACTAATCTTTACCTAAAGTTCAACGATTATGTAAACAAAAGTAATTTTCATTATTATCTGTTTATATGTATGCTACACGGCTAATCTACAGAGCCGTTTGTGATAAAATTTGACATGGATAGTCTGAAACCCGGGGAACATAGGCCACTCTTTATTAAAATATCATGCTGGTGAAGCCGCGGGCGAAAGCTAGTATTACTATAAACGCTCCTTATATTCAGAGTCGAAATATTTAATTTGTTATTATCGAATTGCAAGCGATTGGGTAACTGTTCAACATCAATAACGGCACACTGAGCAATATCTATATTGTCTATTTGTCGAACAGTATATAAGGTACTATCCATTAGTAAAAATAGATAAGTAAAAGTGCTCCGCAAATTTAAAACACAACGTTACTACCACGTACTTCAACGTAATTATAGTAATTGTTATTCTATAATCGTAACATTTTATTATTCGTATGTTAACCTTTTTATATAATATATTAGAAACCGAATAATTCGCGCAAGTGTGCATGTATAATGTGTGAATGTTTTCAGTGTTTTGTTTGTAGTGTTTTTTTTTTTAATTCATACAACAAAATTCTGGTAAATTGTTGTAAGCTAAGAATCGATATTTTTTCTGTTGCAAATAGAAATGTTTACGATTAAAAATAAGGGCTAGGCTAATGGCACACATAGTTGTGGAGAAATCGTCATCGCAACCATCACAACATGAAAAAAGATTTTATATCGCTACAATGTTATAGATTAAATCGATTTAGGGGTCTTAATCTGTTTATTAACCAAAAAAAAAAACAATAACGACCAATACTGAACGTGCAAACATATGACGATCAAGAATTGCTCTAACGATTCAGTTCCCTGTGTAATCAAGGAGGCTGACAATAAGTAAACTATTGACAATAATTCAATATTATCGCTAATTGGCCAGGTCTTTAGATATTATCGCCAATGCAATAACAGTTATTGGATCAATATTAAAGCGTTAATTTGGAATACATACTAATTATCTGCTCATTTACCTTCTGATAAGCATTACTAAATATTTTATGCCGATTATAGACCTCTGAAAGGAGAAGTTGCAACTTCCATATAAAATTACCCCACGTCCGACAGCTGAGAAAAATATCTCAAATAATAGATAAAATTGAGTATTAATAAATTGCATACCTCTGATTGTCATCCTTACTGGCTATCATACTTAGAAATTGCTCCAAATATTGTTTCAGGCGCAGTACTAAGTACTTATCTTAAGAATATTTTACTTTCAATCATGCAATACCTACTACTCTAACGATCATAAAAAAGTGGAATAAAGATTAAACAAATGAACATATTTTTTATAGACTCTAGCCTGTATCCCCGAACACATTTTCTAAAAGCGCCCCTAACGGAGAGTAGCTATCGATACAGTCCGCTAGGGGGCGCATTTAGAAAATGTATGGAAATTGTTCCCGACGACTAGGCTATCGTCCACCGTGACGATCGAGTGCAAACTCGTACTAGACCCTCTCTGATATCATAATTAATTCCTCATATGTCTCGGAAAACATATTAACTTTTTCGCTAGTTGCTTCCAACCTCGCAAAGGGAACTCTGCTGGTTTAGATTATGTTCTTCGACATGATCTGCTAACAAGTTTGGTTTAAGCATATTTAGTTTTATTGTTTGACAAAACTCTTCAGTATATGTGCTTAATTACTAACCTAATATAATAACTATTATCAAACGTGAGTTATTACAGTGTTTAATTGCTTTTTAATCCTATTTTAAAACTAAAATCAGAAGTTAGTATATTACAGGTTTTCAACTACTGAATTAATATTTAGAGCAATTTTTTTATGTGCTAGCCAGTAAAGATGATTACCGGAAGTATATAATTTTTTTAAACTGATTTTTAGCGATTTTTTGAGATACTTATCTTTACAGTCGGAAGTGGGGCATTTTTGCTACTTCTTCTTTACTGCTTTTAGAAATACCATACTTAATCTCATTTTCGATCAGTCTACAAAGTCAGGCATAATTTTATATTTATTTAAATAAAAAGCTACCTGAAAATAAATAAACTAAATTCTTTAATAAGTTTTAATGTAACATATCTTTTTTTTATAAAGGTAAGTAATTATGGTTCATACATTAACAAAAATCGATACAAGTCACAAGAAAATACCAAAGATTTGCAGTTGCATACATTCGAATGTACTCGTAGGTACAATGTACAAAAACTATATCTTCTATGGTGAAAGCTAAACAATATATAAAATTCCTTTTCAATTCACTATATCTAAAAGTGACATCTGTATCACATCACATCCTATTATTTTACCTCAAAGGTTAGATATGATGCTAAATTCGACGTATAACCTTTTTGAGGTGATGTGTTCATATTTTGTATGGAGCTTATGTCAAAAACTGTCAAAAACGAATCAAATCTACCTAGGATGATGGATCTCTATGGATTTGACAAGCAAATAATAATACCGTGACAGACCGAGACAATGACATACAGGAATACATAAGAGTTAAAGAGACAAAGATAGCATTTTTTGTCTTTGTCAGAGTTTTCGTTTTTTTTGTTGGTCACAACTGAATATTGTGACCAACAAACGTTTGAGCTCTCGATAATTTCCGCGAAAAATTGTGATATTATTGTTATTAATTGTGAATGCTTGGTGAAAATATCATGGGTTCAGATTTATTATGGTGATTTGTTACATTTTAGGCTGTAAAAGCCATAGTGAGCGGAAATGTGAGAACATAACCATTTATTCGTAAGTACGATATTTTAGTTATAATATCTATTTATACATGAAAATATTGATAGAATGATACAAATAGCGTATCATTACATAAGGAAATAAATTCTAAATTACATCAATAAACCAAAAAAAGCTATTTTATTATTACCGCGATTTTAGTATTACACAATCGAATTCAATAGGTCGTTGAATTTTGAGCTAGCCAAAAGTCATCGATAATTTTTGATTTTACAGCGTTAAATGTTTTTTAGGGATACCACTGAAGCGTTTGGGAAATTACCAAAATTTTGGGTAATTTGCCGTTACTTAGTTTCATATGAACCTAAGATTAATTATTTAATTTGTTTTCCGATTCTTTGTAGTAATGAAATTATTGTTTATAGATTCCCAAAGGACTGCACGATCCAAAAATAATTGTGGATACGTGTAACAGGAGGAGAAAACTGGGATCTGAATAAATACGCAAGAGTATGCTCTAAACACTGAACAAAAGTGTTTTAGGAAAACTCCCCGCAATAGGTACTTATTTGGAATCATTCTCGAATGAGAAAGAAGAGAAAATAAGAAATTTGTATACAAAATTAATTTTGTTCAAAGGACAGTAAAGTTGAGTGTCAAATAATATAATAAAAGATATATAACTATGAGCCTCGTGTTTATTTGGCGAGTGAAACCAGTCCCACATATTCGACACTTTTGTTATACATAATAATATTAAGTATAAAAATACTTATCGCACACCTTATGGATGGATTTAAACCTCCTTGTAAAGTTAGCTTTATTTTTATTTTTTTATTGGGCTGTAAATTATATAGATGTTTGTTACTATTCGTTGCAAAAGTACCTAAACGGATATTGATGGAACTTCTCGAGTTAGGTCATAAATTCATGGAAATACCAAATTGATTAAAAATTATAGGAGAACGCGGTCTCAGATGTCTGGTAAGGTATTCAATTCCGGAACGACCGGTTGGCGCAGCGGGAGTGTAAACGACTGCTACTCCGAAGGTCACGGGTTCGATTCCCACACAATTCAAACATTTGTGTGCATGAACATGGATGTTTGTCTTGGTCTGGGTGTTTCAATGTATAATATGTATGTATTTACAAAAAAAAGTATATAAGTATGTTTATCAATTATCTAGTACCCATAGTACAAGCTCTGCTTAGTTTGGGACTAGATGGTGTTGTGTGAATGTGGTAGAATATTATTATTATTATTATAATTCAGGTTTGATACAATGTTACTTAAAAGTTAATATGTACTTCGTAGAATTGTAGGGTAAATATTTACAACATCTGGTAACACCAACTCAGGATGTACTCTATGTCCGTCCTTTACGGGTGTACGCAAATGTCGAGTCCATTTGATTCTTGGTCCTAGAAATCTACAGATCTATCTATAATTCGAATATTGAATTCCGTAGTAAACCGTTGTTTGAAACGAAACAAAGATACGCGATATTCAATATATTGCATCAAACATGATTTCCTTTAGCGAATAGATGAAAGGCAGTTCAGCTTATGTACGGTACAAGAACCTCTGCATCCTTTGTAGGAATAAAACTATACGTCTTATACGAATAAAGGTTTGTAGTGAATGCTGTGTAGACGTGCTTTCTTTCTATTATAAGGCGCTCGAGGCGTCGTTTGCGTATTTTCTTGTTAATTTTTATAAAAAGGACATGTGAAAATTTTTTCTTTACTATGGAAATTTTATAGTGAAGATAAAATTATAAATAAAATGGTGTTTGTTCGTAAATTATAGCAGGATTTTTTTTATATTTTTCCAGTCAGCAAACGGAGATCAGAAACCGAAGGTGTAAAAAAGAATACGTCCGATGTTAGTAATCTGATTAAAAAAAAACATGTTAATCTAAAATAAGTTCTTATTAGAAAAAGTTTAATTTCCTATCAAAAAAACACTAACAAAATTACTCAGAAAAATTCGATTGCATCATGATTTTTGCCTCAGCGATGTCCTTTAAAACTGTGTTCAATCTTTATAAGAATGAATATTCTTAACATTTTTGGCGAGTTTATATAAATTATTAAATATTTTAATTCTAATTGGTACTCAACCTGAAAACGAAACGCAAAACCTACATACATACATCTTAAGCCTGACTTGATAGCTTTACCTTAAACAATTTAAAATCTTTAATCGTAGAAAAACGGCCGGTGTCTATAATAAATTTATATCCTCTCTACGTTAGGTACCTCGTGAATCAATCACTGTAATTTGTGCTTGATCACTTTTTAAGCTTTTTTTCCAACGCAGTAAAATTAAATTCCTTTGAGAAATTCATACAAGAGCTTTTTCTTCGAAGCCTTAATAGGGCTTGGTAAAAGACAATGGGCAAAAATGTATGGGACCTGGGACCACCCTCCAATAGTAATAAGGTGTATGTCATTGGATAGGCATTTTTAATAGAAACAACTTTTTTATGACACTTTTGTTGTAACAGTTGTCCGTTCCAAGATATATGACATACAAGTTTCGATAAAAGTATGTTGAAAAAAGCGTTTATTATAGTGCTTAGTACTATATAATGCTTTATTTTGCAAACAGACTCGTCCTCGTGCCTGCCCAAGCGCTTAGGAACAGTGCGGGGTGCCCCCCCTCTCCTCCAAACCGGTTACTTGGAGCTGCGCCGAGCGCCGCCCGCCGTGCGGTGGTAGTTATAGAATTGGGACATAAGTATATATTTAGTATTATGACGTTCGAAAAGAGCTTAGATTTATATCTTTAATATTTTCATCTTTATCTTATCTTTATCCTTCAACTAACTACTCACAAAACATAATTACATAATATTGCTTTGTTGCGACGTGAAGGGCGGACAAACAAACAGACTTTCGCATTTATAATATTAGTATTGATAGCCCTTAAGTTTCCTAAAAGTTGCACCCCGCACCGTACCAACCGCTTGGGCAGACGCGAAGATAAGTCAGTTTGCAAAATAAAGCATAATAATAAAATAAAAGTACTCATCATCATCAGCCTTTAAAAGTCCACTGCTGGACTAGGCCTCTCCTTTGAAAGGAGGAATTGGTTTACTATACCACGCTGGCCAAACGGGTTGGTAAAGGGTTTGTATCAAGTTTTCCTTCTCTTACAGTGCTGTTCTCTGCATAATATGCTCCCTCTGTCGGCTCTTACGACACCCATGGGATGATATAGGGTGGTGACATTCCGTATTCTTAATCCATCACCACGCGGATGGTAATAAAAGTACTAAGCACCATAAAAAGAACGCTTTTTTCAACATAGTTTTATCGAAACTTGTATGCCATATATCTTGGAACGGACAACTGTGACAACAAAGCCGTCATAATAAAAGTTGTTTCTATTAAAAAGACCTATCCAATGACATAAATCTTATTGCTATTGTAAGGTGGTCCCAATCTGCCCATTCTCCTTTATAAGTTTTAGATTTAAAGTGTATTTTATAAAATAATATGTTGTATTTAGTACTAACAAGGCAAGTCGAAAATATAAAAATAATATAGGCACAGGTCTAGTTTGTATCTCAGTTTCGGTACCGAAAGCGCCTTGAATACCAAAATGTATTATGCCTTATGCCATATAAATTAATAGCCTACCTAAATTTCATACTCTCATTTCTTCATTTGCACAGTGCTTGAAAGATATGTGGTTAAATCAATCCATTGCAGTTTGTATGCAGGAAAGATATTTGTGTGATAAACATTTTCATTAGTGATGATTTGTTTTGTCATCATCTTCCTAGCGTTATCCGAGTTGCAGCCTGGGTCCGCTTATTAGCAACCGAATTTAACTGAATATTAGCTTTAGCTCTATGGATGATTTGCTTTGTAACTAAGAGTTGTACTTTATCAGTAACTAGAGGACGCCCGCAGCTACGCTTGCACATTTTTTTTTTAATTTAACTGTTTCTGCCCGATCCCGTGGGAATTTCAGAAAATCCCTTCTTAGTGCACCCCTACCCTTAGCGCTGCCTGCACCTTATAGTTTTGGGTGTAGCTTGTCTGTCAGTCAGTCAGTAGCGCAAGGATTTTATATATACAGATGTTTATAATATATGTGAGCAAATACAAGTATGTTTATCAGTTATGTGATATAGTGACCGTGCTTTAGGATCACACGGCCTTGGGTGTTTTATTACAGGAAATTAATATATCCAAAACACTGTACTTTACTCCAAAAAGTAGGTAATAATTCGATTCTAAATCTTGCAACATTTATGAAAAAATTAACAGTCGTTCAGTGTGTTCGAAAAAATGTTCACAGTATAATTCAGATTTATTCAAGAGAAATAATGTAGACCACGTAATGTTTATTCTTTAAACGACGCATGAATATGTTAACCAATCTTACATTCTTATGAATTTCATGAATACACGCCTCGTCGTAGAGACAAGGTAGCCAGGTAAGTACTTCATTTACCTACCATGTGTACCTACCACCCATCTTAATGTATACTGCGGGGTATTCCTAAAAGCGCAACTATTTTTAGCGCAACTAAAAAGCGCAACTACTTTATTATACTTTGTTTCTTTTATCAATGTTCATTTACACATATATTGCGTAACACCATTGTCTTATAAAGTATCTTATATTATGCTAATTTAATTATGATAGAATGGTTACCACTCATAGTAAGTGCAATTTCTTTTTATTTAAAAAAATTACACCTAACAGACTCTATACACGTCTCTCTTAACACAACTATATAACGTCACCACCACCCAAATCATCTAAGTGTATATATCAGATAGCTCACGTCCTTGCTTCAAGAGGCGTCGGCAAACACCTAACGTACCGGAGGCATTTGTCAACTTCACGGAAAAGGCACTTGCGCAGCACTTCGGACAACACGACACTGCAACATTATTACAATAGAACATTCTGTGTGAGGGCGCTCGAGCACCGAATCAATCAGACAACACGTGTAAACAAGTCCAAAACACACGCTCTTTAACGCTTTTAAACCTATGTTTAACGGCACAATGTTCTTTAGATTTTTCTGGAAGAATTCTGAGCAGAATTTAAAAGTATTTTCTGAATAAAAAACGTGTTTTCTCTTCTGTAAATGGTTGATTTGTTAGATGCATGTGCGTAGTTGAGTTTTCTGTATCTAATATTCTTTAAGCAAGCCTGAATAAAAACAAGAATTTGAAGTAATGCATACATATTTTTTGTGATATCAAACAATTTGCATTTGAGTACATACATACATAAACAACTATCTCTCTATTACTATGTAGGTTGTCGTTTTTCGAAGGATAATGTTTCTCAATACTTTATTTCGATACAAAAAATATAATCTCACAGGGAGGGAAAGAGAGAAAAATTCAAAAATAGTAATCCCCAGAAAACACTTGATTTGTCAAAGGATTTACTAGCGATTTTTTCGAAAGAACCTTTACAAATTTGTTATGCAAATGGAAAAGCCTTATTACACTTCCTTAATTATTTCTTAAGCTTTACCCAAGCACAAAGTCCCTCTTGTATTTTATGACGTAATTTAAAAGACTCTTACTTGATACTTGATGGCACGGGCTGTTTCCGGAACTCCACGTCTTGGCGTGTATTTTGCGTGCGGGTGGGAATGGTGTCGTCATTGGAGTCACCCCAGCTCTTCGAGGAAGGCCAGCAGACTCTTGATGTGGCCCACTGCTTCCCTCAGGGTGCTGTATCTCGTCAGGTACTGCTGCCTGTACTGTGCGACCTCAGGGCAGTCGAGGAGCAGGTGAGCTGCCGTCTCGTCTGCTGCCATACAGGCCCTGCACAGCGGGCTGTCGGTGATACCTATATTAAATAGGTGTTTATTAAAGAATCCGTGTCCTGTGTAGGCGGCCGTGACTGTCCGCAGTTGTTGTTTGGACAGCCGGAGGATTTGTTTGGCTATCTTACCGTCTACTGCGGGAAGAGCCTCCTTGGCCTGCCTACATGTTTCAATACCAATCCGGGACTGGTTGTGTTGGGTCCTGGTCCTATTCCTTACCAGGTTGCGATTAAAACCAGAAGGGAGGGGAATAATGGGCTCGGGTCCCACCACCTCTAAAGTGGCCCCTCTTCTGGCAAGTACGTCGGCTGCGTCATTCCCTCTTGAGCCACTGTGGCCCTTGATCCATTGCAGTGTTAATTTGTTTTGTTTACCTCCCTCTGTTAGTTTCTGGTGGCATTCAAGCGTGAGCGCCGAGGTGATAATATGGCTTTTGAGGGCTGAGAGGACAGCCTTACTAATGGATCGTTCCCTTACCTCACGTGCCATGATTGCTGTGGCAGCTAGGATTATGCCAAAACATTCGGCCTGGTAGACCGTGTTGTAGGCTCCCAGCGGTGCTGCGATGTTGATGTTTAGGTCCTCGGAAAATACTCCTGAACCCGTACCTGTATCCGTCTTAGACCCATCTGTGAAGATCGTGAGCTCATTGTGGCCAACCGCTCCCTCGTGTAAATCCTCGTACAGTTGGATTTTGTATTTCTTGTCGAAAACAAATTGTTTCGGTATTCGGTCGCCAATGGCTTGTGTGAGAGGAACTTCTTTAAAGAGTGTGTTTAAGTTGCTAGTGTGCGGTGTGTTAGTGTCTTCTAGAGCTTCAGAGCTCTTAGCCGGATCGCCGACATCGTTGCCTCCTATTGTATGAACAGGTACAATGGAGGCAAGTCCAGCAACACTTCGAGCGCCGCTGTAGGTGTAGTTTTCATGCAGCCCGTGGCCGCTAGGCATGCAAGTCTTTGAAGCTTTTGAAGCTTGTTGGCGGCCGTTGTTAGGTTGGTCCGAGACCATCACACTTCTGCGCCGTAGCTTATCATCGGACGTATTATTGTCTTATAGAGCCATAAGATAATTTTGGGGGATAGACCCCATCGTTTACCTATCATCTTCTTGCACTGCCAGAAGACGATGCTGGCTTTATTGAGCTTATTTTCCATGTGGCTGTTCCATGTCAATTTGCTGTCAAGACTGACGCCCACTTTACCTCGGTAGACAGCTTGAGCTCTGTGTTGAATAGTCTGGGCAGTCGGTAAGTACTCAGCGCGCGTTTGTGTGTGAACATAACTAGTTCGGTCTTGGTCGGGTTTACTGATAATTCGTACTCATTACACCACCACTCTACTATGCGTAGAGCCTGTTGAGTAAGGTCGTACACTGTACTAGTTACCTTACCTGAGGTGAGAATGGTCAGATCATCTGCATATCCTATTGTGTAAAAATATCTCGCGTTGAGTTTGTCTATGAGTTCATTGATGACTAAGTTCCACAATAGCGGGGAGAGAATACCGCCCTGCGGGCAACCTTTAGTTACCAAGGCTGTCTGGGAGTCGCCGTGCAGGCGCACTACCCTTTTGCTGAGCATGTTTTGGATCCATTGTATGAGCATCTGATCCACGCCATGTCTGGCTAGGGCGTTGCTTATGCTGGAGAAGTTTGTCTTGTCAAAGGTTCCTTCAATGTCAATGAAGGTGCCCAGACAGATGCTTTTTTGTTGTATAGCAGCTTCTATCTGGTTCACGACCTGATGAAAGGCCGATTCCGTCGATTTCCCTGAGCTGTATGCATGTTGATTGGCATGTAGGGGTAGGTGTTTAAGTGCTCCATTTCTTAATTCCCTCTCGCATAGCCTTTCCAAGGCTTTAAGCATGAAGGAGGTCAGGCTTATTGGTCTGAAAAACTTTGCATTGGTGTAGTCTGTTTTGCCTGGTTTTGGTATGAAAATTAGTTTGACTTCCCTCCAATTCTTCGGTACACCTCCGGTAGCCCTCATGATTGCCAGAAGTCTTTTGCGGACAGGTTCACCCCATTGTAATAACCCTGGGAAGATGCCGTCCAGTCCGGCTGCTTTGAAGGGATGGAAGCTATCGATGGCCCATCGGAGTTTTTCTTCTGTGACCACGGTGTTTGCGTGTCTCCACTAGTGTTCGGTCGCCACTGTTATTGTATTGTGCCACGTTATTACCGGGGTGAGGACGCAGCCTGGGAAATGTGTTTCGAGTAGGACGCGTCTTGTCTCCTTCTCCGATGTGGTGTATGTGTTATCCGGTTTACGGAGAGTATCTGGTGCAACCATCGGTTGCTGAGCCAGTAGTTTCCTTACTAGGTTTGCTTGTTGGCAAGATTCAATGCTCCCACAGAATTACCTCCATTCCATGGTGCGTCTGAATCTGAGGCATTTCTTGTAGCTTGATTTGGCCGCTTTATAAACGTCCCAATCTACGTCCGCGCTTGTGTTCATTGACCTGTTTAGAGCCCTTCTTACCTTCATGCGCTTGCATTCAAGCTCAGCGCCCCACCAGGGTTATTTACCTGGGGTTGAGGGTAGAGTGGTTTCTGGGCATGCTGCGTGGTAGCTGTCTAGCATCGACTGCGTCAGTGTACATACCTGCTCGTCGATCTGTTCATTGTCACCCAGTACCGTCGGCGTAGCAGTAAGGGTAAGTTTCTCTTTAAGTAATTGGACATACTTTGCTTTGTCAGTGTTGTGTGGTTTCCTGCGTGGCTGTATGGGTTGTATAACGACTTCCATAGAGAAGCTGATCCATCTGTGGTCTGAGCACGATGCCTATTTCGAGACGTGCCATCCCTTGTTGCGTTCAGCCGCTCCTTCTGTTGCGAGAGTTAAGTCGATAATTGTCTGACTACGTCTTGTGACGAAGGAGGGCTCCGTACCTGTGTTTAATAGGGTAAGATTAGTGGTGAATAGGTATTCAACCAGTGATTTACCTCTTGTTATTGCAGTTCATGCCCCATATTTGGTGGTGGGCATTGGAGTCCGTTCCTATTACGAGCGCCGTTTTGGTTCTCTCGCACTGGCTAACCAAACGCGTGAGGTCGAACGGAGGCGGGTCTTCGGCCTCGGGCATGTAGACCGATGCGAAAACAACCGCTTTACTCCTTGGCTGCTGTTTTATTTCAATTTGTATCGCTGTGATGTCTCTGGAACAGAACTCCGTTAAAACTTGGGCTCTGATGTTTTTAGTTGTCAGTATGCAGATTCTTGGATGTGTGTGGTCAGTTGAAGAATAAATCTTACCTACCAGGCTGGAGAGGCCTCTGATGAGGCCACCCCTTATCCAAGGTTCCTGGATGAGCACGATGGCTGATTGTTGGACCTCCATTCATTTGCGCAGTTGTGCAGTGGCCGTTTGGCTGTGATGGAGGTTGATTTGAAGGCAGCTGACGTCACTAGGTAGAGGGTTCATCTTGTCCCCACCTCCCCGACCGTCAGCTGCGTTAGGCCGGCCAGGATGTCGCCAGCATCCACCCCGTTGTCCCGCCGCACCGGGCTCATGAGCAGGCTCTCGTCTTCCAAGTTACCCTCGGCTGACGGGCCAGCCCCCGAGCCAGACGCGGCCGGCTCTGACGGGCCGGGTTCTGCGTCGCACCCTGGCTTGGTGTTTGAGTCCTGCTTGACTCGTGTGGAGTTGTCGTCCGAAGGATGGTCGACAATCTTACCTGAGGGGTCCCGGAACCTAACGTGGACGGCACCTACTCCCAACGCGAGGCGGCGCTCGTTCTTCATCAGGATCGGGACCTGTTCTTCTGGGACGCCCACTACCAGGAACCACTCACCTGACTGCCTTTCGGAGTGCAGCATCGACCATTTGTCAATCTCCAACTAGGGGTTCTGAAACTCAAGAGCGCGACCCACGTCGCGCACGTCGTCCAAGACCCCCTGTTCATCGGGTACGACAATGCCACCAGGCATCACTCAGGATCTTCCTTTGGAGCTTCCGGAGTACCTGGTCCACCAACTTCTTCGGAAAGTTCCCTGTGCGTTTGTATGTTACTGCAACACCCAGGGACACCTTGGAGGCCTGTGCGTAGGACTTACCTTGTATCCTGGAGGAGTTGAGGCGGGGCTTCTTGTGCTCCCCTCGAGGCGAGCTGGTCTCGTTGAGAGCACGTTTGGCCTCACCTCTTTCCTTGTTTTCGGCAGTTTTACCTGCGGCGTTTCCCGGTGGTGCTGGGGCTGGATGCCGTCCAGGGTGGCCAGCCCGCCACTTGGTGGCAGGCGGCTTCCCTGTACTGCCTCCAGCCTTCGTGCACCCCTCACTTCTGAGCGTGGGCTGTGCGCTGGTCACATTGCTGGGACCTGCAACGGCAGCCTGCTCAGCTGTTTTAGTGGAGGCAACACCGACAGCAGCAGCGGCTTGTTCAGCTTTCCGCCTAATTGCCATGCGCTGTCTCTTGCTTTTGTTGTTCCTCTTTTTCTTCGTGGAACTGGTAGCAGCGGGGCCACTCGGTTGTGTGGTGGGCGGGCGTTGGACAGGACCGGTGGTCTTGCCCTTACCCTTGCCTTTATGGTGACTCACCACTTGCCAGCCCGCGAAGGAGGAGTCGTCTTCCCGCTTGATCTCAAACGGGCTGACGATTGTAAGGACGGTACCAGTACAATAAAAGTATATTACCTACTGATGCGTGCGAAAACAACCATGTGACGGTTATGTGAATGGACTAGGAGTATAGCTAGGTGCTATAACTGCCTAGGTATAGAGATATATCGAGGTTTTACGTATAAAACGTAAATGAATCCGACTCGTATGGATCAAAAAAATGTTTCGGCGATACACCGAAACCGTATGTTCCTAGTCGATTAGGGAAAACTATTAATATTGTGGACTGTAGGATTTGGGTTCTTATCAACTAGGTAGTGAGGAAGTGAAAAGGGTGTTGTGGATAGGAGCCTCTTACCTTACTCGGCAGTCTTCTTCTTCTCAGAAGGGGTGGCCTCCTGGTATCTTCAAGTATATTGAAGCTGCTTGAATCACTACACTTCACAAATCACTTTCACTCTCGGGCGGTTTTGTTAGGTTTTGGTATAAGCGGGAGCAGTAAAAAATATGGCGGTGCGGACTGCGGTACACGACGGACATGAGTTGCGAGCATCTAGAATCTTCCATTCTGTTCTGCGTCGCCGTTGAGCAGGGCGGCCAATAGCGAGGCGTTTTGGGAGGGGATTCTAGAAAAGGATCGCTCGGATTGTCCGAGCAGCGACGAACCATTGACGTTGACATAATTAACTAGCAATGGATAGGATAGATGGCGCTACCAATTATTATATCATAGACAACATAAGTATTTATAATTATAAAGGCCAGAACTTTTCAATTTTTCAATTTTCAATTTCAATTTATTTATCAAAAAACACAGATACATAAATATATTCTTTTTACATAAAATCAAACTTAAGGCTAAGCGGTTTATTAATAAATTAGAAAGAACACCACACCTGTACTAGTTAGAAAACTGTATCACAGTAAGTGGGTTCTCCCTTTACAAAATTCTTGTTATGTATTTTAAAAATACCACAAAATAATTACAGTATTCGTAAACAAATATTAAAGTCAGTTTCCAATTACTAAAATAAATAATAAAAAAATGTGTGTTGTGCATTTTGTAGAAAATTCAAGTGTAACATATACAACTACGAGTCAGCCGAATTGTGAACAATGTCAGTGTGTTAGTAATAGTTGTGTTTGGCATTTATGTTCAGAAATGCCAAGAAAGACTGGGAAATTGTTTGCAGAGGGCAGTGGAGCGTGATTATATTTGTCCAGTTGTTCTAAGGCAAGGCAAAGAGTCTAACATATGCACTGTGTTTCACAGCGGTGAAATTAAAACATATAAATTTACCTGAGATCTTCTGGTGATGTTCTGGAGTAGACCTACAAGATTACACTCATTAATTTGGCCAAAATAATAATGAAATCCTTATAGCTACCCAGGGTCCAAAGCGTCTGTCTTCAGAACACGAGGTGCAGATTTACGCAATTTTACTAATGTTCAATATTTCACTAATTTTATCACAATTTACTGATGCCGGCAATAGATCATAAGCGGTATTCACAAGGGTTCCAAATTTACTTCAATTACAATACAATTCGCGAAGCTTCAAAAATGTGCATTACAAAAAGGCGATATTTTACGAGACGACAAAAACGTGTTAATTTTTGAAGACACGAGCCAAAAGATTTATTTTCAATATATATCACTAACTTTATCAATCGCTCAAAATTATTGTCGGGCAAATCCAATAGCGACAATTGTAAGGTTATTAACCAATTTAATTCAATTCTACAAATCACACACAAGATCACAAAAGTCAAAACCTATCGTCAAAACAAATTTTCCGGAACAAGAATAGAATGATTTGACAGTTCATAGTCTCACCAGAGTCAAAATTTACAATAGACAAAACAAAACGTTACTAAACCAATATAATCGATTCAACTTATCATAGACAATATTTCTATTTCAAATATCCACCCGCCCTGGACCGGCTTACCGGTCCGCTAATCGGTTGATAGACGTGACAATGTTGCAACCGCTCTCCTCAGAATCGAACCGTCCACGAAGACCTTAGCAAATCGGGGAACTCCATCAGCCCCAGTTACCAAACGAAGAATGCACCCCCTGCGCCATCTGAGTGGCGGAAGGTTAGCCTCCTTGATCAAAACGAGGTCTCCAATCTTGGGTGGATCAGTCTTGTCGGTCTACTTAACGCGTTGCTGGAGTATGTGCAAATATTCCAAATTCCAGCGTTTCCAAAAGCTCTGAGTAATCTGGCGTACCAATTCAAAACGCGAGAGACGACCAGGTCTCGTATCAATATAGGGGTACTCAGGCAAGGCGACAAGCTGGCGACCAATCAAAAAATGGCCCGGTGTAAGGGCTTCCAAATCATTCGGATCTGAGAAGATCGGGCACAGTGGCCTAGAGTTCAAAACGGCCTCAATCTTACAAAACAAACTTGCGAGTTCCTCAAATGTAAGGACTGATTCACCAATTGTCTTGCGCAAGTGTGTCAGTCAAGCAAGCAATCTCCTTCTCAAAATGCGCCAATTGCACAGAACAAATCCAAAAGGTGAGGGACTCCTGTCGTTCCTGTGGTGAGAGAAACGGTGTCAGTTGTTTCTGGTGCCAAAAAAATGGGTGGGTGTAAAATTTAAAACAAAACGCTTTATAACATCTAACAACTTGTCAAGGGAGCTGTAGCGATTTAACAAAAAATCGGGGTCGAAAGCGCATTCTACCTTCTCAAGAGCGAGTGTTTGTAGACCCAGCAAATTAGAAGTATTCAAAACTGGCGTTTGAGGCCAATCAATTTCTGGTCGACTCAACCATTGCGTACCCCACTACAGCAAATGGCCTATTAAACTAGGCGTCAAACATCCGCGCGAGGCACAATCAGAGGGGTTGCGCTCACCGGGCACGTGTCTCCACACAAGCTTGACTTCAGATTTTTGTATTTTGGCAACGCGATTAGCGACATATACTTCCAAAGTGTGGACAGACGCCTTCAACTAACAAAGAACAATTTGGCTGTCTGTCCAGGCGTAAGTCTCATTAATACAGATTGTTTTACCCAAAGTGTAAGACACGTGATTCAATAAGCGTACTAGTAGGGATGCTCCCGAGAGCTCCAATTTCGGAATGATCGGAGATGTCGATGATGGTGCAACCTTGCTCTTCGCCATGATTAGGGAAACCCTCACCTGACCTGAGGCACTAACTGTGCGCAAGTACACCACGGCCGCGTGACCACGTTCCGAAGCATCACCTGCTGTCCAAAGCTTCTGCAAGAAGCATTTTGCCCAAAATATAACAGGACAATTGTCCGTGTGGTAACGGATTAAGAATACGGAATGTCACCACCCCATATCATCCCATGGGTGTCGTAAGACAAACAAAGTCACCGACAAAGGGAGCATACTATGTAGAGAACAACACTGCAAGAGAAGGAAAACTTGATACAAACCCTATACCAACCCGTCTGGCCAGCGTGGTATAGTAGGCCAATCCCTCCTTTCGAAGGAGAGGCCTATTCCAGCAGTGGAATGTTAAGGGCTGGCGATGATGATAACAGGACAAATCCAACCGTTTGGATCAAAGGTTCTGGCGACAGTAGACAACACGAGACGTTTAGTCCAAGAACAAGGCAATTTCAAGTCTACGTTATACGTAAAGATGTCTTGGACTGGTCTGTACTGAACGCCGAGAACAGCCATCATGGTGGGGTTGTCCACAATCTCAAACAAATGTGGATCCTGCTGATGATCCTCTGGCAAGCCTTCCAAACAAAATACGCATAAGGATCGCCTCGTACGCTGTAGAGGCGCCCGAACAAATGTCATCCATATAAATATCGTCCTCCAGGATGGCAGAGGCTCGTGGGAAACGTAAGCCTTCACGGTCTGCGAGCTCCCAAAGAGAACGTATTGCCAAGAAGGGGCTTGACCTTAGCCCGTACGTATTGGTATTGAGCTCGTAGACGACCATGGGATCGCGAGGATTCTCTCTCCAAAGGATCTGCTGGAAACGACGGTCATCAGGGTGGATTATCGTCTGCCTAAACATCATTTTTATATCGGCCACAAAGACAACCTGATGTCGTCGGAAGCTGGTGATGACGTCAGAAAGGTCCTTGACCAACTTTGGACCAGAATGCAAGCACTGGTTCAAGGATACGCCTGTAGAAGTCTGCGCAGAACCATCAAACACCGTGTGCAGCTTGCCAGTTGATGGCTTCAATACAGCATGATGGGGGAGAAAGTAGTGCTCCACCGAATGCCAATCCAAATTTGACACAGACATGTGTCCCAATTGTTCATATTCCCTCATGAACTCAATGTACTTCTGTCTGAGCTCCGGATCACGACCCATGCGGCGCTCCATAGCCAACAGTCTCTTTTCGGCGAAAGGTCGTGACTCACCAAGCGGAGGCCAAACAGACAGAAAGGGTAGCTTCGTAATAATCCGACCAGAACGGAGTCGACCAGTATTGTTCTGGAAGAACAGCTCGCACTCCACATGTTCTGGTTTCAAACGGGCAGCTTGAGGGGGCTTCTGTACCTCCTAAAACCTCTGAACCGCATCAGAGATAGAGAGCGGAGCCTACCGCCAACAAATTATCAAGTTTTACATAGGTACAGGTCCCATCAAAGCAAATTCAAATATGGTCGGGATGGCAGTCAAACCATTTGGCACCAAGACCCATTTCCCACCAATCAAAATTCCACCGAGGACATCAGAACCAATCAACAAATCGATTTGACCTGGTGTGTCAAATATGGGGTCTGCCAGTTCCAAACCCGATGTCAAATTCACCACAGCAGCGGGTAGCTGGTTCTGTGGATGCATACCCATAATATTCTACAGTACAATAGCCGAGGTTTTAATCCTCGGGTGTGAAGATTCAATAGGGGCAAACAAAACTTTAACTTGCCCTCCAACAGTCGAGGCTACGTCACCTATTACCCGTATACTATTTGGAAAGGAGCCCATATTTAATTTAACCTGCCCTACCAAATAAGTGGAAACAATGCAACCTTGTGAACCTGTGTCCAATATAGTACGGACAACAACAGAGGTCCTCGTGGGTCCCCAGACCCTAACAGCAACCGTCGGTAGGATAACGGTCTCAATAGGGGAGGTTGGCAATATAGGGCAGGAGTCAAGGACCTATTGTTGCCTGGGCGGCGACCGTTGGCCAAGACCAGGCAAATCAAAACAAGGGTGCGGTCTGAAGTCCTCAAAGGCGCGGTGATTCGATCCGCGCGCCATCTGTGGGGGGTCATAATGACGCACGCTCCGCCAAAGTAGGGGAATACCTGAGGCAGCAGTCATGGTGCTGGTGACGCTGAGCAGTCGCACATTCAGGTGCACGAGAGAGAGGAGGCGTGCGTACGCTACGGTTCTCCAAACGGGGTGAGTGGCGATCAATTGAGCGAGGCGAATCTCGACTGCGCGCCGGTGAGCCTCGGTTGCCACCTTCGAAACACCCGCCCGTGCGCGGCGTCGGCTGGCTGGACAAGCAGCCTACCTCTCTGGCATTCATGCAGAGAATGTCCAAATGCTATCCTCCACAGTGAGGACAGGGGCGAGAGTTTGGGCCATCTCGCTGGTAGTGGGATCCCAAACATGAGAAGCAAATATGGCGGGCATTCACGATGCGCCCACGAGAGGTGATATGAAGCCCAATGCCTTATAACTGGCCGTTCTGTGCCTCGTGACTTTGCAGTAAGAACACTCCGCTAGGCTCTGCGTGACTGCAAATCGAGGAGGACGCCGATCAGCATTTCCTCGGGTGTGAACGCGGGCCTGCTCGTTGACCTTGGGCGGCTGCGACTTAGCCACCGTGTCACCACCGGAGTTGTCCAAAACCCGGCACTCGTCCTCCAAGAACTTCTCCAAGTCTGCAAAGGGGGGCAGATGCGTCGCACTATCCCCACCAAAGCGCTGTTCAAATCGCGACCTTAGTTCGGCAGGCAGCTTTTTGAGAACTATGTGGACCAGCAGGTAGGACCATTGGTCTATGGGTAGATCCAGGCACTTAAGGGCATTGATTGCCACCAATAGCGGGTTCAAAAGTTGGGTGCGCAACCCCAAAGACCCGGGTGAGCTTGGGCAAACTCAAAATCTGCTCAATATGGGTGTCTGCGAGGCCACGCTTGTTGTGGTACCTACGGGTAATTAAGTCCCGAGCCGTCTGGTAGGCCTCGTCAGACACGGGTAGATGCTGGATGAGGTATTTGGCCTCCCCATCTAGAACCAACATCAAGTAGGCCAGGCTGTCAAACATGTTGAGGAAGCCCAGGTAGCTTCCTAGGCAGCCATCAAAATGTGGGAGGTCTAGCGTGGGAAGCCGACTCACCAGTCCCAGTGCTGGCCTAGGAAGCTCCTGTTTCAAAACGGGTTGCCATTAACAAGGTGTTAGCCTGTTTACTGCAACTGCACGCAAGCAACAAGTATTTATTGCCCAACAAAATTTAAAGTTTCAATATATTATAATAACAAACAGAAAAGTTATAACTTATAACAAATTAAAAGTTGAAACTTCAAATTAATTAATTGATTATTTGCAACAGACAAACTAACTGTGTTATTTGTGATAAACAATAGTAGTAGTATGTGTTACCTAACTATATTATCAATATATTATAACAAAAACAAGGTTTATTAAGTTGATTTATCAATGTGACCCGCCCATCTATGCAAGGTCAAATTTGGTTATTATACTGTTTCAAACTCAATGTTAATAATTAACTAAGTCAATTGATACATATAACTGTTATGTATCCAACCAAAACGACTGATTAATGATTAGAACAACAAATTCTAGTTAGATTTCAACAATTCTTGTTAAACAATTATATATATGACAATGTGTATCAAATTAAATAGGTCAACCAATACAAATAAATATTGTGTATTTAAGCAAAACTGACCTGACAAACACTACAACACTGTTAACAAATGAGATGAGATACAAGATTACAATATTAATCTAGTTAGGTACACTCAACAGCGGCTAGGTACAACTACGCTCTGCTACCAAAAATTATGTTCAGAAATGCCTAGAAAAACTGGGAAATTGTTTGAGGGCAGTGGAAGCATCATTATATTCGTCCAGTTGTTCAAAGGCAAGGCAAAGAGTCTTTCATATATACTGTGTTTCACAGCGGTGAAATTAAAACATGTAAATTTACCTGAGATCTTCTGGTGATGTTCTAGCGTAGACCTACAAGATTACACTCATTAATTTGGCCAAAATAATAATGAAATCCTTATAGCTACCCAGGGTCCAAGGCGTCTGTCTTCAGAACACGAGGTGCAGATTTACACAATTTTACAAATGTTCAATATTTCACAAATTTTATCACAATTTACCGAAGCCGGCAATAGATCAAAAGCGGCATTCACAAGGGTTCCAAATTTATTTCAATTACAATACAATTCGCGAAGCTTCAAGAATGTGCTTTTCAAAAGGCGATATTTCACGAGACGACAAAAACGTGTTAATTTTTCAAGACACGAGCCACAAGATTTATTTTCAATATAACCGCTTGCTTGCCCGTGTTATATGGCATATAACAAAATTCAAACACTAAATTGCCCGTGTTATATGGCATATAACATCGCATCTCAGTCTACTTTGCCCGTGTCATACTGTATATGACATGGCTCCCGCGGTCGAAAGAGTGAAATATACTCGTCTCTGTCGCTCTAGGGCTTAGTTTGTATTATGTATCTCGTTTCTACGTTAAATTTCCCGTCATACTAATCCCAGTCGAGTTTCAACTCCATAGAGAAATAAAAAAAAAAAACGTTCGTTGTCAATGTTGTCATTGAGTGTTGAGTCAGTGCGGAATGTGCGGAATGTGTGAGTGTATTTGTGCTGTTTTTTCTGTTAAATTTAGTTTTATTCTTTAAGATCTATTGTGTTTATCAAGGTATGTAAATAACTAACACGTATATATAATAATTCCAGCATGAAATATAAGATTTGACTTTTTTCGAGACCTTAAGTAGATTTTGGCGCGCAACAGTAATTTTACTGAGAGCATGGGAACTGTTTCAGAAATGTTCATATTACTCAGAAGCGGTGAATGCTATCCGTATGATTTCTTTTTGTTTTAAAAGAATATGAGACTACTTATTTAGTGTTTATTTATTTGTATGTTTAAAACTGTTATTTGTGCATTATATGGCCTTATCTAATTTAACATAAATTACGCCGCGTGGCGCCAGGTAATGGTTTGGAATCAGAGGCCTGTAATTCATAAATATGTATAAACAAGTGTACTTTTTTATTTTTATCTTATTATCTAATATATAAGTAACGTAATTAAATATTAAAAACGATATGTCACCGCTTTAAGTTTTGAGGTATGAACTTATAAATACAAAGCGAGCTCTAAAACGCGCTATCTCAATTTTAAACGAGCATCACTCGACACCAGAGTCGTAATCTAAATAAACAAAGATAACATTGTATAGTTAGTTTCATAACAAACATAAATAATATAACACTTGACAACCTTGCAAAACAAATTGAGTCACAAGGACCGATTGTGTGGAACCCGACCCGCGCGCCGAGGCGATAAAAACGCGCGGGCATTCGATCGTTATCGCTTTCAAGCGGCCGGGCAGAGGGGCCGGCGTGGGTTGCGGCGCGGAGCAAGCAAGCGGATATATCACTAACTTTATCAATCGCTCACAACTATTGTCGGGCAAATCCAATAGCGACAATTGTAAGGTTATTAACCAATTTAATTCAATTCTGCAAATCACACACAAGATCACAAAAGTCAAAACGTGTCGTCAAAGCGAATTTTCCGGAACAAGAATAGAAATGATTCGACAGTTAGCGGCGACAGCAGTAGTGTGACCAGAGTCAAAATTTACAATAGACAAAACAAAACGTTACTAAACCGATATAATCGATTCAACTTATCATAGACAATATTTTTTATTTCAAACAATTTATATATAATAATTAATTGACATAATGTGCGTTTATCCAAACTCGATGAATTTACAATATAATGTTAGTAGGTCACTATTCTAATGAGGTTCTGTTAAGTTTATAACTAATATTGAATGATATAATTATGATAACCAAATGACATGAAAGTTATTTAAAGCGAGTTTAGTATGTAGCTAGTGGAGTGAAGCCTAAGCATCTCCATAATCAACGGTGTTGATATATCTCCTCTCTGCCATAATTTTCGCCGGACAGTCAATAGAGCCTGTGTTGTGTTTGCTTGGCTTTTTGTAGTGCAAGCAGGTAGCGCACGTTGGTTCGTCTGCCTTTTTCGTGCATTCCTTTATTGAATGTCCACGATCACCACAATGTGCACAAGTGTAAACTGGGAACACTGGCAACACTGGAAACGTCAGACGTAAAATTACGTAGCTCCGTAATTTTGAAAAGTTTTATTTAATTTTAAATGAATATTTAATGCTTATATCTCATTATTGTTGTTAAATAGAAAGTAAATAGTAAAGTAAAGTGTGAAAGACACTCAGTTTGGTGTTTGAAACCTCGATACAAATAGTTTTTGGCGGACAGATCTACTACCAGTTGTCAACGGACGGATTTGAAATCATCTTTAAACCCGGGGAGTATTTTACTTATTAACTTACACTCCTCATCACACATTTACTCGGCTCACACAAACGTGAGCTTCGTCCATCACACACTGGCACAGTTTCTGTCTCCTTTTGCTTGACAAGACGAGGAAGCAAAATCGAAGACTGAGCAAACGCCCCATACAAACACCTACTACACTTACACTTCACATTTATTTAAGTCTTTATATCTTGAACAAGGCCCATATATATATAATATCTTCAGAATTTAATATAAAAATTTGTATAAATTAGTAAATTTGTCAAGATTATATTTTTCCTTTTTCTACCTACATATTTTGCCTACTTAATAAAACTTGAATAGCACCTTTAATTTCTTTCCTTTAAATAATATTTTCCCTTTCTGTTGTTTATCTACTGTCCTTCTAGCTATAATATAATTAATTTTTATATATATTTATTTACTTATTATCTATAAACTTCTACTCATTACTGTTTTATCTCTTCTCTAACATCTTGTTTTTTTTTTCTGTCCATAGGTGTTTGGCATATCCTTGGCTATGAGCCATTCCACAATGAGCACTATGATGACCAGGAAGGCCACAGCGAAGGATCTAGAAAACAAGCTGAGAGTAACCTTGGTGGAATTAAAGAAGTGCCAGGAGGAGAATAATCATCTACTGAGGGAGCGTGCAGACTGTGAAGAGGACATCAGGATTGTCAACGATAGGGTTTCCAACCTGAAGGCTCAACTCGCAGAACTCCATATCGAGTATATGGACACACTGGCCCAGCGAGATAGGTTACAGGAAGAAATCCATTTATTGACCGCTAGCAATGATGACCATTCATGGTCTATGAGTCGCATTAGGGAACTAGATTGCTGTTTAGAACAATCATTCACTAAGATTAAATCACTAGAACAAACTGTAGAGATATTAAACAGTAATAAAACTCAGAACCTTTACTCAGAGGTTGTAGGTAATAGATTAGGCTTAGATTCAAGACAATTAAAAATAAACATGAATTGTCTGAAACGGCATAGAAAGTATAATAAATTAAATAAACATATTAGGAAACTCATTCTTAGTCTAAAGCAATATAGGAAAACTAAGATAACATCTCAGCAATATAAATGTTTAGTTTCTGAGCGTTCAGATTTGTTAATAGAGTTAGACAAATACAATGCAGAGTTGAATAATGGCAAAACATTATATGACAAACATACTAGGGATCTTAAAAGTCAAATTAGTTGCTTACAATCTCAAATAAGTAGAATGAACACGCAATATGAAAATGAGGTTCAGGAATATATTAGGAAATATGATGAGATTGCACAAGTGGGAAGACAAAATTTAGAGTATGTAAAGGCCTTAACAAATACTAATAGTTGTTTGAATGTCATAAAACCAACATTACCCACTTGTGAGTCCCAGATTATTTGCGATAGTGATAAAAGTACTTGTTCAGAGAATAATAGAACAAGTAAGTCTTCTTTAGGTAAGAATTCTGGCACAAATAAAGTTTATATATTCTCAGATAGGCTTGGTGTAGGTTTAGGTAGTTTAATAAATTGTGAGCTGACACAACACAATACTATCAATTATTGTTCAGGGTCTTCGTTTATATATCTAATTAATACATTAAATACAACAATATTTGATAGGCAGTCTACAATAATTATCACATATGGTGATAGCCCAACGGTGACTAAAAAGGATATATTTAATTTGACAGAAGTTATGTTATCGCTTCATAGCAAATTTGAATGCAAATTTATAACTCTTGCTTTGCCTTATTCTTATAGCTTAAATGAAACAATGAATAGTTATATTCATGAACTTAACTCATGCTTATACAATTTGACATGGCAATATAAAGATTTTATTTTATTATTTGACATTAATAAATTTATTAGTAATTTTACATTGACCAAAGATACTATGTATCTGCCACTATTTTATAGAAGACAAGTTGCTAAATTATTAGCATTTAATTTACAAAATAACACAGGTACATGTAGGATATCCAAGAATTTAGCTTCTGTAAATAGTTCCTATCTTAATAATTATTCTATTGAATATACTGACACAAGTTCTTTAAACTTAAGACTAGGACAAAGGGTAGACAAATTCAACTGAATGTAGCACATCAAAACATACAAGGTCTATCTGGCAAGGATTTAGAATTAAGTTTATATTTAGAAAATCACAGTATACAAGTTATGTGTATTACAGAACACTGGCTAAAAGAGTACCAAATTAAATTCTTAAATAACTCGCAATACACGGTACACAGTGCCTTCTCTAGAAAACACGCTATTCATGGTGGATCTTTGATTATTGTTTCAAATAGCTTAACATGTAAAGAACGGAAAGAAATAGCAAGTTTGTCTATAGAACGCACTGTGGAACTGTCATGTGTAGAACTTGAGCAGCATATTATCATATGTGTATATCGTCCACCGTTAAGTAACTTTAGCTTGTTTGAATCAGTTATTGAAGATGCAATTACTAAAATTAGGAGCAATAAAAAAGGTATTATAGTTTGTGGTGATTTTAATGTAAATATTCTTGATCATTCAGTAATGACTACTAGATTTTTAAATCTATTTAAATCATTTAATTTAAAAAATTTGTTCCTTGAACCAACTAGGATTACAGCAACATCATCCACCTGTCTTGACAATATATTTAGTAATTGTACAGTTTCGAATAAATTAGTTAGTTCTGAATTAACTTCGGATCACTGTGGTCAATTAGCAAGGTTTCCGTATTATAGTGATAACATCATACAGAAAGTGTTAGTTAGGCCATTACCTAGGCATAAGTTTAATGAATTCCGGAATAAAATTTTGATTGGAATGAATGCTATGAGTCCTGATTTAATGGAGATTGATTCGCCAAATGAAAATTTCAATAATTTATTTAATGTAGTTAACAAGGAATTTCAGAATACTTTTAGGACTAAGGAGAAAGTAGTTAAGGAATCTCGAGCTTTTAGTGAGTGGGCTACTGCAGGTATTTACAAAAGCAGAGCAAAGATGTACGAGTTGTACGGTATGAAGAGATACAATTCTGATTCGAACTTCACTGAGTATGTTAGGAATTATTCCAAGATATTTAAAAGAGTGTGCAATACAGCTAAGGTATTATTCGTTACGAACAAAATTGAACAATCCTCGAATAAAATTAAGGCAACCTGGCGAGCTATTAATGAAGCAACAGGTAAGACAACACTAAGAAGTAATAGTTTTAGTTTATTTGATAGTGACAGATTAATTCGTAATGACAAAGAAGTCGCACACACATTTAATAAATTCTTTGCTAGCATACCGATTACTACTACTAGAGAATTAAAATCATCAGCTATAGTCGCAGAAAACCTATTAGAATCTAGTGTAGGAAAATGTGATGTATTATTTAAGTTCCATTGTATTAATTCTACTGACATTATAAGTACTTTTCAATCTCTAGAGTCTAAGAATACAGGTGATCTCTGGGGCATTTCTGTTAAGGTTTTAAAAAGTATAATTGATGTAGTAGCTCCTTATTTAAGCAACTTATTTAATAAGTGTATTGAATCAGGTGTTTTTCCCGATCTTATGAAACACAGTAGGATAATACCTCTTTTCAAATCCGGCAGTAAGACTGATCCTAGTAATTATAGACCAATATCGATACTACCTGCCTTTAGTAAGATTTTTGAAAAGATCATACTCAAGCAATTACTTAGACATTTTAATCTAAACAGCCTCCTTCATAGTGAGCAATATGGATTTACCAAGGGTCACTCGACAACAGATGCAGGAGTAGCGTTACTTAAACACATATTCATTGCATGGGAGAATGCCCAAAATGCTATTGGTGTGTTTTGCGACCTTTCGAAAGCATTCGATTGTGTCTGCCATGAAACGCTCTTATGCAAACTTAGACATTACGGCGTACAGACTAAAGCATTGGAAGTCATTAAGTCATACTTAAGTGACAGAATCCAATGTGTTGAAATAAACGGCTCAAAATCCAGTGGCTTACCTGTTGATTTAGGAGTGCCGCAAGGCAGCATCCTAGGGCCTTTCTTGTTTCTTGTTTACATAAACGATTTACCTTTTTACTTGAAAAACATTTGTGACGTTGTACTGTTTGCTGACGATACTTCTTTGATATTCAAAGTAGATAGAAATAAGGAACATTTTAACGAAATAAACAGTGCGCTCATTCAAGTAACTAAATGGTTTAATGTAAACAATCTAGTACTGAACGCCAAAAAAACAAAATGTATTAAGTTTGCTCTGCCTAATGTCAGAAACCTTGGTCCTAGTATAGCTCTAAATGACGATGTTCTCGAAACATCTGAATCTACATTATTTCTAGGAATAACACTTGATTCGAAATTACAGTCCTGAGAGATATGTAAGGTGCGCAACCTTACATATCTCTCAGGGAAACTTAGCTCAGCTGCTTATGCCATTAAGAAGGTTCGTAGGTTGACTGATGTCGATACGGCTAGATTGGTTTATTTTAGCTATTTTCATAGTGTTATGTCATATGGCATATTATTATGGGGTAGGGCCGCTGACATCAAAAATATTTTTATATTACAAAAACGGGCAGTTAGGGCCATTTACCAGTTAAAGACAAGTGTCTCACTTAAAGAAAAATTTAAAAATATTGGTATTCTTACTGTAGCATCACAATATATTTATGCCAGTGTTATGCATGTACGACTACATATAAATTCTTACAAAATGAATAGTGACATACACAATATTAATACTAGGAACAGGCACAAATTATGTGTACCATATTTCCGTTTACACAAAACGCATAGCTCTTTTATTGGGCTTAGTATAAGAATGTATAATAAGATACCAAGTAATATTTTGGACTTGCCTTTAAGGTCGTTTCAGACAATTGTTAAAAATAATCTTTTGCTGAAGGCATATTATAGTTTAAATGAGTATCTTGACGACAAGTACGCTTGGAAATAAATATTATTTAATTAGGTCAATTTCTTTTTATTATTAGGTCAATAGGCAGTTTTATAGTGTAGTTAATTATCGTATTCTCTTTTATACTACATTTGCATTCTTGTTCTACTCTTTTTATTATAATTTATCGGATTTGTAAGGTGAGGGTAACTCGTGGTCATGAACTGCTAACTAATAGATTGTAAATTGCTGCAGGTTCATATACCATTACTTTTTGGAACATACTGTTCCACCATAGATCAGAACAGTCATGTTCGCGAGTTGCTTACATCAAAAGACGTAAGTGGATGCTCCTGTTTCACCATATTCACTTTGGGAGGCTTACTAAATGGACATAATTTATTGCTTGAGTATGATATCAATAACTATTAACTTTTGCAATAGTAGATAACTCACAATGTGAAACAGTTGCAGCTCCTTACAAATATAACATGTAAAAGAATTATACTGGCAGTTAAAAAGAGTGGCCACGAGTTTTATTGCCCGTTCTTTCTCGTGGTTCTACATATTGCATTGCGAACGTGGCAGTAAATGTAAATGTAGAATCATCTAGTAATTAACTTTAATCTTTGACGTTCATAAGCGTCACTTTGTGACCTAAATGAATAAATGATTTTGAGTTTTTGAGTTTTGTATGTTGTCTCCCGGCAAGTCTTAGCTGCATGGCCATACTGCTGACACTTGAAACACCGAGTTACTGGGGTAAAGTCTCTAACAGGGCACGAAGACCAGTTTACAAATACTCGATCTTTTTTAATGAGAGCTTTCCTTAACACTGCAGATACTTCTATGATATAGTTGCAGGTCTCACCGTCCTTCTTGCCCTACTTATGGCTTAATTTGATGGTATTAAGGAAAGTTTCGAGGTCGCAATCCGGCATCACATCGGCAACAATTTGGTGATATAGGCAGGTAAATACTTCCCTCTCTTGCATACATGAATTGTGGGCACACCTATTAGTATATATACATAATAGCACACCCACCCTTGGTCGTCATTTATGAGGCTCACCTATCTTAAAACCTGAGCTCGTGAGCTGCACTCATTTCTTGAGCTTCTCAATGTCATCTCTAGAATCGGTACTAATTATAACACCGCCATTTTTATCTTGTGTAGGCCCCGTACGTGCAGTTTCATCTGCTCAGGACTGATAATCTTTTGGACAAGGGATTTTGTGTCCTCACTTGACTTCAATTTATCATCAGGATAAATGGCCACAATGTTCGATTTCATTGGCTGTATATAATTATTGGATCTGGAGTTTTTTATCATGTCTGCAAATGAGGTGGTCGCCGGTGGTTTTGCAGTTTCTTCAATGGTCTGTGTGAAATTCTGTAGCTACTGTTATAGATCTACCTGATCTTGAAGACACTGCATAGATGTTTGGGCTTGGACGATTCTAATCTTCAGGACCTGGTACCGTACTGCCATATGAGATGTGGCAGTACCCACTGTACGGCACATATCATTGACGCGCAGTTTCTGCTCCGAGTTAATTTTGCTCTCAGATACGATAGCGCACACGCCATTCAGGCTTTGTTCAATTAAGTTCATCCACGACTGTATCTCCGGTGTTTGCATCACTTCGCGAGCATCTTCACCTTGGCTCGGTGCATTAGGTCTCGTAGCGGGTGTAGGAGGTGGGGAACGCGCGGTCCTGCTGCTCCGGTTGAAAGGACTGTGGTCCATTTTGTGTGTTACTAATCTACTATTTCCTCTTACACACGATCCATATTCAAATTATAGTTACACATGTAAGTTAGCAATCGATTGCCGGCCAAACAAGGTCACGACTCAGCATGTTATTTGTTTATTTTAATTTTCAACACGTCTGTACTCAACGAAAGGCAATAGTAAAAATTATTAATGTTCGGAAATGATTTCATGTTCGGAACAAAACTAGAGACGTAACGAAACTGACTTTTAAAAGCACAGAATAGGTCGTTTCTTTGCGTCAGCAAGATCAAATAATAATGTTGTGGTCATCTGCGCTTGACGCACTGCCCCGAAGTGTTTTTGCGTTCTCGAAATGGAACCCGTCCGGCGAATGAAAAGTTATTCGGGGTAGCATGAACTTTCGAGTAAATGTAGCATGTGTTTAACCACAGCCATAATTTCAACGTAACGACCTTCTACGTGAGAGAGATAAGTCGAAGTTTTCGGCAGAGAAGGTATTCCTACCAGTTTATCGCACGCACGTTGGAAGAAATTTTAATGAATGTGCTATAGTTAGTGAAAGATTTATTAGCTCAAAGAGCGCAGTATTGCGTGCGGCGACGAGTTATACATACATACATACATACATAGACTCACGCCTGTTTCCCCGAAGGGGTAGGCAGAGGCATATTAAACGCCCACTTTTTGCTAGTGTTTTGATCCCACGTAATAGGTGGCGAGCCTATTGCCGCTTATCGGGATATTTTGTTTGCCAGAGCCTCGTCCGTTGATTGCCAGGTGCACCACTTGCAGGTGAGGTTGGCTTGGGACCCTAAGTTCTTGGTGAGAACCCTATGCACCCCGAGTTATATCCGACTGATTTACAAATACAACCTAATGGTGTCGTTAACTCTTTATATTTTA
Organism: Euclidia mi; assembly: GCA_944739405.2. Taxonomy (NCBI): domain Eukaryota; kingdom Metazoa; phylum Arthropoda; class Insecta; order Lepidoptera; family Erebidae; genus Euclidia; species Euclidia mi. The sequence continues at coordinate 27,112,560 of OX123190.2, forward strand.
ATGATTTTTGATTCTCGCATCCGATACGATTGAATGGGGTCAGCGTGAAATGAACTGTGAAGGTATTGAGCCCGCTGATATTCTGTCACACGATCTGACCACTCAAACTAGCCGGTTTTATGTCGCAAATATAAGTTAACATTCATGGATTCGATGTTATATCATTTCACTTCGTAACATATTTAACCGCTATTTTGTTAGAGCTGAAAGCTTACACAGATTTAATTGAAGCCATTACGTCCAAGAATGTCCTATAGAGAGTTGTAGTTTAGTTCGTTGAACTTTGTCATATCTGGGAAATACGAGCTTATTCTTGTTCTTTTATATTTATGATCACGCAAGGGACCTACATATTTCACTCTGGCATGTCTTGTGTCTAGCAAATTCGATCAGGCTTTATCTGCTTATAGGAATGCATTCCATGGTTTGGCCTTCAACGTTCTGTTTTTGTGGATAGTTATAAAAAAGCTTTTTTAAAATTACTGATTCCAAGTCAACCTATCGCGAGCTTAACTCGCAACGAAAGCTTCCATGTTTTTGCCTTTTCACACCTCAAAACTGAAATGGTGTTTTAATGTTTTCGACTACACAATGCATTTTTAAACAGTTAATTCACTTTTTGTGTACTACTGCGGGCAATGTATGTAACTAACGTAGAGTATGGTATGCTTTAGTAAAAGTGTAGCGTGCAGGGAATGAAACATGGTGCTAGACATAATTACTATTTCAATAAGTATTACAATTTTTACTGTTCGGTAAGTTAAAGTTTTATTTATATTGAGAGACCTAGAAGATAAAAAACTTATTAAATGAACATATTTAGAAATAACTCAGCCTTATTCCATAGTCTCGATATCGTCATCTACGTTATAATCAAATACGAAAATTGAAAAAGGTAATTTCATTTGCCAAATTTTGGGTCTGAAAATGTATACTCCCCTACAGCCATTCGCTATCCGCTTCTGGCCATAAGCCTCATAGAATCTCCTAATTGCACCACAGTAACATTGTAAATCAATAGGTTTGACCTTCTATAGTACGCTGGCCAGACGGGTTGATCGGGTTTCATGTTGAATTTTACGACGTTTCCGTTGTATGTGCTTCATGTAGTTTCCTTACCACACCCACTTAGTGTAAATTCATATTTCTAATCCTATGAATGGAGAATATTATCAAATAAAATAGGTATTTATTGAGTAAACATACAAATAAGTTGGTCTATATCTATCAATTGTTGTTCCTTACTTTAATTCTTTCCAATAACTAAAACGACAACTTTATCACATTTCAACAATATTTTTGATTACTATATATCGGTCCTGAAAATATAAGTACATTAAGTAAGAGTCAGTGCAAAGTCAAAGCACTAAAACGCAAACTCGTCGATATGTGCATTCTGCCCATCCTAACCTACGGTGCTCAGACCTGGGTTGATCGAGTGCAAAATGCCGTTCTGCGATCACTGACGGGTGTTGCTAATGTGGGACGGAAGACTGCCAACCTAAAGTGGGATTGGGCGGGCCACGTGATCCGGATGCATCCTAGCCGATGGATGAAGATCGTCACGCAATGGGTGCCGCAAGACGGGCGGCGGAAAAGAGGCAGACCCCGAAAACGATGGCGTGACGACCTAGACAATTTTGACAGAGACTGGCCCAATTTGGCAGAAGATAGGGATGCTTGGAGGATTGTAAGGGAGACCTTCGCCCAGCAGTGGGACAACATAGGTTAAATTTAAAAAAAAGTAAGAGTCAAACTGAATAATTTTCCCGTAATAATGAAACACAGAGCGGAGATGCTTTTTAACTCCAGTTTAACAATTACAATTTGTACAAGCTAGCGGAGGGAACCGTAAGTGTCTAACTTTGGCTCGCCGCACTTGTTTTCTTTCTACTCCTAGTTCATTTCTGCTAACTTTCTGTCAGACCACTGCCGGGTAGTCTTTGCTTAGAAAAGTATGGACTGTTTTTTTAATTTTGTAACACACCACTCTATATAATTATGAGTAGGTATTTATGATGCCTTAATCATGCATAGGGTTAGTGGAAAATGTTTACTTATTGTTTTTACAGACTTTAAATGGTAGTCGGACGGATAAAGAATACAAAATATCACTAACCAATTTTGTTCGTGTTGTAAGATACGACTAAGGAAAGTTTACAAAGTAAATAATATCTTTATGTAGAGACGGAAAACGCGACATTATACCATATACCAACCCGTCTGACCAGCTAGGTATAGTAGTCCAAATCCACTTATTTGCCCACAAGCTATTATGACGTAAATTAGGAGACCCCTTTGTCCAGCAGTGGAGTGTAAAATGCTGTTATGATGCACACGCACACGACTTCGTAGTAGACGAGTATTTGACTGTAGATACTTAATCTTAGTTTATAATTATATCTGGGTTAAGGAGAAATTTTTGCGTTTGCGGTTATATAGCGGGTCTTACTCGCGATAAATAATGTATCTAAGTCATAGATACCTCGGTCAGTCCCGTCGCGACCCCGGCTGAAGCAAGTCAGTCGAAACGATGGCAAATACCGAGGTATTTATGCCTTAAATATATTATTTATCGCGAGTAAGACCCGCTATATAACCTTGTATAATGGATATAATCGCGAAAGAAATTACAATGTTTCATGTTATTTTTGTACAGAATTTAAATTGATATGGTAAAGAATCCACAAAACTCTCAGCAAAGTATTTTTATTTACTAAAGTAAGTTGCTATGCTGACAACGCGAAGGGGAAAGATATCAAGAGTGTTTATTCTATACGGTTTCCCATATAAACTTTCAGCTTCACAGTTTGAAAAGGTATTAAGCAATAGAGACATTGTTATTCATAACTTTCGGTAAATAAATAAAGAGCATTGATGTTAGTATATATTGAGTGTTGCCTAAATGTTTAGTGTCAAATAATATTAGTAGTTTTCAGTGTTCGGTAACCACACCTATATGACTTTGAAAGTTTTGCCGAAAATTTTCATTATTTACTTCCTCATGTCGGTATTTTGTTTATACGTAACTATTAAGTTTAATTAAAATCGGTTACATTCCAATCTCTTACGACTTACGGCCCGGTCACGGCCTACAGCAGCGGGCGCCAGCGGCGAGCGTTTTCGATGTACATGGCGCGTTTACTGTGACGCGGCACGCGGCAGCCTCAAAGTAAACGCGCCATGTACATCGCCTCTGCCGCGCCGCTCGCCGCTTAGAGCGATCTCGTGACCAGGCCCTTAGACTGGTTTATACCTTCTCTTCATAAACACCTTAACTTTTCTTAAAAGCTTCCTCTCTATACTCTTATAGCAAAGCAAGAGAGGATGGAAAAGATTACTTGGTTTTTCGCTCTGACTCACTGAACGAAAAACAGTTAAAATAATGTTACTTTATGTCACTCATTTGTGAGAGAGTGATGATCTTGCGTGATGATCTTGCTAGCTTGGACCTACAATTTAGTAGCACTGCCACTTAGAGGAGATAGTTGTTCACATGTTGAATTTAAAATAACTCAACCAAATATAAGTCAGGGTCGCATTTTGAATTTTGTGGAACGGTATTAAGGGCCACTTTATGTATAAAATGTTGAGAAAACGTTTGCAACACTTTTAGCTTAGCTTTCTAATCCTTTAACATCGCATACTTTGTATAGCACAGATTACAACTAAAACAAGACTTCAAAATCGCCCTTAGAGGGCGGTTATGTAACAAATCCACCTGGTATCACAATTTCAATTACGTATTAACATTAGCTGCTCTTAAAGGAAGGGGACCGACCTCATTGGGAATTATAATTATCTTTTTCAGCCCCAATCGCTCCTAACCAAAACCTTTCACTCTTAATCTTCGTTATATCTATTTTGCAAATTACATACAATTAGCCATTCGCCTTTATGAGAACGAATTTAATCCCTTTATCTATTTTGACGGGAATTAGGGAACCCTTTCTTATTTATGTGGTTATATTAATATTACTATAGAGATTAATTCTGATTACTATTAGGAATATTTCCATTGTAGCAGACGTTGGACAAAATTTTGTTTGTGTTACACTTATGGTATGTTCGAACATTAATCATTTTTATTATTTTACTGGACGATTACTTTACCCACTATGTTACGATTAAAGTATTATCAATATACTATGTATGTAGCTTATCGAATACTACAAAAATAAACAGTTTTAGTACAACTTCAACAACTCCCTCGCTTCAATTTATCAAATGATGGGACACAAAAAATATCAATAAACGAGCAAATTTTTGTAGATAACCAATATTTTTATACCACATCGCGAATGTTATTATATTATTAAATTTAACTACCGTCTCTGTGTTGAACTCTGCTCTGATCAATGATTTTGTAAGCAAACCTAAAACACGTACCTAAAAATAGCTACGTTTATCTAAACATTTAAAGGAAGCAACAGGTTAGCCATTTATTTAATTCACAGCGGCACTCTAATTCAATTGCAGTGCCGGCATAATTAGTTTGAGTTTTTCCGTCAAGCAACTTTCAGTAGTACAGAATCTAACTCAAACTTGCTTATTTGCAAAATTGTTTATTCATTTAGGTAACAACGGTGCAATTTTAAATGGCAAGCTAAATTAGAAAGTCAAAATACAGGATAAGGCCGATATTACAATGGGCGTGCGCGTTCCTTGAGCGGGCGCCTGGCGTGTTTCCGCCGTGCGGTCGGCGTTCATACTGTAGTCCAAAGTGAACATTGGGTACCTACACGCTGAGTGGACGCGGGGTGCACGCCAAACAGACGCTTGATGAACGCGCACACCCAATGAGAGAGAGGCCTAAGTCAGGTACTGCCTACTTGGGACCCCGACGAGGTGAGTTCATTGTCCCCAGCTGTCATGACCACATAATTACACTTTATATGGGGAGCAATCCCAATTAAAGCAACCTGATGGCTGTTATATAATTTTGCTAAAAGGCGTTTCGGTGATTTAGGAAGACTGACAAGAAAAAGAAACGTATAAGCTCGGAATGCTACTTTTTGAAATGTGAATCGTGACTGACACCACTTGTGTGAATAATGGACTGAAAGTTTCGGTTGCTAATGGGACGGACGTTAAGGGTTCAATTCACACACGAGTCACACCTATGGGTTATCCACAAGTGGTTCTACAGAGTCTACTCAGACTTTGTAAATAAAATAAACATAAATTAGGGACATGTGGAGCAGCATACTTTATACACATATGATGCAGGCATTTGATTTTATAAACAAACTTGAGCTAAAGTTTGAAACATTAGTGAATTATTTTTAATAATTAAAAAGTTCTTATAATAATTGTTCTTCGAAACTCTGGATGCAAATTGTATCTTGATGTTGTTTAAACATTTACAGTAACACAAGACTGTGAGTGTTGCAAGCAACTATGAGCAATAATTACCGTTTAGAAGCGTACATTAAATGTTAACAAAATAGCAGCTAAAACAAGGAACGAGACTTAGACATCTCATTTAATTGAATCTTCATGGTAAATGCTACCACAGTCCCATCGTCACTCTATTAGCGGAACTCAATTGAACGCACCGTACTTCGCACTTACATTATCACTTAAAATACTTAATATGCTCACAAAAGTTCTCAATACCGTGAAATTCGTTTCACGTTCCCCCAACAAAATGTCAAACGCTTAGAGAACGGATTCTCAAATACTCTAAGAGGGTCGATCTGACCCCTTGACAGCTCTAACCAGTAATCCGTTAAAACCGAAGGGTCACATTCCAATTATATAATTGTCTACTCACGCGCTATGTACGTTCTTCAAATGTCCAATGGAATGTCTTTAAATATTTATTTTATTTGGTAAGAAAATCAGTAAGGAGTATGATTCTCTCTTACGCTTCGATTCTCTTTGATCGTCTTCGTATCTCTCTTTAGACTTGCATTCGGGGAAACGGTAATTAATTCTACGTAGCGAACTCTTTAGATTTATATCAAGCAAAATGATAACAAATACTTAGGTAATTACGAGGATATAATGATCATAAACAACAACGACCACGATTGGTGAAAGCATTTTCGTGTGGTATTCACATGTAGCAGGAGTATTTATAGAATATGTTTTGGTATTTTCATTTTTATTCCACAACAAAATAGAGCGTCTTAAATAATATAAAGTCGATGGTAGGTTAGCTTAATTAAATTAGTTGCGAGGAAGACTGCATAATAATAATATCTCATGTATAATATATCAATTCACGTAAGGCAATCTAATCCTAAACTAGACACAGCCAAGTCTAGCGGCTTAGAGCCTGACCATCAGACAACTGATATACATACTTACTGGTATTCTTATTAGTAAGCATTTAATGATAGGTATACAGATATACTATACCGAGAAACATATAATTCGTGGAGTTCATCACACACAATTACCACTGGTCCCTAACCCCAGTCAGAGTCAGCGTCCTTATCCACATGACTGGCATACCAAATAATGTGATACGATGTAAGGATTCAAATTATCATTAATATAGTTTTTAACCTCTTGTATGCCGGAATGCCAGACACAATTAAAAAGATATTGTGTCTCGCGTAGATCTGCGTTCCGGCATATAAGGGGTTAATGTATTACGAGTATAGTTATTGGGCACACAAAGTCTTTCTTCGTCTTTTGGTCAAAGAAGTCATAAACATTTTGATTAGACTTTACTACAGTCAACCCAATATATTTATAAATTTAGTCGTGGGTCCACACTAGCGCCACTCAGCTACATCTATCCCCAGCTACCCTAACAAATGGTTGTGACGGGTAAGCTAATAAGAGCCCGCGGCTTCGGCTCAATTCGATTAATCTACGTGATTAAGTAAAATCAACGTTAAGCTTTATGTTGGTGTCTTGATTATATTTGAAGGCTTTGTGAAGCTCCCTTATCTTGAAGTTAAGTATAACAAGTGAAACCTAAAAATGTAAAAATAGACTTACCGAAGTGGCTTGGTTCTCCTGAAGTCCTAGGACATTTCTAGGACTACTACTATCCTAGCATACCTCCGTATTCTTCTTAGTCGTTAGACTCTTGACAGAGTCATCGTGGTCGTCATGTCCGGTCTGGTGGCAAGCTTGACAATCCGTCTCCACTCGTCCCTCATGGCAGCCTTTCTTGTGCACAGATGCCGGTGTGCGTCCACTGCTGCCTTGATTTGGTCAGTCCGTCTTGTGGGTGCTCTGCCGCGCGCTCTTTTACCTTCAACCCCGCCCTGCACCACAAGACGCTCGATAGAATCGTCGCTACGCCGCGATATGTGGCCGAAGAAAGTAAGGATGCGGCCTTTGACAATGGAGGATAGACGCTGTCTAATGTTCAATTCCTTCAGTATGGATTTGTTGGTCTAAAATTTTGTCCACGATATGTTCAGCATCTTCCTCCAGCACCACATCTCCAAAGCGTCGATCCTCTTCTTTTCGCTCTCCCTCAGAGTCCACGTCTCCGCAACATACAGGAAAAGGCGTAAAATCAGGGTTCTGACGAGTCGGGTCTTCGTGGCTTTAGTGATGTTTCGATTGCTCCAAATCTTGTGCATCCGATCCATTGCAGATCTAGCAATAGCCATACGTCACCTGATTTCATCAACATAGCCACCCTCATTTGATATCAAGGCTTCAAGATAGATACATGATGGTACCACTTTACAGTTTGCAATTTCCGTTACTTCCGGCGAGTTGTTATGGGGGCGGTTGACAATCATCATCTTGGTTTTGTTACGGTTGATTTTAAGGCCAAACTCGAGACTAGCTGTCTGCATCCTAGACATGAGTTCTTTCATTTGAGGAATGGAGGTTGCAAACAGTGTTGTGTCATCAGCGTAACGTAAGTTTGAAATTTTCCGACCTCCCACCGCAATACCATCTGTCCAATCCTTAAGGGTGATTCTCATTGTGAGCTCTGTGTAGACTTGAACAACACGGGAGAGATGACACATCCTTGACGGATTCCGGCACTCGGATGAAAATCGCCAGAAAAACATCGTCAGTTCGAACAGATGCAGTTCCAGCCTCATAAAGCTGTCGAAGCAAATGCACCAGATGTTTTGGTGTTCCCATTTCTAGAAGCGTCCGAGGCGAGGCGAGTCAAATGCCTTCGAGAAATCCACGAAACATAGGAATGTTGGTTTGTTGGATTCTCTGGCCTTCTCAATAATCTGGCGCAAAATCAATATTTGTTCGCGGGTGCCCTTCCCTTTTACGAAACCTGCCTTTTCAGGTGCAATTTCCCTGGACAAATACGATTTGAGTCGTTAATTTATTATGTGCAGCACCTCCGTATTAGATCCATATAAATACCCCAGCAGAGGCAGAGAGCATACCCCAGCAGAGTATTGAGGTAGCGATAGCCTAGTGGAGATACCAATGGACTGCCATGCAGAAGGTATCGGGATCGAATCCACGGCACGCACTAATGACTTTACGAAGTTAAGTGCGTATTAAATTGTTAATTATCGCTTGTCCCGTGCCTCGGAGAGCACGTTAAATCGTCGACCCTGGCTGTCATGAAGATCTTTGAAAGTCGTTATGGGAAGTCAGTACCCTAAAATAAACTGATACTTGTCTAAACCATGGAATATCGCTGACCCTTTGGGTTGCGGAGGTCAGACGACAGTCGCTCTGTGGAAAAGTTGATATTCTGTCATATCTGGTTCATCTGGACCAGTAAGCGGACCTCGGGCTCCAAGGCGTGCAAGTTTTGGTTGCAATCGGGATAACGCTAGGACGATGATGAATTAATAGCCCATTATTATCAACATCTTAGCCTAGAGAGGTTTACTTCAGGACATTGGTCTTCCACAAAGCTTGAGACCACACAGACCGTTCTAGAGCCACTGGTACCTGTATGCACCACCTCACATGGTTTCAAGTGGTTAATACAGTAGCGTGTAAAAATGCAACTTAAAACTTGCCAAAAATCTTGCACCATAATAATATATTTGGCAACAAAGGGGACAACAAATTAAGAAACATCAATTACGCATCCTATACAATGTGCCACTGCAATACAACGTGAAACCTTATTACTTAATATTACCTAAACCCTGATATACGACATAGTTCCAACTTCATCCCTCGCATAACTAACATAACATTTTCGAAATTGTTTCAATGGGAAGTGCGAGCAGCGCCGCAGGACGATTTACTATTTACCCGTGTGTATAAGTCTCACAAGTTTTATCATTAACACTTTAGGAAAACCGACGGAGGTCTCAGCCGTCCACATAAGTTCCCCCTCGACGCTCCGCTTGAAATATCGATGAGGGCGCTCTAAAATATTGAAAGTGTTAAAAGCAAATAATGGTTTTTACTATACTTGTTTGAAACTACAGCAACACCTTGATTTATTGGCCTTGAATTCCCCGTCCGACGTCCGACCAACTTTACTAATTAAGAGAAAGATTAATTTCCCTTTTCCTTTAAACAATTTTGCCTTAAAAGTTATAACGCTTGAAAAGGAGTTTTCAAGTGTTATAACTTTTAAGGTTTCGGTTATAAAAAATAATCTGAATCTTCCCTAAACCCCGGTGAAAGTATTTGGTGAAGATTTTCCACGAAATAAATCTGCCAAACAAGAAAGATTTTTCGTAACATAAGCAACCGCATAACAACAAATAATTTTCGCAAAGATTTTGGTTTGCAAATTAGGTGGTGTATCTATCGGTATCTGTTAGATATGTACATTTGAATACTTTTGTAGTGAGGGTAAGAATACTGAAGATATTAACAATACATTAAGTTTGAATAATGATTGAGTCATTACAATTTAAATTAAATAATGGACGTTTATTTAAGTCTAGACAATAACGATAAAAACTTTACTTTAAATAAAATTTACAAAATAATTGTCAAATCAAACGTAAATTAAGGTATAATAACCGTCAATTTTTCCCTCTTACAAACGTTTTAACGCTAAAGCCGAAGTCTTTGATCCCTAATGACACAGTCGAGCTATACTAACACGCCATAAACTCATTTACTGTCGACTCCCTAATCTTGCCTTCCAGTGTATTTAGTTTCTCATTTATGAACCGCGAAACTTACTTGGTACATCGTACATAATTATTAATATAGGATTAGGGCTGTAATGAACCACAGTGCTCGGGCTCTATAATATAATATCCTGTACTTTTTTGATTCCCAAGGTATAATTTGGAACTACTAACTTCCGCATTATAATGACAACCGGCTTTTGAATAATGACGATCTATTTTGTACTTGCAACATTGTGAATAATTTTCTTCATACATGAACAGTTGAACACGTTTCCTTATGATGTTATATCTCTAGAATGATCTAGATATCCTTTATTTTATGTTGTGCGTTCTACTAATAGCCAAAGGTCTGGGCGATTTAATCATCACTATGTCTGATAATCTTGTGACTCCGATCCTAATTTGGTGGTGAAGGCAACACTATAAAATACTCCAGACGTTATTTAGCGCCCTACCCAACAATTTCTGTACCAAATGAAGTCTATGCCGATAATGCCACATTCAACTTATTTCTAGTGATAAGCTCATCTAACTTTATTGTACTAGTTTCTTTTCTAATGTTATGTAATTTTAGTTACAGCATATCTAATATCGTTTTCTTCAGATTCTGAAATTACACTGTTTTGTTTTACTCTTCGGTATGCCCATCAACATATCTAACTGCTTGCTAGCTTTTGAGAAAACGTCTGCAAATCATCAGTGTGCTCGTTGAAACTTTGAGCTTTGCTCATTGCTAGCAAGATCGCGAAGATGTGCGCAAAGAGGCCCTTCAATTCGTCTTACAGGCCGAACCTTGCCAACGATCGAAGTTAGTTAGGCTAAAGATTGTTATCCTGATCTTATTTATCCGTACATATAAAATTATTTTGTTGTAAATTCCCAAGGGATGCGGCAGAAATATCCTCTAGTAAAATATAAGCTAATATTTTACCGCCCCGTTTAATAAAAGTTATCGGCGCGTATCAAAAACCTCGTCCGCTCTATAATAGCATTAACATAATTGTATTATGTAACATCTATTATGCACGGTTGCATCTTATACGATTAGTGAAGAAAATAGTGTACTATAATATTTTATACATAATAATGGATTCTTAACAGAAGTTTACGAAGGACAGCTTCTATTTTAATAAAATCCTTGCGTTACTGAGTGACAGACAAGCTACAGCCAAAACTATAAGGCGCAGAAAGCTGAAATTTGGCATGTATATTTCTTGGAGACCGTATGGGTGCACTAAGAAAGGATTTCCTAAATTCCCACGATCGGGCAGAAATAGTTAAATTTAAAAAGAGTGCGAGCGTAGCTGCAGGCCTCCTCTATCTTTCCTAAATTTTGAGGTCTGTGCTCCCAAGCATAGCCAAATAAATAACATATTAAATACTGCCTCGTTGGTCTCGCGAGACTGCCTCGTTGGTCTCGTGGCATAAATGTACGCGTGGGATTGGGAGGTCTCGGGTTCGATTCCCGTGTCGGGCAAAGTGTTATTGGGTTTTTCCGTTAGGAAATTCTCAGTAGCAGCACGGAGTCTGGTAATGTGCCCGGTACGGCAATAGGCTCGCCCCCTATTCCGTGGGACCTAAAAATTCACGGTGAAATGAAATGTGGGTGTAATGAAATGTGGGTGTATTACACCTCTGCCTATCCCTTCGGGGATACTGGCGCGAGTGTATAAAAAAATTATACAACATTTATAATTGGAAATAAGTATAAATGTAGAGCATAATCTGTAAATATAAAATTCATTCGTTACAGACCGACTGACTGACAGCCAACGCACAGCCGAAATTAATGGACGCAATTAACTGAAATTTGGTTGAATTTAATCATTAAAATTATTATATCGTTCAATACAATAACAAAAGAGATTGAATGATACACTAGGCATCATTAGCGACAGACGAATTATAATAACCAAGACACCTCATAAAAATCTATTAGATTCAAATTCATAATAACCTTACTGCCAGAGAATATAAGCTCTAAAATTGCTTGCATAATATACAGCGCCACTTGAAAACATTATTAAGCAAAACAATATCCATAAAAACTCTCGCTAGAAACATGAGCACGTTTATAACACCTAGTTGCCACGAATATGGTACCCAGTGGCACAGAAATGCAGTCTGTACAAAGTTGAACGCATAGCAGACTAAAACTTTTGTTGTATGCCGACGTCTCTACGGCATTATTAGATAAATGAACTCCAATGAAATGCTCTTTTAATATTTGCAATGAGATCTGATTTATATTTCTAGCTTTAGTGGCTTTTTGCTTGATATTTTGTCATTTATTTTGAAGTATGTATAAACGATTCATTCGGTTGATAATATCTCATCATCATAGATGAGCCCACAGATTTAACAAACAAGAACCAGATGGAGCGCATTCGTCCAACTAAGTGAGGCACGTTGACAGCTATGTGTGCGTGATATTTGGCGACTGGCTCTGTACGGACACGCGCGTCTATGTGTGTGTAAAGTTGCCAGATTATGAATAATCTCCCACTATTTTACATATAGTTTTTGCAAACGAATATAAAAATATTACATAGGTAATATTTTATATTCGTTTGCAGTTTTGAAGAATTTACCATGGATTTAATTAATGCTTTTAATATGTAATGCTGTTGTGCAAATTATTCAAATAAAAGATACCATCAAAGTATGCTTTTATAAATACATTTCTTAAATGTAGGTACCGAGTTAAGTTTGAACTAATTTTATTCGTAAATTGAGAAATAAATAGATTATGTTTTGTAATTCATAGCCTCGATCCAGAAGAAATACTTATATAATACAAACTACATATATTTACGAATACCAATCATGAGGTTCAGATCTTAGATCGGCGAATATGTTGTTTATTTTTTGTTTAGAAATTCTCAGTATAGTATCTGGAAATGTTAATTGCAACAGGCTTGCGTCCTAAATATTAATTAGCTAAAAACATTTTGTCATGCACACAACAAATTATGAATATTATGATTCATAAATCATAACCAAAAAAAAAATGCAACTAAAAATAAATAATGGCTGCAATCAATAATTTCTGTTTCTGTACGTAATGTTCACACGGCGCCAAGTCAAGCTAACAGTTGCAGTATGATTTTGATACTTATTCCCTACGCCATAAGAACGGTACAAAGATTTATTCTGTGACAAAGGTCAAAGTGTATAGTATATGGGGATCGAACTCAAAACAATATATATACTAATGGAAATTCTATTACTATATTTATAAGAAAAAAGATAATCTACAATATACTTTTACAATACTTTAATGTATTTTTCTTCAACATGACAATAATTATTACCTACATAATCAATTGAAAAGAGCATTTCCTCTAATTCAGGGCAAACGGTGTCGACGTAAACTGGCAACACTTACATATTTTTTGCAGAAATACGAATTTTATCGAAATAATATTATAAAACAGTCAAATAATCCATAGTTATCTGTAAAAATATATTCCATCTTCCCGTTTTTGCTTTTGGAAACAACTTTTACAATGTTTAAAAATGCAAGACGGCATTTTATGAATTTAAAAGCTGGATTGATCGTGGCGTGTGAACTGTGCGATGCTTCGCAGCGCACTGAGCCGAGTTTGTATTCGCTTTTCAATTTTGTATTTGCTTTAGTGGCCTCACGCAAGTCTTCCGCGCGCTCCGTCTGCCTTTTGTTCTGTAGTCTTAGGATGAGCCGTAAATGTTTTCGTAAATAAAAGTTATCAACAAGTGTGATACAACTGTATAAAGTCATTTATGATTACATTCATCTAAGATCACCTTGTAATACTTTATTATAGTTTTTGAATTAAATTGATTTTTAACCTTTAACTGGTGACCTGGTATTAGTAGTGCATAGTTAGTGACGTGACGTTTTAGAAACGTATGTGGAAAACTGAGGGTACACGAAGTATCGTTAGCCGGAAGAACGGTTTAACTCACGTATTTGACAAATTATACATCAAGGTATGTGATTGATAAGAAAAGGTTTTAAAAAATTCTGAAGTTTTATAAATAATCCGTTTTTATTTGAATACGCATTTTTTAACTAACAAATAGCACCAAACTCAAAATGGGCCCTTTAGCACACTAAAATAAACTTTGGCAACTTTTTATATATATATATATATATATATATATATATATATATATATATATATATATATATATATATATATATATATATAATATAAAAATGAATCGCAAAATGTGTTGGTAAGTGCATAACTCAAGAACGCCTGGACCAATTTGGCCAATTCTTTTTTTTAAATGTTCGTTGAAGTTCAAAGATGGTTTTTACGGTGAGATAAATTCTAATAATTGCCGGAAAAACCCTAAAAACAGGTCTTTTCTTTTTCCCATACAAACGTTTTCTAACTAAAACGTAGAGTCAATTTGTAATTTATTACCGCTGCATGAAGTTCAAATTCGCGTGCGCGTTGATATACCTACTTCTTTGTTTGATGGCAGTTTTGACAGGTTTCCGGACCTGAAATCTCAGCGCTGCCGCCCAGCGGGCTTCATGTTAGAAGAAACCCATTGATAATCCCTACTTAATATTATAAATTCGAAATTGTGTATGTATGTTTGTTCCGTTTTCACGATAAAACGGCTGAACCAATTTTGTTGAATTTTAATATAGAGATACATACATATATCGGATCATGGAGACGGATATAGGCTACCATATAGTTGTAAAAATTAAACTGGGAGGGATTGTAGGGAGGGTAGAAATTTGTACGGCACAAATTTACCTCTTGGAAGTAGGAACGCATGCGCTGATAATTGATTGCTGCGCATGTGTTATCGCATATTATCTGTCAGTACGGTCACGTCATACCTACATAATGTCATATTGTGCACGTTGATTAAATTGTTCGCATATCTATCTATACTAATATAATAAAGCGAAAGAATTTGTTTGTTTGAACGTGCTAATCTCAGGAACTATTGGTCGGATCTGAAAAATTCTTTTGGCTTTTCGGCTATATAACATAACGCTTCAACCCTTTGGGCCGGGCAATAAGCTAAAAAGGCTAAAAGATAATGTCGGCTAATCTTAGAAACTAGCAGTCGGATTTAAAAAATTGTTATTGCCTATTATAGCCCAATAATGCCGAAAGGCTATAGGCTATATAAAATTACGCTACAACTTTTAGGGGCCAGACAAAAATAATAAAATGGTCAAACGAGAAGGGGGAGGGTTGGGTCAAAGGCAAAAAAAGGTTAAACGAATAGGATACAATCTACTTATATGGGTATCGTTGTCGAGATTTTCGGGACGCTGATTAATAATATGAAATTTATTTAGTGATCCAAGATGGCGGACGGGAAATTAAAGATGCCGGATGAGAAAATTTTAAAAATCAATATAGGTATCGCCTTCGATATTTTAAGGGGTGGGGAATCGAAACACAACATCTATTTCGTGATCAAAGATGGCGGATGGGAAATCAAAGATGTCGGATGGGAAAATAAAAAAAATCGATATTGGTATCGTCTGCGATGTTAAAAGGGATGGGGAATCCAAATACAATCTGTTTCGTAATTCAAGATGGCGGATAGGAAATCAAAGATGGTGGACGGGATTTTTTTTAAAGTCGATATGGGTATCGTCTCTGATATTTTAAGGAATGGGGAATTCAATATTATATAAAAATCTATGTTTGTTTGTTCATCAATGAATTACAAATCATACGCAAGGTCATGGAGGTAGTTCAAGAGAAAGCGAACAAAGTGGATATGTTAGAAAACAGAATAAAAGTTCTACTCGAGCAAACTAAACTCTTACAGGCCGAGTCAAAGAGACAAAGTTCTGCGCAGGATGCCCATCCAGACAAAGTTCAAGGTCTTCAAGCACCATCTAAATCTACATTTGTTGAAGCTGTTACCAAAAATACAAAGCGGGTAACAAAAAATAATTATACAGATAGTTCGCCAACAAAAGAAGGTGTGGCCATGAAATCCGCAAGACCAGATGCGGCGGGCTCACATAGACAAACAATAAGTGAGAGGAATGAAATTAATTGCGAAATCATCAATAAAGAAAATATAAAGGACAAAGAGGAAAGAGACAAAGAAGCTAATTGGACAGTTGTAAGTAGACGTAGAAAACGATACCCTAACAGTGAAGTAAAAAAAGGAGGTAGTACGGATGTAAATGAAATCAAAGGAACAGAAAAGTATAAATATTCACATGTATGGCGTTTACAGAAGGAAACTAAGGAAGATAGTTTACAGAATTATGCTATAAGTATATGTGGGATGCAAACTCCAGTAAAAGTCGAAAGAATAAAACATAAAACAGAAAGAGATTATGCATCGTTCATTATAGGTGTACCGGAGAGTAAATATGAAATATTATGCCAGCCCGAAAATTGGCATGTAAACGTCGAGTTCTGTGAGTGGGTGTGGTTTCGTAGACCACCCAATAAAGACAAAATGTCATAATAAACCTATAGATATTTACTACCAAAATGTAAGAGGTCTGCGAACAAAGTTGGAGGAGTTTTATCTTGGTTTATCTTCATTTAACTCAGATTTGTATGCAATCACCGAGACTGGTCTAAATGAATCAATCAGTGACGCGGAAATAGTCCCTCCCGGATACAATGTAATAAGATGCGATCGAGCGGACGGCCGTAAACAAGGCGGCGCGTGTCTCGTGGCCACACCGCGAGTCGAGATGCGGCGAGCATCACTGCCGGACGGCGGCGTAAACATTAATCATTACGTATTTGAATTGGTTAGTGCGAAGGTTTATGTGCGTAACAAACTTTTGTTTTTGATATGTGTGGTTTATATACCACCAAATAGTAGTGACAGTGAGTACATGGTTCTATTCAGAATCATTGAACAATATTGTAATAAGTATACTGAAGTAATAGTGATAGGCGATTTCAATTTGTTTTCATGCTCAACTTATGTAAGTACATATTATAATGACTTTTTCCTAACGTATTGTGGGTTCACACAGAATAACAGAATATGTAATTGCAATGATCGCTGCTTAGATTTAGTTTTGAGTACTCGTGTTGAGGGTGAGGGTGTGAACGTGCGGGCGGCGGAGGCGCCGCTTGTGCCTATAGACGCTTATCACCCGCCGTTACAAATATCTGTCCACCCGCTTTTGCGTTTCGATAAAAATTCGGACGCTGATTTAAATTCAATTACGTATACATCTGATACAAACCCTCAAAATGGTTGGAATTTTAATAAAGCCAATTTTCAGATGTTATATTCACAAATTGCAGCGGTCGACTGGACACCTATGTTTGAGTTAGATTTGCAAAATAGTCTGAATTATTTTTATGATAATATAAATGCTATTTTAGATGACTGTGTTCCGAGAAAAAGGCGAAGTCGTATGCGCTCGAGGTACATTTATCCCGAGTGGTATACGGGTGAGATAATTCGCGACATAAAACGTAAAGCTATACTTCATAAAACGTTTAAACGAAGTGGCTTAAGTTGTGATTACGAGGCTTTTGCTCAGTGTAGGACACAGGTAAAAAGTAAAATATCTGTAGCTTTGGCAGAATATCGTCATCGTGTGCAAACAAATCTGTTAAAGGACCCGAAATCATTCTGGAATTTTATTAAATCTAGCAGAGGCAGTAGACTTACACAAAAGATATTAAAAAATGGGGAGAGCCTAACCTCTGAACAGGCGACTTTCGAATTCGCAGAGTTTTTTTAAATCAGTCTATAGCACAGAGAGACCAGTATTAGATGTAGGTACCGCGATAATGGAGGGGGGTT
Source organism: Euclidia mi (assembly GCA_944739405.2). Lineage (NCBI taxonomy): Eukaryota > Metazoa > Arthropoda > Insecta > Lepidoptera > Erebidae > Euclidia > Euclidia mi. The sequence goes on from OX123190.2 coordinate 27,130,337, forward strand.
GTGTTAATGAAGCGGCGCGGATTCATCTTGGCAGTTTTCATTTAAATGACGTCAAACGCGCGCTTCAGCAATTAAAGCCGAAGATGTCAAGCGGGCCTGATGGTATACCACCATACATTTTTAAAGACTGTAGGCTGGTGCTGGCCCAACCTCTGTTACACATTTTTAATTTATGTCTGAAGACGTCTGTGTTTCCTGACAGATGGAAAATAACTCGGGTTATACCAGTACCGAAGGGGGGCTCAGGGACTAAAGTAGAAGAATACAGACCTGTAGCGGTTTTGTCAACGCCGGCAAAGGTACTGGAATCGGCTATACACTATGACATATATCTGCAAATTCAATCCCAACTCGCTGATGCGCAACACGGGTTTCGGCCGGCTAGAAGTACTGCAAGCAATCTTCTGAGCTACGTAGCAGAAGTAATACCAACAGTGGACAGTGGGGGGCAAGTCGATGCAGCTTACTTCGATTTTAAAAAAGCCTTCAATTTGGTCGATAATGACGTGTTGCTTAAAAAGTTAGCAAGCATCGGTTTCACCCCCCATCTACTTAAGTTTTTTGCGAGTTATATGTGTGATAGGCAGCAATACATAGATTATGGGGGATGTCAATCGGGGGCTTATTTTCTAGATCTGGGGTGAATCAGGGGAGTAATTTAGGCCCTTTGGGATTTCTCCTGATGATAAATGACTTACCCAATGTTGTAAGGGATGCTAAATGTCTGTTATTTGCTGACGACCTTAAGCTATCTCTTCCAATAGTAAGCACGGAAGATTTTATAAGGCTGCAAAGTGATATAGACAGGGTGGTAACATGGAGCAAGCTCAATTTATTACAGTTTAACACATCTAAGTGTGTGACAATTACTTTCTCACGGGCACACACCCCTATCTGTAATAACTATAGAGTGGATGGGATACCAATGACTAGGGTCAAAGAAGTGAGGGACCTAGGAGTTCTTTTTAACACTGAGCTAACGTTTCGCGATCATATACTTAATGTCTGCAAAAAGGCATACAGAAACCTAGGCTTTTTACTAAGAACTGTAAAAAGTTTTACAAATATTAAAGCTATTTTAACATTATATAACACTTTAGTAAGAAGCCAATTAGAGTATAACGCAGTTTTCTGGGCCCCACATGAAACTAAATATAGGATCATGTTGGAGAGAGTACAAAATAAATTTATAAGGTATATATATTTAAAACAATATGGAGTTTATCCATTTTATCCGCTGATGTATCCGACTCTGTTTGTGTTGGGTATGGTTGGATATAATGAATTAAACGTTAGGAGGCAACTCACACTTGTAACTTATATCCACAACATTATCAGGGGCAGGATACATCACGCGGATTTACTGGAGAGAGTGTATTTGTCAGTGCCGGATGGGTACGTGCGACGCCGCCGCCAGCCGCGCCTGCTAGCCGTGCCGCGCGCGCGCACTAACCTGCTGCACGAGGCTCCGCTCACGGTCGCGCTCTGCACCCTTAACCTTATAGCTAATGAACTCGACATATTCTGTTGTAGTCTGTGTGAATTCACTAAGATAGCACTATATGTTATTTGTTATGAATTGTAGTATTTAATATTATGTTTCTTTTCTTTTAATTTTTTCATTGTGTAATGTGTATGACCAGAATGTTAGTAGTACAGTATCGTATTGGGTTTTTACCTGTAAAGATATTTGTATATGTGGAAATAAATAAATAAATAAATCATTTATAAACTCTGAAATGATAAGAGATTAAGCGCTAAGTCAATGGTAACTTTGGAAAAGGGGTTGGAAAAAAGGGAATTAAATAAAAACTCTTAAAAGGCGATACGGAGTTCGCTGGGTCAGCTAGTATATATATAAATATAAAGATATCGAGTCGACAACATATATCCGTAAAATTTGGATTGTCGAGTATTTTGTTAAATTCTAATGGCTCTGACAGACAAATCACAGTCGCCATATTGGCCGATCTAGCGAAACGTCACAGATACGGATAACAAAGTCTTTACTAAGTTGTTTGTATGTGTAAATACTTTTTGCAGTTATATTTCTTAAACAGTTAAAACGACAACTATGGAAGTATCCGCCCAATGAAGGAGATTTGTATCAAATATAAAAAAAATATTACAATATCTTTACTAATTATAATAAAGCGGAAGAGTTTGTTTGTTTGTTTTTTTGTTTTTACGCGCTAATCTCAGAAACTACCGGTCGGATCTGAAAAATTCTTTTTGTATGCGATAGTCCAGTTATTCCGGAAGGCTATAGGCTATATAACATAACGCTTCGACCCTTTTGGGCTGGGCAAAAGGCTAAAAAGGCTAAAAGATAATATCGGCTAATCTAAGGAACTAGCAGTTGGATTTTAAAAATTGTTATTGCCTATGATAGCCCAATTATTCCGAAAGGCTATAGGCTATATAAAATTACGCCACAACTTTTAGGGGCCAGACAAAAATAATAAAATGTTCAAACGAGAAGGGGGAGGCTTGAGTCAAAGGCAAAAAAGGCTAAACGAATAGGATACAATCTATATGGGTATCGTTTTCGAGATTTTCGGGACGCTGATTAATAATATGAAATTGATTTAGTGATCAAAGATGGCGGACGGGAAATCAAAGATGGTGGATGAGAAAATTTAAAAAATCAATATGGGTATCGCCTTCGATATATTAAGGGGTGGGGAATCGAAATACAACATCTATTTCGTGATCAAAGATGGCGGATGGGAAATCAAAGATGGCGGATGGGAAAAATTTAAAAAGTCAATATTGGTAACGTCTGCGATGTTGAAAGGGATGGGGAATCCAAATACAACATCTGTTTCGTGATTCAAGATGGTTGATGGGAAATCAAAGATGGTGGATGGGAAAAATATAAAAAATCAATATGGGTATCGTCTCTGATGATTTAAGGAATGGGGAATTCAAGAACACCATCTATTTCGTGATCAAAGATGGCGGCTGGGAAATTAAAAAAAAATAAACAATGTGGGTATCGTCTCTGATGTTTAAAGGGATGAGGAATCCAAATACAACATCTATTTCGTGATTCAAGATGGCGGATGGGAAATCAAAGATGGCGGACGGTATTTTTTTTAAAGTCTATATGGGTATCGTCTCCGTACTCGTAGTATATATATACACTAGCTGACCCAGCGAACTCCGTATCGCCTTTTTAAGAGTTTTTATTTAATTCCCTTTTTTCCATGCCCATTTTCCAAAGTCACTATTGACATAGCGCTTAATCTCTTATCATTTCAGAGTCTATAAATTCTGAACAAACAAACATAGATTTTATATAATATTGAATGCCCCATTCCTTAAAATATCGGAAACGATAGGTACCCATTGAGACTTTACAAAAAACTTCCCGTCCACCATCTTTGATTTCCTATCCGCCATCTTTGATCACGAAATAGATGTTGTATTTGGATTGTCCATCCATTAAATCATCAGAGACGATAGCCATATTGATTTTTTAAATTTCTCCCATCCGCCATCTTTGATTTCCCATCCACCATCTTGAATCACGAAACGGATGTTTTATTTGGATTCCTCATCCCTTTAAACATCGGCGACGATACCCATTATGATTTTAAAAAAGATCCCATCCGCCATCTTTGATCACGAAACAGATGGTGTTTTTGAATTCCCCACTCCTTAAAATATCGGAGACGATACCCATATCGACTTAAAAAAATATCCCGTCCGCCATCTTTGATCACGAAATAGATTTTGTATTTGGATTCTCCATCCCTTAAATCATCAGAGACGATACCCATATTGATCATCCGCTATCTTTGATCAAGAAATAGATGTTATATTTCGATTCCCCACCCCTTAACCCTGGAGTAGTCGCGTGGATTACATATGTAATCCACCTATATAGAATGGATAATTTCTCAAAATCGGTTAGCGCCAGCTAAATAAGCCGCTAGATACTTTCAAATGAATATTTGGGCAACTCGCTCAGTGCAATGCCAGCGCAGTTTGCCCCCTATGGTCCTTCATAGGAGCTCATAAAAGGGCGTGGACTACAATTGTAATCCGCGCGACTGATTACGTAAGTATTTTTTCCTTCTTTACTGTTATAATATTTTGTATATTTTATCTATAATTGAGTAAATTGGTATAATTAGACTATATTTACTCACATTTGTTGTTATAACATAAGTTTACTTATATTTTAGTATCAATTTGGAGTATAATCACCGAGCTGTACAGATAGAAGCCTGGATTGATGATTTTTGTAGCGCAAACGAAAAATGGATCGATTTAACTTGGATGAAGCCACTGGCTCATAGGAGAATCGAAGAAAATCATTACCAAACATCCTAACAATCAAGATAAAATACTTTTTTTGCATTGTGTATCATGAAACTCAAGCAACTACCTCGATATCGAGCAAGGTAGTGCGTCTTTTCCATGACTGTGAAGAACCCGCTGTATGAGGACGAAAAAAATGTGTACCGCGTGCAACAAGTTTACATGTGGGCATCATTTCAAGAAAATGTCTCTATCCTGTGCAGAAAATCGAATTTAGCAGTTAGTTTTTCACACAAAAATTGTGATTGATCTCAATTTGAGTAAACAATGTCATATTTATGCTTATTTAGAGACGATTTTTGTTTTGGTTACTTATTTTGTAATTTAGGGGTTGTGATTAGGTTTTGCTAATAAAATGTTTAAAAATAACCATTACTGATAGTATTTTTATAAAAATAATAAAGAGTTTTCTGCAAATATTATTTTAAAATCAATTTTAAAATGGACTACGTATGTAATCCGCGCGACCACTTACGTTTCTTCTAGATGCGCGACTACTGCAGGGTTAAAATATCGAAGGCGATACCCATATTGATTTTTTAATTTTTCTCATCCCCCATGTTTGATTTCCCGTCCGCCATCTTTGATCACGAAATAGATGGTGTTTTTGAATTCCCCACTCCTTAAAATATCGGAGACGATACCCATATCGACTTAAAAAAAAAATCCCGTCCACCATCTTTGATTTCCTATCCGCCATCTTTGATCACGAAATAGATTTTGTATTTGGATTCTCCATCACTTAAATCATCAGAGACGATACCCATATTGATCATCCGCCATCTTTGATTTCCCATCCTCCATCTTTGATCAAGAAATAGATGTTATATTTCGATTCCCCACCCCTTAAAATATCGAAGGCGATATCCATATTGATTTTTTAAAATTTTCTCATCCGCCATCTTTAATTACCCGTCCGCCATTTTGGATCACTAAATAAATTTCAAATTATTAATCAGCGTCCCGAAAATCTTGAAAACGATACCCATATAGTTTGTATTAGCCTTTTTTGCCTTTGACCCAACCCACCCCCTTCTCGTTTGACCATTTTATTATTTTTGTCTGGCCCCTAAAAGTTGTGGCGTAATTTTATATAGCCTATAGTCTTTCAGAATAATGGGGCTATCATAGGCAATAACAATTTTTAAAATCCGACTGCTAGTTCCTGAGGTTAGCCAACATTATCTTTTAGCCTTTTTAGCCTTTTGCCCGGCCCCAAAGGGTCGAAGCGTTATGTTATATAGCCTATAGCCTGCCGAAGTAACTGGGCTATCGTATACAAAAAGAATTTTTCAAGTCCGACCGGTAGTTCCTGAGATTAGCGCGTTCAAACAAACCAACAAACAAACTCTTCCGCTTTATTATATTAGTATAGATAACAAAGTTATAATCATTTGTTTTTTGTAGAAAATCTCACCTAAATCATAGACATATTTTACAATCCATTTACTACTTCATTGATAGTACTTACTTTCCGTCCTTCTCATACGCATTCTTTCTGTCGCACTTATAATGTAGGTAGCCTAAGAAAATAAAATGAAACAAAATAATAAGTGATGTAGGTAGTTACTTTTTATTTTTTTAAATTCTACCCTCTCCTTCATCCGGGCTTAGGACCGGCAAAATTACCTTTTCACAATTAATTAAATACGTGGATAGGTATGTAATTAGAAAACAAACAAATATCAAGATAAATTAAGGTATTCTGTACTAATAGAAAAGAGTAATTTTGGCGTATTTATGAAGTTAGAATCAGCTGCTATTTACATGTTACTGCTATTTAATTATTTACATCTAAGTATTTACTAAACTTACCTACAAGTATTTCAATTGGCCTTCGAAATGTCCACCACCATTGTCAATGCACAGACGGGCACGTTTTATTAAATTGTTTTTAAAGAGAGAAGTACGTTTCTCTGTGTTCTCACTTCGTCAAAAGCGTCCAATATGCGCTGTTTTAATTGTTCTATACTAACCGGCTCACTTTTGTACACACGTCTCTTGATTTCACTCCACAAAAAGAAGGCCATAGGCGTGAGGTCAGGTGAGCGTGGAGGCCAAGCTACAGGCCCGCTTCGACCGATCCACTGGCTTCCAAACTCCGCTGTGAGAAATTCACGAACCGCGCTATGGTAGTGCGGTGGCGCGCCGTCTTGTTGGAACCAAAGACCGTGTAAGTGTGCTATCGGGATATCATCCAACATTGATGAGATCATGGTAAATTTAAATAATTTTCTCCAGTCTGACGTCCTTCTATGAAGTAAGGGCCAACGATGTTATCTTTTAATATTCCTGCCCACACATTCACACTAAATCAGTGTTGGAAAGAGTGCTCCCTTGTTAACATCGGGCTTCGAATTGACCACCAATGTTCGTTAAGTTGGTTAAATAGTCCAATACGTGTAAACAAACATTCGTCGGAAAATAATACATTTGCTTCGGTATTGTTCAGTATCCAGGTGCAAAACGAAATCCTCGCTACATTATCAACGGTGGTTAATTCTTGAGATTTTCTGTAGTGATATGGATGTAATCCAGACTTATTAACAATCTTCCAGGCACAGGACTGGCTTATGTAAAACCGTCGAGCAGCGTCATTCGTACTCCGCCGGGGATCCTCTTCAAAATACGCTAGTACATCGTCGTACAGATTTTGTGACAACGTCGGTCTTCCGCGTCCTTGACTATGTGACGGTGCATGGAATTAACCGTGATCAAGTAAACGCTGGTGAGCATTTACCACGGTTCGCACATTTGGCTGACGAGCGTTCGGGTACTGTTCCCTGTACAAACGTACAGCTTCACTTGCGTTTTCTCCACTCAATAAGTACGCACGAACCATAGCTACATACTCCCGTGATGTGAACTGGTAAGCCATCGTGTCGAGAAAACGTAAAGAAACTATTGCGGCGAAAAAAGCACGTACCTACTCACTTCGGCTAACAATTTAGTACTGTTTGTCGCATCGGGCCGCGGAGCGGGCGCAGTGGAGGTGGCGAGCTTCGACGCGAGTTTGCCCGAATTTATGAATGGATGAGTGCCGTACGAAAGAAACTTACTATTCATAGTACACATTTAGTTATGCATTTACCTATTATTACGTATTTTTGTGGACAGTTTTGGGACTTAGTGTTTTTATTTTTTACATACACAAATATGATTAGTTAAAGATACTTAGTGCCAATCATCAGTTAGATGAGGAGTGGGATGAAGGAGAAGGAAGAGGGGATAGGGCCTCCGCCAGTCTCACTCACCGAACGAAACACAACAGTTTAGGTACTGTTACTTTACGTCGATCTTTCTGTGAAAGGGTAGTACTTCCCCGGTCGAGCCGGCCCATTCATGCTGAGATCAGCAAGGTTCTACTACCTTGAATATATATCTTAATACTACGCTTTATCGTTGATGTTTTATGGCAAAAAATTATGCAAGTGTTTTTGTCTTATTTTAGGCTATACTAGCAAATAATTCTATTCATAAAAAGAAAAACTAAATTCCATACAGATAATCACTAAAATTATATAAAAATCTCAGCACGCCCGTCCCATTAAAATTCAGAAAGCTTAATCAAATATTTGTTATTGAGAATCCGGCCCCAATTCTTATAAACTGAAAGAAGGATTTACCACTTTTGCTTGTAAGGGACGTTCGCGTTATTGTATTTCGTCCATATTTCTATAAAAAACCTTCAACTGACAAGTTATGGCTGGGAACAAGTGAACAACTTCTGAGACGAGTATTTTTATTTTTTATAAATTTGCCAATGTTGTGTTGTGCTCCCGCGGGTATTCTCTGAACTTTCTTGTTTAAATGCCTTTTCAACGATATATTGGTATGCTGTTGTTTTATTTACTGGGCGAATTCTTTTGTAAGTAGTACTGTGTTCTTCATATTGAAGGCATACTTCAAGTTGGATGTTTTATTTTGTTTATTTCCTTGTACACAACGATGTAACAGACGATAATGGAGGCTATGTAAATGTAGCTTTATTTGTTGGATTATGACGTTTTTTTGAGACAGCGATCTTTTTTAAGACGTAGAAGTCGATAATGTTTTCATTCACGTATATTATGTACATCCAAACCTATAATCTTAAATCTTTTGAATCGTTCAATTCTTAATAATTGCTTGTATAGTGCCTCAGAGAACACCTTTTGACGTCGGTCCTGGCTTTCATGAAGATCTTTAAAAGTCGTAGCGCCCATCAGTACCTTCTCTCAAATAACTTGTTTGAAACCATAGAATGTGGTTAATTTTAAAGAAATCCCAAAATCTTAAGCTACCTTCTAGACTGTTATGGTTTTTCAAAACAATTCAATAGAATTTAATTTGAAATTGAAATCGCCTTAAGTACTATAATAGAAAAATAGCCGGGAGAAATCAAAAGAATTAAATGTGGTTCATTTTTATCCAAGATATCCCGTGGAAAAATAAATTTGATTAAGTATCAGAACCTGTTTAAATAGATATCACGTCTACCATTATTAATTATTATTAGATACATTGCAAATAATAGTCCAAAGCATAACCGTTCCAAATATCTGTCAAAGACTAGGGAGTTCGGTTAAAGATAATGAATGAAAAGGAAAGCAATAATGTCTGTAGACTCAAAGTTCTATCGAGTTCACGAGAACACTTGTTGTATTTACACCACAATTCAATGAGTCTCACCGAGGGCACTAACTAAGGAACATTGAGATGAAAATGCCTTTTGTGTAGAATGCTATCAATTCACAACGCCGAGAAATTAGGTTTTAGAATCTAGAATAATTCTTTTGTTTTGAATTATGTTAAAAATTCTTTGAAATGAAACTGTATCCAACGACAAGTGTTCAACTTTTTTAATAGAAAACATTTAGTTTTGTGGGTATTATTAGGTTTTGTTATTTATTTAATATTTTTGATTTATATAATTTTCTGAAGTTTTCGATTCTATTGAATGTGTAGTTGCGTTTTGTAGTTTGTTCAAATGCACTGACGCTGTCATAACGTTCCTATGTTACATATTACGAAGCTACCAAGTACATAATATGTAGTCATATTTATAACATTATGACGCATAATTTTGTTATGACTACTCCGAAAGATCAAAGATCAGAAATCCGCTGAATATGAAAGAGGTGACGAGATTGATCTAAACAAGAAGCAAGTATTGAAAGATTTGTTAAAAGCTTTCCCAGTACAGGCAAAGAGTAGGCTATTAAAAAATATGAATGACTCATAGTGATTTTTTGTATAAGATTGACAATTTGAGTGTTAAAATGACGAACATAATGCTAAAACATTATCTACATACCAATAAAATCAATCAGCTCTTAAATAGTATGAAATCTGATAGAGTACTCTAGTTTAAGCACCTAATATGATGATGATGATGAATCGCACAAATATTCTACATACAAAATATACACATACATACATACATAGTCTTACGCCTATAACCCCGAAGAGGTAGGCAGAGGTGTATTTCTACACCCACTTTTCGCCAGATATACTTTAGTCCCACGTAATAAGGGGCGAGCCTATTGCCGTACCGGGCACATTTCCAGACTCCGTGCTGCTACTGAGAATTTCGTGACAGAGAAACCCAATAACACTGCCCGACCTAGGAATCGAACCAGGGACCTCCCGATCCCACGCGCACATTTATGCCGCGAGACCAACGAGGCAGTCGTATAGGGTTTGATGTCGAGTTTTTCGTCTCTACGCAAAGATGGTATTTGCATCGTGTTATCCCTTAGTCGCCTCTTACGACACCCACGGGAAGATAGGGGGTGGTGACACTTGTATTCTATGCCGTCAACCACACGGCAATACAAAATATATTAAAAGAAAAATTAGCAAAACACTACGAAGCTGTCTGTAAACTTTGTCTGACCTTCTGCGAAATAAGCTCGTATATCTATTTATGTACCTTCGCAAATAAAGCCTACTCTGAACAAATAAGCGCCTTATGTCTCTATCATGCACCTGCCTAAAATCCCAAACGTATTTATAGACGCACATATGCATCTAATTGTATTATGCGCATAAAATATCCGTTGTGTATCGAACGCAGCCCACGCACGCACATCGAATTCAGATCAACCTCGACCCCACTTAATGGAGTTTTGATGTCATAACGGACACTACCCATGCACATTTTAGTATAACATTTTCTTTTTTATCCTTAAAAGCTGTATGTGACATGAACAAGTTTTTGTAAAAAAAGGAAAAAGTTAAACAATTTCAAAAAACTAAATAATACGCGTCAGCCTTGAACTGACATATCAGGTCTTTTTTAATAAATTGTAAACAATCGAATTGTTTCAAATGGAAGTGTTTTTTGTATTAGATTTGAATCTTCCTTTTTGAGAACAAGTGTTATAGGAGTAGACATTGTTGAATTTTGATGGAAATTTGTAGATGAAATATTTCTTTTAAAATTAGTTAAATATGTAAATGTTGTATATTTAAAGAATTTTTGCGCATTGAAATGACGGATTGTATGCTGAAAGTGTTAAAAAATTTAGGACAGGTTAATATTTAAGAAAATACTTGAGTAACCATATTTAAACCGATCTTATATGGATTCCCCGAACCAATTGGTTTTACATGAATTGCAATTTTTACTTAGGTAGGTACATACAACCCTTATGGAATCCATGTACTCAAAACTTCTTAGCACAAATAGCACTAATATTATTTGACAACGTAGTAATATTACTTTGTCTGCTAAAGAAGAATCACAATAAACATGACATTTAAAAATATTAAATAAACACGTAAATGCGTGGAGGGCTAGTGCGTAGCGAAAGAACGAATTGTTTCACTCATTGTGGTCCATTCGCAACAACTTCTCGCACCTAATTACTAAATAGCTTATTGGATGGAACGGCCTCATTACGGCGGAGTGGAGTGGTGTTTAGAAAGACATTCTGTACCCATTGGCAGCGAATATAAGGCCGCACTTGCAGAGCTGCTTTATCGAAATACAACGCTTTTGAGGAGACTGCTTTTAACGGCGAAACAGCAGTGCGTATATTCCAAGATCATGTGTCTTAGAAATCGCTTTTTAAACATCGGTCACACCTTTTCCAAATATTAGTAAATAGGTACAATCGAATTATTTTTTAAGCATATATATGCTGCAAAATAATTCGATTGTACCTTTTTACTAATCTTAGGAATGATATTAACGCGTCAAACTTTTCAGGTTTTTAAGAATATGATAATACGTGTAAAGAAATCTTTGAATACATTTAATTCTCATTGTTTTCACGAAGAAATGAGAGTCTACTTGAATCATGCCAATTTAAGTTGAGTAAGATGAAAATGTATAGGCCAGTAACAAGTAAAAGGTGTTCAACTGTGGACACTATATTTAGCGTAAACAAGAATGGCAAAATCAGTGTCGCTTATTTGTGAAAGCGAACATGAATGAAATTATATACATTTTATGGAATGATAGCTGTAGTTTATTTTATTAGTTATTGCTTTTTTTATTCAATGGGATAAAGCAAATATCTAATAAACAAATATTTTGTTAGATTTGAAATTCGCATAGCAATAACTAAACGTCAAAAAGCGAGATTTTATAATAATCATTAAATCCTCCTTGATGAAATCGTTGGCAACGGTTGGAAACATGGTTAGGTTGGGAATACATGCTTTTCTGTCACCTGTCATTATTATAGTTGTCTTGTCACAGGCATAGATGATATACTAGAGACCTATCTATAACTAGAGAGTCACAGGTCTTATGAATGAATGCGTCAGTATTTATTTTACGCATTATATTTATTTTACGTATTTTTACATTTTTTAGTTCACTTTTCTTCATATTTAGCCCCTGCGTGTTGAATACATAATTACTTATAGTATTACATAATTACGTTTTTGTGATAGTGGGCATACGTTTGAGACAACACTCTTATATGTATTGTTATTTTGAACATATTATTATTTTTATTTACATAGTTTGCGTACTATGGGATATTGATGTATACACATTATGAGCATTGTACGGTATCTGTTATGTGTATTCCTCGTCAAGCTAATATTCCACCGCCTGTTCAGCTTCTTGACGAAGTTTTAGTCAGAATAGAGCCATGAAATGTTAGTTGTGTTAATAAATGCTTTGTGTTACCATACATATTTTATTTTACTCTTAAATACTATCTTAATATACCTTAATGCTTTTGGAGATGAGTATAGGTGGTAGAAATAATCATCTAGACTCTATGATTCAAAATGGTGACGCTGACGTGAAATACCGTGAGCACTTTGCAAAGTATACTTGGTGAAAGTTGTCTGGATAGAATATGGAGCAACATAATTACAGGAAAGTGTTATACCTATATTACAAAGAAAGACGTATTAGTAAGTATTGGGAAAGATACTGTAAGATGATTTACCATTGCCTCCTTACGTTTGTGAGTAGATATGTCGTCTAATACATAAAATGCTATTATAACTTCAAAATTTATAGAAAATAATGGACACATCTCTTTACTGATATTAGAGGCAACGTTATAGGAAACGTCACCTGACCTACAATATTCGCGCACTTTCAGGTGGTCGGGCTAACGTTGTCATCACCGGCTGCGCAATGCACGTTTTATTGTACTGCACATGCGTGAACTTATCTCTGTGACATTACTGACCACAGATTATATACTATAACCAGATTAATGACTAACTTCAGACCTGCCCACATTGAATGCGTGAGGAGTAACTTACAACTCTTTGACTTCGTTTTCCATTAAAATCCCATAATATAAAAATATGCTGTAATTACATTTTATTTTAATAGGCTAGATCTGTCTTTTTTAGGTATTTTTACTAATTTTCGCGAAATCTAAATGCGACCCTGAATATGAACGGTTGTTTGCCGTTGTTCTTTGGTTCGATGTGTGAAAATGAAGTGAAAATGCCCGACAATTCAGCGCAAGTGAAAGAGATTACAATATGTGAGTTCGTTTGGGCTTCTGATCGCTGACTCCGATGACGGCAAGCGCTCCGCCGTGCGCAATCTGTAGCTCTGTATAGTCATGTTACTTTTAGTAAGTAACATTGTGTCTATCAAGGTTTCTATGAAATGTCATACTTGACTTTGACTTTTTGACAGAAAGAGTAATGCTCCCAAAAATTATTCTGTTTTTTTTTTTACAATAGCCAGACAGCTAGTTTTCATCGAGACAAGTATAAAAAATAATCGCTGATGAAAATTTGAGGTTCTAGACTTTGATAATACTCTTCAAATCAATAGATCCTGGCTATGAAGGCCGTAAAAAAGACCACAATTTTTATATCTTTAATATGTTTTATGCTCTATACACACCGTGGTCTGGTAAAATATGTATTCAAGAATCCAAGTTTATACGTAATGTAAACTTTTCTCAAGACCGGAACTTTGGTCAACCCAGCTTGCAGATTTATGGGGCCCAAATTTCAGTTACAATGGATGTCGGGTGAGACTATTTTGCTCACGACTGCATTGCATACTGTCCTTCGTACGCAAACATGCGGCCAGTATTAAAAAAAAAAAAACTAACCAAATGTGTTTCGTGACAGTTGTCTGTTAACTTTTTAAAAAGCACGAAGTCTTTTTGTGTCTGTGATGACGATATGTATATAAATTAGAATGCGGATAGGCTTTTATAATTTTCTTTTATATTATGTTTTGATCACCCATTTTTATGTATTTAAAGGTATTTACGGTAAAAAGTATAACTATCTATCCACCATTTAGATTTTTTTAACCATTTTCAGTTTTATTTTCAGCCTAACATTAAATATTGAAGTAAAGTAATTACGTGCTATCCCTTTATCCTTCTTCCAGACTTTTCATCTCTATGAATAATCCAAAAAAAAAATTGTCAGTTTTCTTCAATTACATTATATGATTATTATCCGTTGCAACTTAAAAAAAAAATCACTTATTTCCTTGCAGTTATGAGCAAAATTCATTCAACGTTTGAGTACATGTCTTAAAGAAGACAACAAAAACCTAATATAAAGACAAACACAGAGAGATATAAAGTTTGTTTCCAAATGTAAATAATAAATAATTAAATATATAAATAAAATAAAATTAAATATAAAAATAAAAAATAATTAAATATTTCATATCTATAGTTTAAACACCTGCCACAATCATTTCTGCACCACCCGAAGGTTGACTGGCAGAAAATGCTATTTAGCATTAAGTCCGCCTTTTGCATTGTAATTGCAGGAAGTGTTAATAAATAAATAAATAAAATAAATAAATCTATTATCCGAACTCTCAAGTGTCCGTTTGAGATCTCATTTTGAAAACTTGTGATAACCAAGTGCCGATACAAAATTTGTCCCAACTTTGTCCTTGTTTGAGTCCAGATTTGAATATTTTAACAAGACGAAGCAAACAGCCGACGATGCCAAACAATGCCTTAGTAAACAATTATTTTTAATTTCGTCCATGTTCTTCGAAGACTCAAGTGCCTTTGAGTGTGTTACTTTAATTGTTTAGAAAAATTCCCGCCTCTTGAGACATGTAATTTAAATATCTCGTAGCTTTATTTTTGCTGCGTTGCTGTTTGTTTTTAATTACGTAGTAATGTATAGACATTAATTAAGTGTAATGTTACTAATGAAAAAGTTAATTATTTCAGTAAATAAATTATGCTTATTTGCCCTTAAAATAGTATAATATTAATATAGAGTGAATTATTTTAAGCTTTTGGGACTTGTACACATAGATTTAATTATGTAACGAGTCTTAAAGATACATAATTTATTTTTAAACTCTAAGAATTCTGAATCAAATTAGCACGGACAATATCGCAATTTTGGCTTGTTTCTCCAAAATCTAATTGGGAGTCCAAACAGAGACGATACCCTTACACGTTAAATCGTTATTATTTCACAGATAGATTGTGAATAGATTACTTAAATAATAATCGGTAAATTATATTGCTCACTACGTACAACTTTAGGTAGTAACAAATGCGGAAATATTGAAGCTACGATAAAACATCAATCGACCTATCCGTAGGATAGAGTTCCATGTGACCATAGACCAAAATCGCGTTAAATAGCTAAATGGGATAAGGAATACAAATTCTACAAAACTGTGTTTTTAGAATTTTCGTATCTTATTTACTTTCGGAGATTAAGTCTAGATTAAATTCGTTGTGTTTTGAATATTCTAGGATTTATGGGACAGTTCCTCACGTTTATATACGCCCTTAGTGGAAACAAATAAAATGAAACTAGGTCGTAAAGGACACTTGTATTTTTTTATTTTTAAAAAAATTTGCAAAGAAGATGTCCTTTACATCCAAATTTTTGGGGAGAATTATATTAACCACCTAAGGTGGTATAAGGCAATTGTTGTTTTTTATGTATTTTACACCCAAAAGTTGTTATATACTTTGCTTTACTACCAAAACGAGTTCACTCTGGTAACAAAGTGGTATTTACATCCATATTTTCACGGTAAACTATGTTTAATGTCTCAAATTATGTGGGTCGTAAAAGCATTTTTTGCGAATTTCGTAAAATACAGATCGATAGAGACTTAAATCTGAGTAAAACAGTATCAAAAAGTTATTTTCGCCCAAATGTCCTTTACGCCGCTCAAAAGCCCAGAGGTATCGATATGTTATAATTAAGCTGCAACACAAAACGTAAACTACGATACAGATATTACAAAGACAAAAATGCTTACAATAAGACGAAATATATTGTATATTCTAAAATATTAAAGAAATGTATTTATAACTCAAAAAGGAACTCAAATATAAAAATTATAGCGAAAAGTGACAATAAATGTAAAGCCACATGGTCAGTAATAAAAAATGAAATAAATGCATATAATCGCAGGTACCGTATTGATATTCTAAAAATAAACGATGTAACACTGACAAAACCGACCGATATCGCATCGGCATTTAATAACCATTACATCAATTTGAATCAAGAAGCGACGCAATACAAAATACAAACTTATGATAGTAGAACTCAGAGCCAAAACGTTCATTCAATGTTCATTTTGCCAATGTCGGAAAATGAAGTCAAAGTCGAAATAAATTCATTGAAAAATACTTTTTCGGAAGGCTATGATGAAATAAATACTAAAATCCTTAAATCATGCTCCGATGAACTTATTAAAGTAGTAACATTCTTAATTAATTTATCATTCTCGACTGGAACGTTTCCAGACGCCTTAAAATCGTCCATGATTAAGCCCCTTTTCAAAAAGGGAGAACGTAGTAATATAAATAATTATCGCCCGATAACATTAATACCAATTATATCAAAAATATATGAGAAATGCATGCTTAAAAGGCTTATAACGTACTGCAATAAATTTAATATAATCCATACAGACCAGTACGGATTTCAAAAACAAAAATCCACAACGCTTGCAATATTTACACTTCTAAAGGAAATATTAACAGGTGTTAACAATAATCACTTTACTACGGGATTATTCTTTGACCTATCCAAGGCTTTTGATCTCGTCTCGCATAGCACTCTTCTGATAAAACTGGAAAGACTTGGAATTCGAGGCATAGCACTAGAATGGATAAATTCGTACCTAAGCAATAGACAACAAAGGGTTGTTATTAATAAAATTGATAAAGATCGTAATATGACACCGCATTTGTCTGAAAACCAAATTAACAGACATGGCATACCGCAAGGAAGCGTTCTCGGCCCAATTCTATTTGTATTATATATAAACGACATAATAAATATAACAAACCACAAGTGTGTCTTATTTGCCGATGATATATCTATTGTGGTGACTACAAATAAAAAAATAAATACCGTACATGATCACGAATTTGACATTAATAATACGATTGACAAACTTATAGACTGGTTGACATTACATAATTTAAAAATAAACTTGGACAAATCACTATATATACAATTTAATAAATGCTATAATAATAAATACAATCTGACATTAAACATTCCAAAAATTAAACAAGCAACACAAACAAATTTTTTAGGAGTAACGATAGACGAGGACCTAAACTGGAAACCAAACCTTGATAATATATCAAGCAAAACTAATAAATTTGTATATGCTTTAAAACATATTAAAAAAGTAACTAATACAAAAACAGCTATTATATCGTACCGCGCATATGTAGAATCTGTTCTTCGTTATGGTCTTATCATGTGGGGAAATAGCACAGATTCAAATAGAGCTTTCGTAGCGCAAAATAAATGTCCTAGGGCTATATACGGTATCCAACCTGACGATTCTTGTAGGCCTATATTTAAAAATACCGGTTTGTTACCACTACCATCGCTGTATATTTACGAAATTTGTATGTTTGTAAAAAAGCATAAAGATTATTTTAAGACAGTAAATGACGTAAGTTGTAGAAATCGGCGTGATCCAAACAGGCTTATTATGAATGATATCCCAAGATCAACAAAATATAATAAGAATTGCTTAGAAATGTGTGTACGTATTTACAACAAAATTCCTCATTCGCTAAAACAATATAATACACATTTATTTAAACGTAATCTACAAGCTTGGTTGAATCAACACAATTTTTACAGCATTAAAGAATTTTTTGAATATAAACATTAAATATTTCTTGTAAAAATTTGCATGCTATATATGTAGCTAAACATGTAAGGACTCATATATCTTTTACCATCTGTAATACCATGTTTTTATGCAAATAAATATATTATTATTATTATTATTATTATTATTATTATTATGTGTGTCGTGACATATTATCTAGGTGCATTCGCATTAAACTAAACTGACGGACTCATAAACTGCATCAAAGTTCAGGATTACTTTGAAATGATTTTTTGTATGCGAACTTTTTAGATAAAATTATATAAATATGGAGAGACTGGCTCTTAATAAAAAAAAGCAAAATTTAAAAATAGAACTGCAGTAAAACAAATGAATATAGCCGGGAACAGAAAATTTACTCGTAATATCAGATTTGCGTGTTATTTAAAGCAAAGTTTTAAATTGATTCGCATTGATTTTTTATTCTTTTGTCAATTAAATTATTGTTACCAGCAGAATTGTTGGGTTAGTTTTTTAACTCATTGAGAGTTTTTGAACCATAATATGGATATTTCGTCCGAACAAGCGGCTCAAATTGTAGCACTGGTGCGGGAGGGCTTAGATTAACGAACGATTTGTAGAAATTTAAATTTAAACCAGTCTACGGTTTCTAGAATATACAGAAGGTTTGTGGAGACAGGTTCTTACTGAAGGAGACGTGGTACAGGCAGGACTCGAGCAACCACCGGTCGTGATGACCGATTTATTGTTACATCTTCCCTGTGCTATCGAAACGATTGCACAGGGAAGATGTAACAATAAATCACGTCAGTTAACATCAAAACAGAGCTTAATGAAGTGCGTGGAGTAAATGTGAGTGCACAAACAATAAGAAGAAGGTTACAGGAAGCGGATATCACCCCTTTTAGACCAGCAAATGGTCCAAAGTTGTCTGTAGCTCACAGACAAGCTCGCTTAAGATTTGCGCGTGATCACCTAAATTTGACAGAAGAGCAATGGGCCTCCGTATTGTTCACGGACGAGTGTAGGACATGTTTATATTGTGCAGATGGTCGCAGAAGAGTCTATCGTCGACGTGGGGAGCGATATGCTCAAAGTTGCATTGAGGAGCGTGTTCCTTTTGGAGGCGGTTCGTGTATGATCTGGGGTGGCATATCGATGAATGGGCTAACGGAACTTGTGTTCATAGACATGGTCCGTCAAAACGGTAATAGAGGGGGTTTGACTGCACATCGCTACATAACAGAGATCTTAGAAGATCACGTGGTGCTTTACGTGGGATTCATAGGCGAATTCATACTTTAATGCAGGATAATGCCTGGCCGCACGCTGCTGCACAAATTCGACAATATTGCGAAGAAGTTGGGATACGTACAATGAATTGACCAGCACGCACCCCGGATCTTAATACCATTGAGCATGTTTGAGACAATTTAAAAAAAGCTGTATATGCGAGAAATCCTGTGCCCATGACAGTGACAGCACTAAGAACAGCACTTTCAGAAGAATGGGA
Organism: Euclidia mi; assembly: GCA_944739405.2. NCBI lineage: Eukaryota > Metazoa > Arthropoda > Insecta > Lepidoptera > Erebidae > Euclidia > Euclidia mi. Next base: position 27,149,722 of record OX123190.2, read on the forward strand.
CAATATTCCGCAAGATCTTTTAGTAACCCTAATAAAATCTATGCGGAACCGATTAGAATCCGTAGTAAGGGCACGTGGAGGTAATACACCTTATTAAAACATAAATAAACCCTTGCATAAAGTTTGTGTCTATTGTTAAAACCAATTTTCCTTAAATTTCTGTTTTTTCTTCAAAAAAGTCTTAAGGTCCTTTCCAGTACACAAACTTAAACTTAAGGATATGACCCTACGCTGTTTTAAAGTTCACAAACCAATCTAGAAGTTTCAATTTAAATCTGTATAGAAAGTTTGAATACTTGGTTAAAATATTTATTTCAAAGTCGTCTATTACTTTGATGCAGTTTATGAGTCCGTCAGTGTATGAATTATTATAACGTTTGTAACAATTTGAAGATGTCACAAAGCATTACGTAGTTACTTCAAGGGCGTCATGTTACAAATGGAAAGCATAGTACCTAATTCTTAGTTCCATAACTACTTCTGAATTATTATGAATTATATCAGTAAGTAAGTGTGTATTGTAATGTAAGTTTGTTCTAATTTACATACATATTATTATGGAGTATGAAATAACTTTGTAATTATTTCAGTCAGACTGTAATGCTCTCTATCCACTGACACGGAAAGAAGCAGAGTTGTGCCAATAAGATCCACTGATTTTCAACACTTTATGAATACTCCGCTCTGCCAGCCTATTCTTATTCACCAGTGAAAAGGCAGACTAAGACAAAAAATAATGATGTATTTAAAACTTAATGAACGGATATTCATGAAAATTCGCGGTTTATAGCTTGTACAGCAGAATAGCCCATGTGGTACCTAATTGTCCAACGTTCGTCTTGTCTCAACGAGCACCTACATACATGTAGCATCTAGAATACTCCAGGAGATTCGCGTATGCCATACCACCACGGGAAGTTGAGGACATCATCATGGGTTTTATTGTGGAGGCCCAACTTATTACGAGAATCTCCGAGATTGCTATATATTTTTTTTGTGTTGTAGGTTTACTAGATTTTTCATCGCGTCTTCTGTTTCCGGGTCAATTCAGCCCTAGCGGAAAAATTTTACTTCAATATTAGCTGTCAACTATTTCATTGATAAACTGCCATATTTCAACTACACACATCCAGTATTGAAGTGAGTGACCTTTCTCTTGGTTTACTAATGTTTACCATAATTTAAAATGCCATAATTTCATATGCCATACCGGTATTTGCCATAATTTCATTAGAAATAACGCTTCAGTTGCCATAATCGTGAAATGACATGAAATGACTTTCACTAATTCTATTGGTCATAATCGATCAAGTGTCATAATAATTTAAATCCATAAATGTATTTGCTATAATTTTCGTTTTCAATAATGCAATTTTCCATAACTTTTATTCACCATAATATAAATAAAGATAATTTAGTATTTGTAATAGATATTCACAGATTTTGGTAGAGGTTTTGAAATACGTTGCCGTTTTTAGGGGTTGTGAGTGATTGGGGAGGGAGGGGAGGAGGTCTCGGAAGCTCCCTCACCATTTTCACTTGCCGGAAATACTTGGTTTCCTCTGAAAAATAAAATTATCTCCAAACATCGGTGTGTATGGCACTGCCAACTTCCACATTCTTCACACTAGTTTAACAAACTAAGGTTGACGGAGCCCTGCTTCGCAGGGTTCCTATTTTCGGATTAGGGTTTAAAAGAGAACCTAACATGACCTATTTAGTTACTTAATACAGTCGCACCTAACGCTAGGTACTCGAAAGCAATGACGCACAAATTTGACATTAGCTGTCTATATCATTCATATAAGATGGCGGTTGCGTTTCGTTTCACGTTTTTCACATACATACATACATACATAGACTCACGCCTGTTTCCCGGAGGGTTAGGCAGAGACTACGGAACGCCATTTGCAACGATCCTGACATACCTCACTTGCTTCACTCACTCCCATCAAGTTTCTCATGCATGCTCTTCTGTTAAGGGTACTTCTGACTTGTCCTTTTTTCAGGATGTCTCCAATCTGGTCAGAGAACGTCCGCCTAGGTCTTCCCCTTTGTCCTGTTCCATTCACACTTGCCTTATATATCTTCTTTGTCAGTCTATCGTCATCCATCCTCTCCATGTGCCCAAACCATCTTAACATGCCTTTCTCAATGCTTGTCACTACATCTTCTTTTACCCCACACCACTCTCGTATCATACAATTATTTACTCTGTCGGTCAAAGACACACCACACATACTTCTCAGTGCTATCATTTCTACAGCATTTATTTTACTTTCAAATCTCTTCTGCCATACCCAACTTTCACTACCATACGTAAGGGTAGGTACTAACACGCCTCTATGTTACTACGTTTTTCACATAAAACCTAAATATCGCTTTTATTGATTCCACTAGTTTAATAAACTGAGGTTGACGGAGCCCTGCTTCGCAGGGCTCCTATTTTCGGGTTGAGGGTTAAAAGAGGACCTAACACAACCTATTTAGTTACTTTCACATGAAACCTAAAATTACGTTCCGTTTTGCATATTTTTTATGGTATTAGGCGGCAAACGAGTAGACGGATTGCCTGATGGTAAGCAATTACCGCCGCCCATAGACACAAGCAACACCATAGGAGTCACCAGTGCGTTGCCGCCCCTTGGGGTTGGGAAAAGGGATAGGATGAGGAGTGGGATGGGGGAGAAGGAATAGGGGATAGGGCCTCCGGCACTCTCACTCACCGAACGAAACGCAACAGTTTAGGTACTGTTACTTTACGTCAATTTTCTGTGAGAGGGTAGTACTACCCCAGTCGAGCCGGCCCATTCATGCTGAAATCAGCAATACTGGTAGTAGACCTTAAAAATTTAAATGAAGAATTTTTGGAAATTGTTTAAAAATATTTAGACGCAACTCCAACAGCCAAAATTATTTTTAGGGGATTAAAACTAACTCCCTTAAGCCCCCTACACCACCAATGCCCTCAAATACGGGCGACTCGTTTCAAAACTCAACCTCAGATTTTTTATTCACAATTAAACCTAAAACTAAACCTCATATGGCGACTATTATCTAAGCTCGACGGAGCCCCGCTATGCGGGGCTCCTAATTCTGGGTGGTTTAAAAAAAGAAACCACGAAGACTAAGTCTTCCAACCTAACCTATCCGAGTCGGATTGCACTGAATAATGATGACAATGACGGCCGGTTGGCGTAGCGGGAGTGTAAGCAACTGCTACGTTGAAGGTAGCGGGTTCGATTCCCGCTCAAGTCAAATATTTGTGTGCATGAACATAGATGTTTGTCTTGGTCTAGGTGTTTATATATAATAATAGTAATAATCTGTGGCAACCACAGCTGTCAACATCGGGTCTAAAATTTTGTTGTTTATATTTTTGAATTTATATAATTTATCAAAATTAATACATATATTATAAATCAATCTGAATTACAAGAAGATCAAAGAAATACGTATCTAAATAAAATATGTCTATATATATCACAAGCAAAACAATTAGAAAAATAAATACGATGACGTTAAAACTGTCAAAAGAAATACCAAGATATACAAATAAATAACGAAAAATGTTGACCAGAAATGCCACGATACGACTTCGAGCACAAACAACAACCCCGGGCTCGTCACTGAGCTCCGCCTCACAGCCGGCGAGGCCTACGCCAACATCGCCAGCGGCTGCAGTTGCGTCGAGCTCAAGCGACGAGTACTTCTCGCCGCCGTCGTCGCCGTCACCTGTGCGTCGGAGAGGCAGAGGCCGGCCGCCAGCCTGCCTGGGACCACGAGACCCACCCGTCTCAAACAGGGTCCTCGCTGCTGGTGGTAATGTGCAGCGCATGCGATGGACGGAATCCATCAACGAAAACGTCATGCGCGCATATTTTGGGGCTACAGAGGGGGGGACTAAACTCACTGCGTATCGCAGTCGCATGCTCCTTCTGTTTCAGGCCTTGGAACCAGGTATCAACGTTACGGCTCAACGATTATCGGATCAGGTGCAAGTTATCCAGCATAGTAACAGGCTAGATAACGTCGTACTTGATAGGCTACGCTCAGAATACTTACCTACGAGCCAGGCCGTTCACGTCCAACCCGCTAGTGCTCCCGTAAACAGAGATACACAGCGGACGGGTAATAATGCCGTTGTGGACGTGGATGATATGGTTTGTAACGTAAGTATTTAGTACAATGAGGAGGTTATGGATGCTTTGAAATGTGCGATTGAGCAATATCGGTACATGTCACCAACAATTAGGCCCCGCCTGCCCCGGTTGCCTATGCATAGACGAAATATGGCGCTGGTAGGTGCCCTTGATTCGCTATTAAGTAGTTTTCTAGAAAATAGTGAAAATCTTGGTGATACGCACAAAATTCTGTACTGCGCCGCCATAGCGGCATGTCGTATGGCAGGTGTCAAGTTCCAAGAACATGACACTGTCATGCGACAAAGATCTGCTGTCCCGGCGTGGCAGTGCAGATTTGAACGGCGTATTGCTGAGACAAGGGCACTTATCGGTAAGCTATTCTGCTTTAAGTCTGGGAATACACGTCCCAGGGTCATGCGCTTTGTGCGCCGAGCCTTCTTGGGGACTGGCATCAGTCCTCATGAATATACATCTCGGATCACAGAGCGCATTGACTTCCTAAAGCAGAAAGTCTATGCATGGGCAAATCGGATACGCAGATATAAAAAACGCGTGGACCGGTATATGTTGAATCGTACATTTCAAAGGAACCAAAAGTGGGTTTATAGAAACTGGGACCAGATTTTGGCGTAGCATATGGTCGGCGCCTATTGGCCACACTGAGGGTGGTTGGATTCGGGATGTTGAACGGGCATGTGAACATATTCCAGAGGAATTTCAGGCGAAGATGTCACTAGTGCAGTCCGGTCGTTATCCAATTGGAAATCTCCCGGACCGGATGGACTGCACAATTACTGGCTGAAATGGCTACGTAGTTCAAATGACCGTTTAGCAACCCAATTTCAATCAGCCATAGAATCTGGATCAATCCCAGATTTCATGACAACTGGAGTTACCCACTTGCTCTATAAGACCGGTAGTACCACAGAGCCCGGTAATTATAGGCCGATTACATGTTTGCCATCGGTCTATAAACTTCTTACGTCTATTCTGAGGGCTAAAATATTAAAACACATAGACTTCAATTCAATTATGTCACACACCCAGAATGGACGTAAGAAGGGGGCTCGTGGTACTAAGGAGCTCCTCCTTATTGATATGACCATTAGCCAATAAGTTCGTCGTAACCGAAAGGATCTGGCGGCATGTTGGATAGACTACAAGAAAGCGTATGATTCTGTGCCATATACATGGCTTTTGAGGGTGTTGGAGTTGTATAAAATAAATACAACTCTACGCACCTTCTTAAGGTCATGTATGGGGCAATGGAAAACGGTTCTTGGCTATCCAGGATGCCGACGGATCCAGGGTAATGGTGACCTTGTTAAAATTGAGCGGGGTATCTTCCAGGGGGACAGTCTGAGTCCGTTGTGGTTTTGCTTAGCGCTGAATCCTCTTAGTACATTACTAGAGGGTTCAGGGTTAGGTTATAGGCTACGCAGGGGCAGTCAGGTCATATCCCACTTGTTGTTCATGGATGACTTAAAGTTGTTTGCTCACACCAATTCACAGTTGATAGATTTACTTAAAATTACTGAAAGTTTTAGTACAAAATGGAATTTGGTGTGGATAAATGTGCAGTGATACATGTAAAACAAGGAAGGATGGTAGAATCTGAAGGGATTCAATTCTCAGATTCCATTAACCTAAGATCACTTCTGCGAACCAATACCTATAAATACTCGGGTATGTCACAGGCCTTATGCATTAACGATACAGACATGAAGCAATCGTTGCAAGCACGTTTCTTTGGCCGCCTGACAAAAGTGCTGAAAAGTCTTCTGTCGGGTGGCAATAAGGTTCGAGCTTGCAACGGTTGGGTCATGCCAGTTCTGATGTACTCCTTTTGCGTACTCAAGTGGACTCAGACTGAGTTAGACGCCCTGGACAGAAAGGTGCGTACAATGCTGACAGCTTACCGGATGCATCATCCACGCTCATCCGTAATGAGGTTGTATGAGTGGATGTCAAATCGCTACCACCTATTAGTTTTAATGGGTCTGTCATCCCCGTCAGCCCCAGTGTCAAGGATCTTGGCCTACACATCGACGCTGCCCTTGATTGGAGAACACAGATAGCAAATACCAGTCGCAAAGTCACAGTAACCCTGCGGACTCTATATCGCTTGAAGAACTTTCTTCCAACCAAGATTAAAACCATGCTTGTGCAGACGTTAGTTTTTCCTATAATCGACTATGGTGATGTATGTTATCTCGACCTGAATGCAGATCTGCTCAATAAACTTGACCGCCTTCTCAACAATTGCATTCGATTCATTTTCAATCTCCGTAAGTATGATCATATATCTGCTTACCGTTCCCAACTACGATGGCTGCCTATACGTCAACGTCGCAAAGTGCGTACACTGACGACTCTTTTTTCTTTCTTGAACTCTTCTCATACTCCTGCTTATCTGTCTCCTCAATTTCAACTTTTATGTTGCATTCATGACAGAAATCTCCGCTCCACTAACAATCTTCTTCTTCTCTGCCCTTCTCATAGTTCCAGCCTTGTTCATTCTTCTTTCTATATACAGGCTGTCCATCTTTGGAATGCACTCCCTCTCGAAATCAGGAAGTCTACATCTCGTGAACTGTTTAAAATTAGAGTACGCCAGCATTATATGGCTGAATTGGTAGAAGCATAATGGACTCTGTAAAGGATTCTTGTATATGTATATATTTATATATATTATAATTATCTGTAACACTTGTATATGTATATATTTATATATAATATAATTATCTATTATACTTGTATGTGTATATATGTGTTATATTTTGTATGTATATATTTATAATAATATGTAACTGTTATTATGCCTGTTAGTACATATTTATTTAGTGTGATACCTTTTAATTATGTTGCTTTAAAATTAATATTATTTGTTAAATTACTCCCTCTTTAAGCACCTACTTCAATCATCTCTGCATCACCCAAAGGTTGGCTGGTAGAGAATGCCTCTGGCATTAAGCCCGCCTTTGTGCATTACTTTTTTGTAATTGTGCAAGAAGTTTAAAATAAATAAATATATTCCGCGGAAGTGTGGAGGTCGTGGCTTTTTAAATGTCAAATCTCTACACAGAATAAGAATAAGAAGAATAAGAATAAGAATAAGAAATTTTATTTGCTCAGACATGTGTATGACATACAGAATTAGATAATACATGTATGCAAGATCTTAATTACTAAAAGTGGCTCATGACATGTCTGTCATTGCTCATGACGTGCAAATATCTTATGTACAATTTTATTGACTTATTATTTCATTAATAACTTTATAAGAACTAAATTATATAAGTATACATTAAATAACAGTCACTAATATCAATCGTCTTAAATTTTATTATAATTATTATCTATTTATTTATCATTATTTTCCTTTTCCAATGTCACACATTACATTAAATTTTATTATTATTATGATTTGCATTACAGTCTTTGTACCTTCAATTAAAATAACATTTCTAAGTGAGATAATATCGTGGTTCATATTTATTTACCTATAACAGTCACAATGAGTCGTTTAAAAATTCTGTTATACAGTAGTAGGCTTTTTGCGCCAAAAATAATTTTATCGTGTGTTTAAGTTGTGGTATAGTTTTCTCTTTCCAACTTTTGGGCAATTTATTATATATTATTGGTGCCATGCAAATAACACTCTTGCGCATAAGTGCAGTTTTTGATGCAGCCACACACAGATTGCTATCATCACGTCTATTCCTTGGAAATTTGTCTGCCATACGAGGAAACAGATGAGGATATATTTTTACGAACATTACCATTTCCAGTATATAAAGTGATGGCAACGTTAATATATGATATTTAATAAAATAATTTTTGCAACTTTCGGTAGTTTTGAGATTAAACATAGATCGCAAGCAGTACTTTTGTCGTTTAAAAATGATATCCCTATCTGTTGAGTTTCCCCAGAAAATAACACCATATCTAATGATAGACTCAACTAAACCATAATATGCCGTTAAAAGTGCTTCTATATTTAGGGAACGCGATAATTTAAATAACGCATATGCACTACTGCTTATTCTTTTCGCTAAAGCCTCAATATGAGCTTTCCAATTTAATTTATTGTCAATTGTTAAACCTAAAAATTTTGTTGTATTTGCTGTCTGTATTCTACTATTATTATATTCGATGTCAATATTAGAAAATAATGATGTTCGTTGGCTAAAATGCATAATCAAAGTTTTATTAATATTAATTTTTAAATTATTATTATTCAGCCACGTTACCGCTTCAATTAATGTATTTTTTATGTCAGTTTTATATGTGTCCTTACTCTTGCATGGTATAGTAATCGTACTGTCATCTGCAAACAATGTCATGGGATGTTTTATGGATTTTGGGAAGTCATTAATATATAGTTTAAACATAGGTGGTCCTACTACACTGCCTTGAGGAACTCCATAAGGGACAGTACGCTCACATGACGTGAAAATCTCTTCCCGCTTGGAGATCGTATTTATTCTGCTGATTTGCGTTACTTGCTTTCTGTCATGAAGGTAAGATTGAATTAGATCAAGTACGTTGCCCCTTATGCCATATGCGTCTAGTTTCTGTAGTAATATACTATGTTGCACATAATCAAATGCCTGTGTCATGTCGCAGAAAATGGCACAGACTGGTGTATTTTTATCCATGTTTGACAGAACTGTATGCAGAAAGTCGTAAATAGCTAAGTTAATTGATTTTTTCTCTCTAAATCCTTTCTGTTCATCACAGAGTATATGATTTTTGTCCAAATATGTATTAAGTTCTCTGTAAATATATTTTTCGAAAATTTTTGCAATTATTGGTATTAGCGATATTGGCCTGTAAGATTCTATTTGCTCCCTATCCTTTTTCTTAAATAGAGGTTTAACTATTGATTTTTTTAGTGCATTCGGAAATATACCTTCACTGATACTTAAATTAATAATGTAGCTTAGGGGGCTACAGATTTGCTTAGCTACACTCTTTACAATTTTAGTACATATACTGTCATATCCTACACTGTTAGTATTTTTTAAGGATGTAATAATTTTAAGTATATCAATTGGTAGACTTGGGGCCATGAACATTGAGTCTTTTCTGGCTAAAATGTGTTTAGTAACTGTGGTTCCCGAGCTAGTCATAGGTTCAATTTTATCTATAAAGTAATCGTTAAATATATTTGCAATACATTTGGGGTCTGTAATCATTTCATTATTATATCTAATTTGGTCTATTGTGTTCTTTGGTAAGTTTAGTTTTGTTTCGTTTATTATTTCCGAAGTAGTCTTAGATCTGTTTTTTGATGTTTTTATTTTATGTATATTCTGCGCGCGTTGAGTTAAATAAATAATTTTTTTAAGCAATTTTGAATAAGTTTTAAATTTATTTTTATTTATTTCGGTAGGTTTTTGTCTATATTGCCATAACAATTGACGTTTTCTTTTGCTACATATTGTTATACCATGGGAGACCCAATTAGGTCTTTTTTTCACTTTTGCAGAGATCAAAGTTTCAGGAAAGCACTGTGTATATAGGAAAGAAAACATTTCTATGAAGGCATTATAGGCAATGTTAGGGTCCTTAGCTTCATACACTTCAGCAAAAGATAGGCTACTGAGGTAAGATTTGAATTTATCGATGTTTTCTTTACTATAGTCCCGTCTAGTGGTTCGCCAATGGTTTGTAATGTTTGCAGTGCTAATCGGGCAATTGAGTAGTTGCGCTGTATGGTCAGACAAAGCCAGTTCCAAAACTATAGCTTTACGGCACCTATTAAAATTATGCGCAAAATTGTCGATGCATGTCTTGCTCTTCAAACGAGTCGGTTGACGTAAAGATAATTTTAAATTAAAATTCAATAATAAGTTTTCAAACTCTAGAGACTGCTTGCTTTTCTTCAATATATCTATATTAAAATCACCCGCCAGTATTACATTTTTAAATGGTTTTTTTAACAGAATTCGTAATAATATCTCTAATCTACTTATAAATTCATTAAAATTACTTGGATTTGGTACCCTATAAATGCATACAATTGCAATTTTATAATTTACCAGTTCTATCGCGCAACATTAAATAATACCTGTTATAGATAATTTTGCAACTTTTTGTAATTCTCTCCACTGATAACCATTTTTTTTTTCACAACCGCGAAGTATACAACATATATACTTAGCACTGACGATCGCAAGCTTGTTTGGCAGAGTAAGGAGCTTCATGGCAGGTTCTACCGGGCTCTACATGGGCCGGAAGTAGACTTATTAGCCTCGGTGAACTGGCTACGTTTCGGTGACCTCTTTAGGGAAACCGAAGGGTTTGTCTGTGCAATTGCTGACGAAGTGATCATGACGAATAACTACCGGAAATATATCCTGAGGGATGGCACTACTGATATTTGCCGTGCGTGTCACCAGCCTGGTGAATCCCTCAGGCATATCATTTCCGGTTGTTCTCGTCTTGCTAACAGTGAGTACTTGCACAGGCATAACCAAGTAGCCAGGGTCATTCACCAGCAACTTGCTCTGAAATACAGGCTTGTCGACCGTGAGGTGCCGTACTACAGGTATGTGGCAGAGCCTGTCCTGGATAATGGTCATATCACGTTGTACTGGGATCGATCTATCATCACAGACAAGACTGTTGTTGCCAACAAACCTGATATTGTGTTGATAGATCGATCAGAGCTCCGCGCAATAATTGATGATGTTGCCATCCCTCATGATGGCAATCTCGTGAAGGCTGAGAAGGACAAGCAGATAAAATATCTGGACTTGGCTCAAGAGATTGTTGACATGTGGGATGTTGATTCAGCAATTATTGTGCCGATAATCGTTACAGTGAAGGGTTTAATACCCAAGAGCCTCGCCCAACATCTTAGGAGGCTCGCGTTGAAACCTTGGGTCAGGGGCCTGATATAGAAGGCAGTACTGCTGGACACGGCACGCATAGTGAGGAGGTTTCTTTCTCTCGAGCCCTAACCACCAGTAGCTTGGAGCCTGTTCTCGATACTAGTGGGTTTCCATAGGATATTATTATATTTTTAAATGTATTTTTTTATATATCATATATTTAAAAATGTGTTAATATTTTATGAGAAAAATATGAAATAAAGAAAATAATAATAATAATAATAACACCACTCATAAACTTTATTTTGATCGCGCCATCCTAACAGACAGAACAATTGTCTATGACACGCTGCGCACAGCACTAGGCGCCCCCCGCCGCGCCTTCTGGACGCCGCGCCGCACGGGCGCCGGCGCACAAGCGGATGCACTGACAGTTGGTTGACAGAAACAGCAAGACACACTTTTTGAAGGGCGCGCCCAGGCTTGTCGGAATTTACAGTTTTGTAACGAACCATATCACATTTACGCGAAATACAGTCCTCTTTGCACAGTATCGCATAGTTTACTTGTATATGGATTATACATTGGTCCATTCGAAGCCATCCATACGTGATTGAAGACCGTCGCCATAAACACCATCTTTACAAGAAGCAACGTGGCCACTTCTAGAAAAATCATCACGGCGAGGACAACGAGAGTCGAAGACAGCCACGACGGTCTCAGCGCAGCACAGCATCAGGATAACAGATAATCAGACCAATTATTTTTTCCTTTATTAACTTTTCAACTGATTTTTTCAAATTGCTACAGCAATTACTGAATCAGACTTTTCAGACTCATATTTTCATGATAATTGCATTATCAAACTAAGTACAAATTTATTTCAATCAAAAATAAGCAAAAATATTCACAAAATATCAGCATTTCATAACCTCTCATGTCAATCCTTCTCATCAAATTAGCCCTTTTTTCATAATACTAAAACCAAAATAACATTCCCCAGCATCTGGATAGCTTGCCAAGCCTAAATTGCCAGCCGCCTGCCTCAATAAGGAGCCCCCACGTGGTCATCCCACGCGCATGCGGCCTAGGGCTTCGCCCACCACGTGTTAGCTGTGCACTCAAACTTTGCACAGCCTTGCTTTCTGCCGCTTGCTGCTATAATTTAAGTATTGCACAACTATCTACACAAATTCTGTGATAACATTTCCTGCTCATATTTTTCTTATTTCTTTTGCAACATTGTGTGTCCTTAATTCATAGCAATGGCCACTAAAGGTAATAAACCTGATGATACAGAATTAATCAAACAACGTGGCATTGTTAAAAGGAAACTCACATTATTTAAAAAATATATTAACCTCATTCTGCCCAATAATAAATTAACAGATATCCAAGTTATTGAGCTAAAAAACAGACTTTTGGAGTTTAAAACAATACATAAAACTTTCCAGGACGTTCAGACACTTATTGAATTGAACGCTGACATCTCAGAGTTCACCGATGAACCAGACCCAGAAAGTGAACAATTTGAAAATGATTACCAGTTGTTGGTGGCACAGGCTTCCCGGCTTATTCAGTTAAATGACAAGCTGGTAACTAATCCAGAGTCAGACAAGGATCATTCAGGTGGGACCAAATCATTTATTAAACTACCCACTATTGACTTGCCACACTTCTCGGGTGATCATCAGGATTGGCTTGAGTACAGAGACACATTTCAATCACTTATTACGCATAGAACATTAGATAACATTCAAAAGTTTCACTACTTGCGTTCCTCACTATCGGGCAGTGCATCATTAGTTATAAAATCACTAGAAATTACAGGTGACAACTTTGAGGTAGCGTGGAAATTGTTGTGTGAAAGATATGATAACAAACGACAGCTGATAGGAAATCACATTCATGCATTATACAACTTAAATAATATTGAAAAAGAATCCTCGGTGTGTTTGAGACAATTAATTGACACAGTTCAGAAAAACCTCAGCGCATTAGCCACATTAGGTGAAAAAATAGAATACTGGGATACATTAATAATATATTTAGTGTCAAGTAAATTTGACTCAAACACATTAAGATATTGGGAAGAACACAAAAACACACTCACAGACATGCCCACACTTGAGTGCCTGAATAAATTTTTAAGAGGTCGTGCTGATGTATTAGAAGTTTTAGAACAATCAATTATTAACAACAATAGCAAATCAGATACTCAAGTGGGACAAAACACAAAGTCATTTACAAAAATGAACACACAAAAAGTACCCACATGTCCTTTGTGTAAACAGCATCATCTATTATTTTCTTGTGAAAAGTTTAGACAGATGTCCATTGAACAAAGAATCAGAGAGGTACAGAGATTAAAAATCTGCTCCAACTGTTTAAAACCTGGTCATGACAACAAATTATGCAGAAGAGGGACATGTAAGTACTGCAACAAAAAACATAATACACTTTTACACTTAGATGCACAAAAACCATCATCTGTCACATTAACTAGTTGCACGCAGAACAAAACAATATTACTGTCAACTGCACAAGTCAAAATATATGACAAACAAGGAAAACCACATATGGTACGAGCACTACTAGACAATGGCAGCACCTCAAGCTATATAACTAGGCACTTGTGCTCAAAACTGGGCTTACCCATTCAAACTATAGACACCATGGTCACTAGTATTAATAATCAGTGCACAAACATAACAAAAAATACTAACATTCACATTCAATCAGCACACAATAAAAATTACAGGACGGACATTTTATGTCTTGTGATTAACCAAATTTGCAGTACAGTTCCACATACATACATAAACAAAGATACCATTCAAATACCTAGTTGTATACAACTGGCAGACCCTGACTTTAACATTCCAGCCCCTATTGATTTATTATTGGGTGCAGACATATTCTGGGAAGTCATGGGTACTGGAAGATTGGAATTAGGAAAACAGCAACCAGTTCTACAACAAACAGATTTAGGCTGGTTGATATCAGGCTGCATTTCAAATACTCATATTCAAAATAAAATTCAAAACTCATTCTTTGTTAATCAGATCTCAGATAATATAAACAAATTTTGGGAATTAGAAAACATATCTACTCCTTCAGACACACCTCACATTACTCAGCTATCATGTGAAAAAATATTTACATCAACTACAACTCGCAATGCTGATGGTAGATTTGTGGTCACTATACCGTTCAAACAATCGCCAGAGTGCTTAGGCCAGTCATATAGTCAGGCAAAGATTCGTTTCCTTAACATAGAAAAACGATTTAAATCAGACCCTACATACAAACAACAATATCTAACTTTTATGCAAGAATACCTTGACCTAGGTCACATGACTAAAAACACAAACAGTAACAGTCTGACACCTTCATATTATATACCACATCATGGTATAATACAAAACACCAGCACCACAACAAAGTTCAGGGTGGTTTTTGATGCATCGGCACGCACATCTAACAAAATATCACTTAATGATATACAGGCAATAGGACCAGTAGTACAAGATGATTTGATTTCTATACTTATTAGGTTCAGACAACACAAATACATAATATCAGCTGATATTGAAAAAATGTTCAGGCAAATATCCATCGTAGAAAACCAACGATCATTACAACAAATTGTATTTCGTTTCGATGAGTCAGAACCACTGAAAACCTACACATTAAATACAGTAACGTATGGGACAGCTTCAGCACCCTACCTCGCTACACGTTGTATCAGACAGGTTGGGTTGGACTGCCAACATGACAAGGACGTGTCGGAGATCATCATACATGATTTTTATTGTGATGACCTGATTACGGGCTCAGACCGGAAGTCTCGGTTAATAGAAATAGCAATGTCAGTAAATGCAGCTCTAAAATCAGCACAATTCCATCTCAGAAAGTGGCAGTCCAACAGTCCTGATATTTTACAAAAAGCAAACCTATCATCAGATTCACTTCACAGTACCACAAATTTAGGTAATAAAGACCCATCAAAAACATTAGGTATATACTGGAACCAAAATCAAGATACAATAACATACTTAACAGACATAGAAGACTCGGTTGATTACAATATTACAAAAAGGAAAATATTGTCAATCATTGGCAAAATATTTGACCCTTTGGGCCTTTTAAGTCCTTCAGTCTTAGAAGCCAAAATAATAATGCAAAAGTTGTGGTCACAAAACTTAAAGGACAGCAGTGTCCCTCATGACATAGAAATACTATGGAAAAAGTTCATACAATCACTATCAGCTTTAAAACAATTAGTCATACCGAGACGAGTTTTCTATGATTCACTCAAACATATACAGCTACACACTTTCTGTGACGCCTCTCAGCACGCCTATGGCGCCTGTGTATATGTGCGCACACACACCACAGATGGTGAAGTGTACGTACGGCTACTAACAGCCAAGTGCAGAGTGGCACCACTAAAATCATTAACAATTCCACGACTAGAACTATGTGCAGCCCTCACAGCTGTTCGCCTTTACAAAAAGGTCATTGACTCTCTCCGTAATTCACACATAATTTCAGACTGTTTCTTTTGGAGTGATTCCATGATTGTGCTGTCCTGGATAAAGTTGCCACCACACAAACTAAATGCATTTGTAAGTCACAGAATTAATGAAATACAAACAATAACACATAAACAAACATGGCGATATGTACCTACAAAACAGAACCCCGCAGATCTCATATCTAGGGGTGTCACAGCATCAACACTCATACATTCAGATTTGTGGTTCTCTGGTCCAGACTTTCTTAGGAATGATGATAGCAGCTGGCCAACATCACCTGGGCACAGCAGTTGTTCTGACCTTCCAAAACCCCAGAGCCACAAAAACACTATTCAATGTTACTCACAGACAGACAACAATTCATTCATTTACAATTACTCTAACTTCACAAAATTAACACGCATAACTGCATACATATTGCGATTTATACATAATTGTAGAACAAAAACACAAACAAGTAATTCAGCTTCAAACACCTTTATTTCATTAACAACAAAAGAACTATATCAGGCCAAATTAAATTTAGTAAAAATGTCACAGTTAAATTCATTTTCTTTTGAATATGAGTTACTTTCAACAAATAAAACATTACCAATAAAAAACAGATTAATTTCATTACATCCATTTTTTGATCGGGCCGGCGCAGTTATTCGCGTGGGCGGCAGGCTCGCTAATTCGCGATTTCAATATGATAAAAAGTATCCAATGCTTTTACACGCTAATCATCACATTTGTAAACTCATTTTTTCCACTCAACATATAAAACTTCTCCATGCTGGTCCACAGCTGTTGCTCGCCCACATACGTGAAACATATTGGCCTATCAGTGGTCGCAATCTAGCCAGAAAGACAGTACAATCATGCATCACATGTAGACGCTTTCAAGGAAAAACAATTACACCAATCATGGGTAATTTACCTGAGCCACGCATGCACTCTGATTTCGCATTTAATAACGTCGGTGTAGATTACGCCGGGCCAATCATGATTAGTAATCGTAAGGGGCGTGGTAGTCAGTTGATAAAGTCATACATATGCATATTCGTATGCCTTGCAGTTAAAGCTATACACCTGGAATTGGTTACCGATTTGACAAAGGAATCTTACTTAACGTCACTAAATAGATTCATCAGCCGCCGAGGAAAACCTGCTCACATATATTCAGACAATGGCACTAACTTTGTAGGGGCGTCAAATGTTATCACGGGGTTTTTGGCGAAGAATCAGAATTTGATAAGCAACCATGTGGCAGAACAAGGCATCACTTTTCATTTCATTCCTCCATACTCCCCACACTTTGGTGGGTTATGGGAAGGCACAGTGAAGTCAACAAAACATCACCTTAGGCGAGTCTTGGGCTTGGCACATCTCACGTATGAAGAAATGTACACAGTCTTATGTCAAATTGAAGGCATTTTAAATTCAAGGCCCTTAACGCCTCTATCGTCTGACCCGTCTGATCTCACCGCTCTCACTCCATTTCACTTCTTAATCGGTCGATCATTATCTGTACTACCTCAGCCACCACTGGCTGACTGTAATCCGCTGCATATACCCAGATACAAACGCGTGGAGCTCCTGCGTCAACACTTTTGGACTCGATTCTACAAGGAGTACATTTCACAACTTCAAATCAGAACAAAATGGAAGAAGTCGTCCGGACAGCTGACAGAAGGCACCCTGGTCGTCGTGAAAGATGACGCTCTCCCACCAGCCCGCTGGGTACTCGGGCGAGTAACACAGCTCCATCCGGGGTCCGACGGAGTCACAAGAGTGGCCGACATCAAGACCAGCGGCGGCACTATCAGAAGAGCATTTAACCGGATATGCCCTCTCACTGGCGGCCCGGCAGAATGTCTATGACACGCTGCGCACAGCACTAGGCGCCCCCCGCCGCGCCTTCTGGACGCCGCGCCGCACGGGCGCCGGCGCACAAGCGGATGCACTGACAGTTGGTTGACAGAAACAGCAAGACACACTTTTTGAAGGGCGCGCCCAGGCTTGTCGGAATTTACAGTTTTGTAACGAACCATATCACATTTACGCGAAATACAGTCCGCTTTGCACAGTATCGCATAGTTTACTTGTATATGGATTATACAACAATCCATTTCAATAGACCTGACATAACTCTAGTTGATAAACAAAATAAAACTACTTATCTTATAGACATTGCTGTTTCCAATACACACAATTTACAAAAAACGATTACCGAGAAAATAAGCAAATATTCTGAACTAAAAGAAGAAGAAGCCAGAATTTGGCGCCAAAGTACAGTTTATGTAGTACCTATTGTTATTTCTACTACTGGTGTTATCCCTAAGCACCTTCATCATAGCCTCAAATGAATAGATTTAAAGGAAGCCTTTACGTAACCCTACAGAAAGCTGCCATATTAAATACTTGCAGAATTGTCCGTAAATTCATGTCACTTGACGAAAATGAAACACCTCAAGCCACAGCCTCAATGTAACACACACAGACTACATTTACTTGGTGTCTACCCGTAAATGTAGTAAAACCAGCCAAGAGCTGAGAAAAAACAAAAGAAAACCAAATAATAATAATAACTGGCAACACTAAAAGTCAACAGACACAATTTTCTTACCTAAATTTTGTATTGATTTATTTTACATTTATTTTACATACGTGATAAACACAATTGTGTAAATAAATAATATCACAAACTTCTTTAAAAACCAAAAAGAAAAACACTACAAAGTAAATATCAAGAAACCAAAATGACATCAGATGTCAAAAATGTAAACAATGCAAATAAAGTAAATACAAGAGTAAATACGAATACATGTAAGGAAAAATGTTGACTAGAGCCAGAGCAGCGGCACAAATAAGACCCCCGGACTCGTCACTCAGCTCCGCCTTGCAGCCGCCGGCGCCAGCAGCGCCGGCCATTGCAGAGGCGTCGAGCTCATCGAGTGATGAGTATTTTTCCCCGCCGACGACACCAACACCAGCGCTCCGCCGGGGAAGAGGCCGGCCGCCGTCACGCTTGGGACCCCGAGACCCACCGGTTTCGAACAGGGCCCCCGCTGCCGGTGATGATGTGCGCCGCATGAGATGGACTCAATCGATGAATGAGAACGTCATGCGGGCATATTTTGTGGCTACAGAGAGAGGAACCAATCTTACGGCGTACCGTGACCGCTTACTGCCTCTGTTTCAGGGCTTGGAACCGGCTGTTAATGTATCGGCACAACGACTGTCGGATCAAGTGCGAGCCATTCAACGCTGTCACCTGTTGGATGACGACGCACTTGAGAGGCTACGCTCAGACTTGCGAGGTATCCCTGAAATCACACCCTCCACGCGCAATGAGGCTCCAATAGCGCACGCCTCACTCAGGGCACAAGAAGAAGGTGAGGAAGTGATAGACAGGGATATACAAGTAAGTACCCAATGCATTGATAAGATAAGGAGTACTTTGGAGTGCGCCATTGGGGAATATCGGTATGCTACATTAGAAAGTAGACCCCGATTGCCGCGTTTACCCACGCATAGAAAAAATATAGCGCTTGTGTGTGCCCTGGATTCACTATTGCCTACTTACCTAGACACTAGTGAAAATCTTAGTGATACACACTCAACTCTATACTGCGCAGCCGTAGCGGCGTGTCGAGTAGCTAATATTAAAATACAAAGCAGTATTACTATTGCTCCTCGAGATGCCGTTCTGGCTTGGCAGCGTAGAATTGAGCGTCGTATTGCTGAGACCAGGGCACTCATAGGCAAGCAAATCTGCTTCAGTTCGGGCAATACTCGCCCGAGAGTGATGCGTTTTGTGAGTCGGGCGTTTAAGGGGACAGGACTTTGTCCTCAAGAATATCCGTCACGGGTCACAGAACGCATCGACTTCCTGAAGCAGAAAATCTATGCGTGGGCGAATCGTATCAGGCGGTACAATAAGAAGGTTGACCGATATTCCCAAAATCGCGCATTCCAAAGAGATGAGAAGTTGGTTTATAGGAATTGGGAGCGATCTGAACCAGGTGTGGATGATGGGCGTCGACCAGATGATGCGAACACGATTGCGTTCTAGCGCAGCTTATGGTCAACTCCCATCAGCCATACAGAGGATGACTGGATTAGGGATATTGAGCGATCATGTGAGGTAATACCTCACATGGAGCCTGTAGCCATAGACGCCAGTGATGTAAATTGTGCAGTCCGTCCGTTAGCCAATTGGAAATCTGCAGGACCGGACGGGTTGCACAATTTCTGGTTAAAATGGCTACGCAGTGCACATGTTCGCTTGGCATCCCAATTCCAGTCATCTCTGGACTCAGGATCGCTGCCAAGTTTTATGACAACTGGCGTAACTCACCTGCTCTTTAAGTCTGGTAGTACCACGGAGCCTACGAACTATAGGCCAATAACTTGCCTGCCTACAGTGTATAAATTTTTTACATCCATTTTGAGAACAAAATTGGAATCACACATATTTGGAAATAAGATCTTATCTGTATCTCAAAATGGATCTAAAAGCCGGGCACGTGGTACTAAGGAGCTACTCCTTTTCGACATGGCCATTAGCCAACAGGTGCGCCGTAGTTGAAAGAATTTGGCGACATGCTGGATAGACTATAAGAAGGCCTATGACTCTGTGCCACATACGTGGCTTTTGAGGGTGCTGGAGTTGTACAAAGTAGATGCAACTCTATGCACCCTCTTGAGGGCATGTATGGGGCAGTGGAGTACGGTTCTTCACTATCCAGGGTGTCGACAGCCTTGCGGGTATGGCGTACCTATAAAGATCAAGCGGGGTATTTTCCAAGGCGACAGTTTGAGTCCACTATGGTTTTGCCTAGCACTGAACCCGCTGAGCACTTTGCTCGAAAGTTCAGGGCTAGGCTATCGGTTGCAGACTAGAGGTCAGGTTATTTCTCACCTCCTTTTCATGGATGACCTAAAACTATTTGCCCCCACTAACCTCCAATTAACTGAGTTACTAAAGATAACTGAAAGCTTTAGGAATTCAATAAAAATGGAGTTCGGTGTGGTATAAATGTGCGGTCATGCATGTAAAGCGAGGCAGGAGTGTGGAATCTGATGGTATAGAGCTTTCAGATTTCACACAACTTAGATCTCTCTCTGCAACGGAAACCTACAAATATCTGGGTATGGCGCAGGCATTAGGCATTGATGACGCTGGCATGAAACAGGCGTTGCAGGCACGTTTCTTTGGCCACCTAAAGAAAGTCTTAAAAACTTTTTATCAGGCGGAAATAAGGTGCGTGCCTGTAACGGTTGGGCCATGCCGGTCTTAATGTACTCGTTCGGCATACTCAGATGGACTCAAACATAATTGGACGCCTTGGATAGGAAAGTTCGCTGTCTACTTACGACATACCGGATGCATTACCCGCGTTCGTCGGTGATGAGATTGTACATCCCGCGGAAGTGTGGGGGTCGAGGCTTCTTAAGTGCCAAGAACCTCCACAATCGCGAGGTGTGCAATCTCAGGGAATACTTTCTTCATACCAACGCGGGTGTGCACCGAGATGTGGTCGCTGTGGACAGAAGGCTTACCCCGCTGGGTCTGGCCAAAGAGAACTGGCGCAAACCTGCCGTACTTGGTGTAGAGGAGCGCAGGGAAGTATAGAAAGGTAAAGAGCTGCATGGACGATTTTACCGGGCCTTACATGGGCCCGACGTAGATTTCCCAGCGTCGGTATCCTGGCTGCGTTTTGGCGATCTTTTCGCCGAAACAGAAGGTTTTGTATTTGCAATTATGGACGAAGTTGTCATGACGAACAACTACCGGAAGTATATTCTGAGGGATGGGACGGTTGAAATATGTCGGGCATGTCGCCAGCCTGGTGAATCGCTATAGTATCCGATTGTTCTCGTCTTGCCAATGGCGAATATTTGCATAGACACAACCAAGTAGCCAGGATTGTCCACCAGCAACTTGCCTTAAAGTACCAACTTGTCGACTCTGAAATACCGTACTACAGGTATGTGCCCGACCCAGTTCTTGAAAATGGTCGTTTTACTCTGTATTGGGATCGGTCTATCATTACTGACAGAACTATTGTGGCTAACAAGCCGGACATAGTGGTGATAGACCGATTAGAGCGCCTTGCAATGATCATCGATGTCACCATACCCCATGACGAGAATCTCGTGAAAGCCGAAAAAGATAAACAAATGAAGTATTTGGACCTGGCTCACGAGATTGTCGACATGTGGGATGTTGACTCGGCGATCATTGTACCGATAGTCGTGACCGTAAATGGCCTTATTGCCAAGAGCCTCGACCATCACCTCAAGAGGCTCTCGTTAGACGGCTGGATCAAGTCCTCTATACAGAAGGCAGTATTGCTGGACACGACACGCATCGTACGGAGGTTCCTTTCTCTGGAGCCCTAACCACCGGTAGCTTGGTCCCTGTGCCCGATGCCGGTGGGTCACCGTGGTCCCATTTTATATAATTAAATTTATTTTTAAATGTTACATTTATTAAGTATATAAAATGTGACAATGAGAAAAATGTTTAATAAACGGAATAATAATAATAATAATTTATTTATTCACAAAAATACAAAAGGTACGTATACTACAATTCGTCTTAAATTAGATCCATTAGTATAACTAGCCTTATCTTAATATATAAAATCCTTGCGTTACTGACTGACTGACAGACACGCTACAGCCGAAACTATTGGGCGCAGGAAGCTGAAATTTGGCATGTATGTTCCTTGGGGACCGTAGGGGAGCACTAAGAAGGGATTTCCCGAATTTCCCACGGGATCGGCCAAAACGGGTAAATTAAAAAAAAATGCAGGCGTAGCTACTGGCGTCCTCTAGTGTCTTATATTTAGTTTTACATTATATCATAAGTACATTGCTAATAAAAACAATAGTGTACATAAAGCCTCTTAATATACATATATGTATTTGCAATATTGGCAAAAACTAGGATTGCGTTATAACTCAAGTAGTTATCGACTACCTGATCGAACTAGGTTAGACCTGTGTTTCGAGCTGACGCTTGATTAAAACTTAGAGACAAACGACGACATTATGTACATGTTTGTATGCTAATATTATAACATAGTGTGTAAGTAATTAAGGTTATCAAGATTTAGTATAATTTAGGCAGACTATTTATTATAAATTAATAATATAAAAACGAAATAAAATAAAAATTCACAAACATTACACTTAATATTCCACATGTCACTTAATACGAAATATAATAATAATATTATTTAGACAAAATTGTTAAAGGTCATTTTAAAACTTCTAGTAATTTTTCTGTGTCGTCGTAATTGAGTTTTTGTAAATGTTCTGTTACTGTTGTACTGCATATTTTATAGCTAAGACTATATATATTAGCCTAGAAATATGTAGAATCTTTTAACAAAGACATGATTTGTATGAGGTGTTACACAAACAAGGTCCTTTCTTCTTCTTTCAACAGGAATTGGAGAATATGGGAGTTCAGTGTGCTGTTTTTGTATGATACTGAGTATAAATAGTTGGCGCACTGTTAGCACGTTGCATGACAAATAGAGTTGGTGTGTAGGGAATTTAAAGCGACGAAATGTAGCCACTTTAAGAATTGCTCTTTGTGCTCGTTCTAGCGGCAATAGAACTGATTTAGCCGCGCCACCCCACGTTGTAATGCAATATGTTAGTATGGATTGACACAAAGCTAAATAAACCTGTTTTATTAATTTGTAATCGGCTATGTTACGAAGTTTTCTGAAAATATAAATTAATTTACGCGTTCTCGCGCATACAATATCAATGTGTTTACGGAAATTTAGATTTGTGTCGAGTGTTATACCTAGATATTTAATATTGTCAATTTCAATTAATGCGGGACAGTACATGTTAGGTCAGCGTGCATTTTACAGTTGTGTGCATAAATATGTAGGTTAACAGGTGATGGATTAGTATTTCTCATTCTCCCCACCGTGGGATCTCCACCTTGTCGTGGTGGGGGAGCTCAGTAACCGTGGATTGATCACCCGCGGTGAAGCTAAGAGGGATCCAGGAGGGGACGCTCCGCGTGGGCTTGACGGGGCCTGCGCAGGATGCGTCCAACGGTGCGGGTGCGGGGGACAAAACTGTCTGTCCCTCGCAGTCGGGTGAGGTCGCGGGAGGAGAGGCGTGTCGGTGTTGCGTTGCCGCGCGCCCTATCTCCCGCGACCAAGTGGGGGCGCGCCATTCGATGCGTCGAGGTGGGGCCGCAGAGGAAGAGGAGATGCGGTGTTGCGTTGCCGTCCTCCCTATCCTCTGCGGCCGCTGAGTGTTTTGGCGGCGGAGCCCAACACCTTAATCCGCCGCCAAGGGAGTTTTGTTCGGGGCCCGCCTGACCATCTGGCGGGCCAATACCCGTCGGGGGGTAGCGACGAATGCTTATACAAATCCCTACCCTTCTACACACGGGTACATGAAGAACACGGGTTGGTTTTTAGTCAGTTGTCGCACGAGTGATTGATTTCCACGGGGTAGCCGGGATCGATCACTCGCCGAGCAATTAAAGAGAGATAATTAGGTTGACTTACGGGAAATAAATTAAAAATATCACCAGGAAAGTTTAAACTCGCTTTATAATACCAGTTATACACATACAACAAAAGAGACTATTATCCAGGGCGTGAGTACGTTGTTGGCACTTCACAGGTCTTCAGATGGTGTACTCAGCTTTGGTGGTGTTGACTGGAGCAAAGAAGGGCGAAACCTCGTGTGTCCCTGGTATATATAGGACCGACGTGGAGGGGCGCGAAGGAACGGCCCACTGCTGTGCGTCACTCGTAGCGAGGCTCGCGGCGCCGGGGCGCGGTGACGTCACACCCCCCCCCCCCCGTTAGGCCGGGATTTTCCCTAAGGAAAATTCTTTAGCCCAACGGGCGTAGCAGCCCTGAAGATACTCCCTGAAATTAGAGAAAACAAGGGCATGAGTACCTTGAACAAGTGACAACCCTATACGCTAATTAGGATACCTAAATAATAATGACCCACGCTTGCATTCTTCACGCGTACAACGGCAGTCTGAATTTGAACATAAACATTTATCATTCATAATTCATCACACATACCTACATGTAAATGCCGAGTCCAGTGTAATAGCTTAATATTAAAGATAACAATCTATGGAGAAGCGCTTAGGGTAATTATTAGGTAATAATGATTTGTAGATATAAGAAACTTGATCTAGCCCTACGACTTATAAATCTTGGGTTCGGCCTTTGCCACTAGATAAGTAAACTTTTTGAATATAGTTAGGTATAACAATAGATTTTTCGTAAAGATGAACAAAAATAATATAAGCCCCAGACACGACCGGACCGCTCAATGTCAAAGGAAAGAAATTAATAAATATTTTGCTCTAATTAATAACTACAACACGACCAATAAACACCTTTTGAATGTAAACAATGGTGAATCATTAGTTAGGCATTTATTTATCGGCGCGTCGCTGAGTGAACGCGCGTGCGTCATAACGACAACTAGGTAGGTACGATCTAAATGGTAGGTACTATTCGACTGTTCCGAGCTCGCGACGCACGGTTAATCACCCTGAATGTTTATAAAGTACCTATAATAACAATTTGATTATGGAATTTATACAGAATTAAGAATAACAACAGAACTTCAGAACAAGGCACGGCGAAAACAATACGCCAATCAAGATGCATTTCAACAAATAGATTGCGGAAAGAAAATACACATGCGAGAATCGAACCACAGACCGATCCGACAACAACTTTTTAACCACTGAGCCATAACTGATAGTTAGATAAACAACAGATTCTTTGTAACAATATTACATGTAATAAACTTTATTACAATTAATAACTGAAACATTTATTCATTTTATGTTAGCATGTTTACATAAATCATTAACACAACACAATGCCTTATCTTGTGAGCTTCGACTCGAAAACAAAAGAACCATTGTTGGCCTACACAAATAATTATGTAGGTAATTATAACTTTGTATAGATATGCGTCTTACATTGTTGTTTTTATACTTTTATTATTCTTTGTAATTAATCAACTTTAAATCCTTGATGTGCCATTCGCCTAAAGGTTTTCCGGCCATGTCGTTAATTTTGTATACTAGAGGTGACTTTTTTGAGGCAATCTTACATTTAATAAATTTAGGCGCCAATTTCTTGCTAAAGTATTTATCCTTGTCACTAAGTAGAAACGTTCTGCGCCAAACTATATCACCGACATTGAATTCTGCCGGTTTACGGCGAAGATTATAAGATGAACAATTTCGTTGGTGGGCCGACAACAGAGTTGAATGTACCTTCTCGAAAATAGAAGATAAGTAGCCTAAAGTTTCGGCATAGCCGTCCCGTGGTTCAAGCACCATATTGGAATTAAATTCCTTGTCAATATACTGAGAACCACATGTTATGACCTCCCTACCAAAAACAAGGAAATTAGGAGAATAACCAGTAACCTCACTAACTGCGCAGTTAAGGGCGAATTAAACTTTAGTGATTAGAGTGTCCCAGATTCGATGATCAGATTCTATGAAAGTTGAAATAGCTGTCATAATGGTCTTGTTGTAACGTTCAACTGAGTTAACGTGGGGAGTATACAACGGCGTAAAATGCAAATTTGGAATTTTATATTTTGACAACATACTTTTAAAGGTTGCGCTAATAAATTGTTTACCGCTATCCAAAACAATAGTAGATGGAATTCCATGCACCAAAAATACATTTTCCTCTAGAATTTTTGTTATCACTTCTGCAGTTGCCCGTTTAATGCGGAAAAGTAAACAATATTTAGAGAAACAACAACTGACCACAAATATAAAAGTGTTTTGTTTTCTGCTGGGAGGCAATGGACCAATCAAATCAATACTAATCGTCTGAAAGGGCTTTTGACATGATTTGGGTTTTCCCATTAGACCTAAATTTGGGTGATTTTGGTGTTTATGGGTGATACAAGGTTCACATGAACTGACGAACTTGACAACATCGGTGTACATACCAGGCCAAAAGTAATTAAGTGCGAGACGTTTGTATGTCTTAAAAATACCCAGATGTCCAGCAGTGGGCGAAGAATGATTCTCCCTTAGAATGTCATTTCTTTGGTCAGACGGAATAACCTCTTTCCATTGAAATTCTCTAGTGAGAGGGTTTAATGTTTTTTTTAAAACAATACAATTTATTGTTTATTACTTGATAGTTAACAAAGGAAGTCGGAGAACTTAAACAGCCTTTATAGATATTTAAATACCAAGGACCATTACTAGAAACTGGTAAATTCTGATTAGAATTAATATCTATATTTATGTTATTAGCAATAGCAGAAACGGGTAAAGAGCGAGACAGAAAATCAGGTAAAACGTTATCGGAACCCCGACGATGACGTATTTCGAAATTATAGGAAGATAAGCGAACTCCCCATCTGGCTAACCGGCCTAACGGGGGGGGGTGTGTGACGTCACCGCGCCCCGGCGCCGCGAGCCTCGCTACGAGTGACGCACAGCAGTGGGCCGTTCCTTCGCGCCCTTCCACGTCGGTCCTATATATACCAGGGACACACGAGGTTTCGCCCTTCTTTGCTCCAGTCAACACCACCAAAGCTGAGTACACCATCTGAAGACCTGTGAAGTGCCAACAACGTACTCACGCCCTGGATAATAGTCTCTTTTGTTGTATGTGTATAACTGGAATTATAACGCGAGTTTAAACTTTCCTGGTGATATTTTTTATTTATTTCCCGTAAGTCAACCTAATTATCTCTCTTTAATTGCTCGGCGAGTGATCGATCCCGGCTACCCCGTGGAAATCAATCACTCGTGCGACATTGGGGCCCAATAGAATTTTTAATTATATTTTTAAAACGTAAGTTGGCACTTTACAGGTGAGTGAAATAATTTCTTTTTCTCTTGTATATTTTTCTCCTGTGTGTGCATATATTCTGGTGTGTTGAATTGCGTACAGGTACAGTTTCTATCTATTTTGGTTGGCCATAAGCAATTTAACTGTGTAAATAACATAACGGTGATTTAATTAACGTCGGTCTAAAACCACGTTTCACCGTGGGCAGCGTGTCGAGCCGTCAACCGGTTCTAACCGCTTAGCCGTTGAACTAACGAGACTCGTGTTCGTGAAAAAATATTGTGATTCAACCTTTGAGTGACCTTTAAGAAATTTTTTTTAATCCTTTACCAATCATCACACCATTGTATAATTTAGTGTATTTCAGCTTTTTTTAGCACGGTATTCGATTTTCTGACAGTCCCTTTCGTCCTTCTCCCGAGGCGGAGGGACTCCATGAGGATTTTCCAACATGACACCAAAAAAAAAAAGTATTTCTCATTCTAAATAATATGTATTTCGTTTTGTCAACATTTAAGGTTAGCAGATTTTGGTGTAGCCAGTTTGATACAATATTAAAACCATTCTGGGCGTGGTCGTAAAGCTCAGAATATGTATTGGCTGAGAATAAAAGCGCTGTGTTGTCCGCATATGATATTAATATACCATTTTAACATTTAAACTATAGAGATCGTTAATATATATAAGGAACAAAGTTGGTCCCAAAATACTACCTTGTGGTAAACCAAAACCACTAATTTTTCGTTCTGCACTAACATATTGATCAATTTTCACACATTGGTAGCGATCGCTCAGATAATCAGAACACAGTGCAAGTTGTGCTCCCCTTATTCCGAATGTCTCGAGCTTGCGCAGCAGTATGGAGCAGGATATTGTATCAAACGCCTTGGCCAGGTCTAAAAATATTCCCATGGAGTGCATGCTCTTATCTAGACTATTGGTAATATGCGCCGTAAGCTGGCTTAGTAGATTTTTTAGGCCGGAAACCAAATTGGTTATCTGAAAGCAGCTTATTATTTTCAAGGTAATTAATCAATTTAATGTTTATAATTTTTTCTAAGATCTTTGAAAGGCCCGATAATATTGAAATTGGCCTGTAGTTAGTAATACTTTTTTTTCACCAGATTTAATAATAGGAGTAACTACTGCTTTTTTAACCCTTGAGGTGCGATCAAACTAAAGGCAAAGTGCCACAAGTGCAAAGGGTCACGTTGCTGCAAATTTTCATTGGCATAGGTTACCGGAAAATAAATAATTATGACACCTTAATATAATTATATCACATAAATTGCATATCATTGTATTGGTTATAAAATCAGCTATGATAATAATAACATAAATTACTACTTAATACTCACCTTTCCGGCAAAACAAGCTTACAAACCTAGAAGTTTGTTATTTTTCACTGGTTCGCACAAACATTTCATCACATATTAATGAATTTCATTACTTGTTTGGTTCATAAACACAAAAACATTTTTACATATACCTTTAGGTTTTCACACAATACATTATTTATTTGTAACAAATGAATCTAACGCCACTAAAAAAATTATAATCCGAACACCGAACAAAAAGTTCGCCGTGCCGGGCCGCCATGTTACTGTTGCGAACACTGTGGCTGTGAATTATTTACCATTTGAAACACGATAACAGTGAAAACGTACAACAATACTAGTATTTAATTGCTAAAATATGTTTTCAGATAAATAATCTGGGTACTTTTATGTCTTTCATAACTATTAAAAGAGTAATTATCATAAAACTATTACGAAAATAGCAAGTTTCAAGAGTAGAAATAGCCGTTCTTAAAAGTTTTTGCCTTTTATCACTGTATTTCTTGTCTCTGTCACGAATAATGTCACTTCACAATTAATATTTATTTATTTCTGAGTAAATCTATATAAGTATCTTTATAAAATATTCACTGGTTTCTTCCACAAGACAAGTTTTATTATAAAGATCGCGGAACAAAACACAACAATGGCGGACGCTTTTGCAACTGAGACACAGATAATTATATTTCAATATTTTTTGGCACGTTTCGTTTCCCTCACCCTTCTAAAACGATTTAGTTGCATAGAATATGAACAATTCTAATAGTTACTACTTTCGTTTCTTGGTTTAAGTAAAACAAAACGTAAAAAATCCGCGACCAATAGGACGACTTTTTTAGAGCACGACCATGCGTACTGTAAACACATGGGACCACTTGAATTAGAGCACGACCGTGCGTGCTGTAATCACGTGGGGGGTCAAACAAGCGGGGGAAAACTCCTGCTTATAAGCATAAATTAAAAATATGTGTTAATACCGGCGCAAATATGTATTTGATATTTTTAATAATAATGTTAGGTATATTATCCCACCCCACTGCACACACTTCTTTCAAACCACTTATGATACTTATTACTTCATCACCGTCCGTATCCAGCATCACGAAAGAATTTAGCGATGGCGATTGGCTAGTTTGAGACAGAAAGCTACTTGATTTAGGAATATTTTCCGTTAATGATCTACCGACGTTAATGAAATAATCGTTTATC
The DNA here is from genome assembly GCA_944739405.2 of Euclidia mi. Taxonomy (NCBI): domain Eukaryota; kingdom Metazoa; phylum Arthropoda; class Insecta; order Lepidoptera; family Erebidae; genus Euclidia; species Euclidia mi. Next base: position 27,179,639 of record OX123190.2, read on the forward strand.
TTATCAATTGCCGATATTGGACTTATGTCTGTTGACAGAAGTTCTAGTGGTGTTTCTGAATGTTTACCTATAAATGTATTATTTTTTATAAATTTCCAGATGAGCTTACTATTTTGCCCTGCCTTTTGCAATTGATTTTTGTCATATTGAATTTTAACGGTTTTTAAAAGAAAAAAAAATGCCAAAATTTCTGTATCTTTTATATGATACGGAGAGTATTTCATTGTCTGGTGCCAATTTTAGTTTTTGATGGAGTTTATCTCGATGTCTTATGCAACGAACCAAACCGGGAGTAATCCAAGGTTTTATGTTGGTATATTTTCGAGACGTATGTATAAATGTTGTATTTTTTGTTATTGCATCTTGTACTGAGCTTATAAAATACTGTAAAGAGCAATTCGCATCACTCGAATTAAAAACTGGTTTAAAATCTATGCTACCTCTACTAATTGCGAGGGTTTTCATGTTCACTTTTGCATAGCTGCGTTAGTATAGTCATGTTCACTTTTGCTTTTGCATAGACAATTTTAGGTTCAGTAGAACAGCATTGTGATCTGTTAATGATGAATTTGTTATTAATGTTATGGAGGGCTTAATTGATTTTATTACAAAATGGTCTAAGCATGAGCCAATTTGGTGAGTTGGGTGATAATGTGTTGGTAACAACCCATGAAATGCGCAAATGTTTAAGTAATTATGTGCATGAATGTCGGTTCTTTGAGACGCGATATTAATGTTTATATCACCTGTCAGTATAATATTCTGAAAATTTGACAGTCTTTTTAAATGTGTGTCCAATGATTCCAAAAACAATTCAATATTTTGCGAAGGAGGCCTATAAATTGCTAATACTACTGTATTTGAATTGATTTGAACTATTAGGCAATTACTGCCCGGAAATAAAGGTTCCTCTACTGATATATTTAAATTATTTTTAGAATAAATTACTAGACCATCATTTTGATTTAAATTATTTTCTGTTTTGTGTACACAATATCCATCAAGAAGTGGTAGAGCAGTTGTTTGTTTTGACAGCCAACATTCTGTTAACACTATAATGTCACAGCTAACATTGAGATTATGCAATAAAACTTCAAATCCATTTATATTACGACTTATGCTGCGAATATTTTGTGTCAGCAAAGTCAGCACCTTTTCACTACGCGGTATAGAATATTTACACGAATTGACATCACATATTTTTATTTCCGACACAGAAAAATTGTCTAGGTCACCTATCAGTTGATTAGTCATTATATGCAATTAATTGTATACAAGTAAAATATAATAAGATAAAATTAAGTTAGAGCGCTAACTAAGAACAATAGGAGGTGACGCTCTTAGGCGCCCTCATAGTCTATAGAGTGTATATATTTATCCTCAGCATACTTACGAGCTGGACAGTTAGGATCACCTGTTTGATGGTCGGATTTCCGTTTAAAACGCTTGCATGTTGCACAATTAGGAGCGGCTGACTTGCTGTTACAATCTTTGAGGGTATGACCAAGTTCGCCGCAATGATTGCAAGTGGGGCTGGTTTCTCGGCAATATTTAGTGGCGTGACCGAACTGCTGGTAATTGTAGCATCTCGTGACAATCGTAAAGTCTCTGACCGGGCATGACGTCCAATTAATGAAAACCCGACCTTGGTTTACCAGTGCCTTTCTAATAGAGGGTGCTACTTCCAGTATATAATTACAGGTAGGAAGGTTCTTCTTACCTGATTTATGACTCAACTTAACTGCGGCTAGAAAAGAATCACGAGTAGAGTTCGGGAATTTGTCGGCAAGGTTTTGCTCATAAACGCAATCAAGGACTTCCTTTTCGGTGAGGGATACGGGTACACCCACGATGGTAATTCTTGGACGACGTTTCGTTGGCTCCTCCACAGTAAGACCCGATGAGACTAGCTTTTGCGAGTTCTTTAACTTTTCAACGTCTTGCTTAGATTCCGTACTAATGAGGACGCCTCCGTTTCGTACTTTCCTCAGTATAATATGTATGTATTTACAAAAAAAAGTATATATGTATGTTTATCCATTATTTAGTACCCATAGTACAAGCTCTGCTTAGTTTGGGACTAGATGGTGTTGTGTGAATGTAGTAGAATGTGGTAGAATATTATATTATATTATAATTAATTTCGACCTAATAATATTATGTATTATTTATAAGTATATCAAATTTGGATTATGTCAAGAGTCGATTATGAGATGTATTACTTATGGAATCTAATTATTATGATATATGTTGTTATAGAAAGTCATTTTATGGCAAATAAAAGTTATCACTGTTGAGTTGTTAGGGCAAACGTTATTGGTATAAATGATAATAGTGCAAGTAAATATTATGATCATGGATGATTATGGCAAACAATATTAGTGCAAATTAATTTATGGAAAACGAGAGAATACCCTTTCTCTTATATCACTACATAGTATAAAACAAAGTCAGTCTTCTGTCTGTCTGTACCTATGTATGCTTAAATCTTTTAAACTACGCAACGGATTTTGAAGCGGTTTTTTGAATAGATAGAGTAATTCAAGAAGAAGGTTTATATGTATAATACACACGTACGAAGCCCGGACGGATCACTAGTATAAAATATAATATTATACGTCTAAATAAACTATAGATTTTGCATTACTACATTCTCATTATTTTTTTCAGCACGTTTGTTACGTTTAGAAAGCAATTGCATATTAAACAACTACTAATGCCCGACTGTTCGAGTTGAACGCCTAAACTGAAGAAATATTTTATGTGAAGCGCCGATGGTTGTTTCTAGAAACGACGTACACTGTGATTTCAAAGTATACAAATCCTGCATGCAAGAACTATTCATATAACTACTCGTTTTTGGCTGTTTAAATATTCTCTGAACTTCTTTTTTATTTACTACGAAGAACCGCTTATATTGTATACAGTACACGTACATTTAAAGGCTAATACACTGATTTTCATGTAGTTAAAGAAAAACCCAGTAGCAGCACGGAGTCTGGTGATGTGCCCGGTAAAGGCAATAGGCTCGCCTTCTATTACGTGGGACCTAAAAATTCATGGCGAAATGTGGGTGTAAAATTACACTTCTGCCTACCCCTGCAGAGATACAGGCGTGAGTCAGTGAATAAATAAATAAATGTAATATTGTCTGCGACTTTTTCCGCGTATAGATCAGTAACCGGGACAAAAGATAGCCCACGTGCGCTGTTCTGATGTATTCGCTACATTACTGCAAAGTTTTATCAACATCAGTTTTAGCAGCTTTAGCGTTATTGACATACGAAGACATACGATAATATGAGTTATGCATTATTTTAAAATGTAAAGTAATAACAAACTATCATAACAGGTGAGAAATAAAAAAAATATTTAGAAATGAACGAGTTACAAATATATTCTCTATGAAATAGATTTTACCTAAAGAACAGTGATTTCACATTCAAAATCAAAGAAACTCTTTGATCATAAATACTGCACTTTAATCTACCAGCAGCGTTTACGAATGCTATACTTTTGTATTATCCCTTGAAAATATATTATTGGACCCAATTCCTTTGGCTTTGAAGAGGCTAGTTAAACTGGCAGCGAGCAGTTTTGTGTATTGACATCAAAGGGGGTTCGCGACAACCGTTTGTTATGCAAATAAGATGGTAGTTAGGTTGAGGGACTAACCACTTGGTTGATGTTGTTGCGAGTTATTTTGAAACGTTTATATATTTTTTGATTTTATACAAGTGAAAAAGTGCAAATAAATAATTTTATTATAGGATGTGCTATGTATGAAACCGTTAATTTCTAGTTTTTTTGATTTAGCTGCAATATCACCAATAGGTGATATTGCAGCTAAAGTAATGTATCAAAAAGCTTGTCCTCAAAAGATTATAAAAAAGGCCTGAAAAACTACTGTGTTATTTGGATTGACTAGTGAGGCACAAACACATACTGAGGAACATAGCAAACTATAAACACAAATTGTGTTTATAGTTTGCTATGTTAATTTTATTAATAATCTTGTTTAATTGTTTGATATATAGATAAATAATAGATTTGTACATAAAGCAAACAAAATATAGTAAGAAAATATTACATACAAGTTTCGATTTACTCAGTTTCCATACGTTATATGCTCGCAAACCTTGGTCTAATTAAGGCTATTTTATAGGCAATGTTACCTCCAGTTGAACAGAATAATGATGGGTATCTAATCAAGTAATCAACGCCGTAATTCAAGAAGAAAACACCAAGAAAATTGCCCCGTGTTTTAAATGCACTTTGGTTCAGTTATGGCTTGCAATAAATATTACGCGAGCGCAAGTCAGGGGGACTGTAATGAGGAAAATTATTTTAAAGAACACACCCTTATTAATTCGAAGTGACATTTAAATTCTAATTGACTAATAAATCAAGTAAATTACAGAATTTGCAACAATTGTTCGACTAGGAGACCTTTGGGTAGCTGTCACCACCGATTGCAAAGGAAAAAGTTGAAGATATCGCTGTTTAATTTTCTGCTTACGGTTTTTTATTTACTTTACGTATTAGGAATGAGTGGTTGGATTGTTCTTGGGATTTTGTTGATACACAAATTTGTTGGAATGGCTTCCTTATTGCTTTGAGTATGTTTTATGATATTGATTTACATCAAGGTAGGTAACAAAATAGGAATCCGATATTATTATTTATTTATTTTTATCATCATCATCATCCATAGCACGACTGTGTCCTCAGCTGAAGGCCTGTCTTCATTCATGCCATATTCCTAGATCTTTTCGTAATTAATATATTCCAGGTTCGGCCCAGTGCTTTGCCTAAGGATACGGTGTGCTAAAACATAGTACGGAAGTAACTCAGTCGTTCTACCTTCGACAAGATTGGAACTGTGTTTCTCAGCGGTTCATATCCATGGCCAATATGGCTTTGGTCTTCGTATGCTAATCTTGATAATGTGGAATCAATTAAAAGCAGAAACAGATAGCTCAGACCGGTCCTATTAAAATATACGCCTCCCATTTTAAAAGCTGAAAATTATTTCAAATCTGCACTGAACTTCTAATAGATAAACCAAAAACCGCAAGATGCGAATTATGCAGCAAAAATAACTACTAATGCACTCATTAAATCACACCAAAGGAGGCTTTACTATCAGGATACACACTGTTGCGGTTAGTTTTGGAAGTCGCTTATTAGAGTTGCTAAAATAAACTGGCAGGATTTCAGGAACCGTGACTTTACGCTGTATCATTGCGTTTAAGCCCAGCAAACAATTTTTATAGTTGATGCTCTCATATTTCAGCCTTTGCACTATAGGCCACTCCGAGCGCAATAAAGCAATAAAAGGATGGGAAAACCAAAAAGACTGATACGCAAATTAAAAAGACGTACGTTATAATGGCCTACCTATCGGAACTCAAAAGCATGTTTATTTACAGCAGCAGTATTCATATTTTATAAGTAACAATATAAACAATACACTCTTTAGTTTAATGACTATAATATTTATCAACGACGTATATTACGATTGAATCACTATCACAAATACATTCAGCGAAAAATCAATAGTAAGAAACCAAATAAATAGTTGGGTACTCGACGGTACTTTTAGAATAAGCTTATTAAGTACAATCGCATCTACAGCAGCGTAAGGCCGCTCAAGACGGCCGAAGGTGTCCGCGGCGGAATTTCCTCGTTGCATTTACCACTGATGACGCGTACAGCCATTACCTACGAGACCGACGAGCAATTTTATATTTCGTTGCAATATCGTGCTGGTTGTCATACGGCGTGATAAATTATCTTGTATGGCGATACTTATGTTTCGAGATTAAAACTGTAGAGTGTCATTCTTTATATCTACTTGGGCAGGATGTGTTTGAGGTTTTGCAGAATATTGTGGTCTTCGCTATGAGGTTTTTGTATTTTTTTGCTTTATGTGTGATTCTTAAGGCTTAAAGGTATAAAATTTATACACGAATTATGGCCTCGTTGGTCTCGCGGCATAAATGTGCGCGTAGAATTGGGAGGTCTCGGGTTCGATTCCTGGGTCGGGCAAAGTGTTATTGGGTTTTTCCGTTAGTAAATTCTTAGTAACAGGACGGAGTCTGGTAATGTGCCCGGTACAGCAATAGGCTCGCACCCTATTACGTGGGACCTGAAAATTCATGGCAAAATGTGGGTGTAATATTACACCTCTGTCTATCCCTTCGGGGATACAAGCGTGAGTATATAAAAAGAAATTGCAACTCTGCCTATTTCTTCGGAGTTACAGGCGTGAGGCTATAAAAAAATTATATGCTTCTATTTATAATGATATAGACAAACCAGATCAAACAATATACAAACACCTGAATATTATAGTAGATACAAGTGTATATCATACCTTTTACATACATACATACATACATACGTACATAGACTCACGCCTGTTTCCCCGAAAGGGTAGGCAGATTCATATTAAACGCTCACTTTTCGCCAGTGTTTTTATGTTTTAAATACTATGTCACTTATGCCTGAACAAAAAGTTCTCTTGTTAAGGAATAAAAGTCCTTTAAACCTATCAATTTCCAGTTATACAGCTTAAATTGATATACCGTCTCTTTTACGTACACGGCACTGCGTTGCCCAATCTGAACTGGCCATAACTCACTCATTCTCTACGGTCTGTGTTTTATCGAATTTACACGTTTCAAAAATCCAATCAGGTAGTGTTGAACGAAAAATTTCAGTGCAAAATAGGACTTCCTAATACAAGTGGTACATGGCTCCGTCAATATGCTGACGTTGTAACATCGGTACACTTGCAACTCGATTTTCACCGTTTCAGGAGACTGGAGAAATTTATAAGTAGACACGAACTAGTTTATACTGACAGTTGGCACTTTAAGTCAGCTTTGGTATATAAATATAGCGTGTCTTTCAATATGAACTATTATGGCACACATTATTGTAGTTTTTATTTGAAGGCAGAGACAAGTTTGAAAAATGTTTAATGCAGTACACGCAATTCATGCGTCATGCGCAATGGGTTTTTGAAGCCCTTGCACGTGGCGGGTGAAATGCAGAACTTCGGTATATCGTATCGATGTTTTAGGGACGGCACGATGTTTGTTTCGATCCGAGCACTTTGTTAACATTTGTTTCGCTGTAGGTTACTGTATTTCCTGAACTTTTGAATTATAAGGATGCTTTGTGTGACTTAGTACATATATTTGCTGCTTTTGGAGTAGGTAAAGTCAAAAGTTGATAAATACTTGTACCAACACTGTTTTATATTTCCTAGTATGTGAACAACTACAACAATAATAGGGCAGCGATAGCCGAGTGGATATACCAACAGACTGCCATGCAGAGGGAGGCAGCGATAGCCGAGTGGATATACCAACAGACTGCCATGCAGAGGGTATCAGGTTCGAATCCACGGCGTGCACCAATGACTTTTCGGAGTTATGTGCGTATTAAATTGATAATTATCGCTTGTCCCGTGCCTCGGAGAGCACGTTAAGCCGTCGGTCCCGCTTGTCATGAAGATCTTTGACAGTCGTTACAGAGCGTCAGTACCTTCTAAATAAACTGACACTAGTCTAAACCATGGAATATCGCTATCCCTTCGGGTTGCGGAGGTCAGACAGGCAGTCACTCCGTGGAAAAGCTGATATTCAGCCAAATCCGGTTAGACTAGAAAGCGGACCCCAGACTGAAACTGGGATAACGCTAAGAGAAAGAAGTATGTGAACAAATACATGAAATTGTGAATTTAAATGCATGAGCCAAATTAAATTGAATATTTTTCAATAATATCAGTAGTATAACGAAAATGCGCAGTGGTCAGGTTCATCGTTTCTTTTTCTTTCTTCTTCTTTACATACGAGTTTGTGGCCATTTCTCTTGTCGCTAAATGCCTCCGATGAATAATTTCTTTTATCAGACAATGAAGTTATGACATATTTGACATGTAAAGAAAAGGTTAAGTTAGGGTTAGAAAAGGTTAAAGCTTTGGCTCTTGGACCTACCGTCAAAGAAAATGATACAGATGCTAATGCTTTGGTATTTTCTTCCTAATATTGATGTAATATTGAATTTTGATGGATATTATAATCTTTTTTTCGCAACAATGTTTCATCAGAATATTTATCCCAGTCCATTGTACTGCAAAGTATCTTTCAACGTCATTTTGTTCGTGTAGATCAATACCGAAAACCAGGAACTCGATTTTGGCAAATAGGTACGAATTCTCACCATTCCCGGCTTATTGCGGTAAGAAATAGGACATACTTTTAGACTCTGGAAATTTTGCACTTTATTTTCAGGACTTAGGATAGTATTTTTATTGGAGACTAGTACTTTCTTTGTTGTTAACAAAGAAGCTCTTAGTATAGCGATGATAGCGGAGAAGAAACAATTGGCATGATATTGCGATGTGGCCGAAGTTTTGTTTTCTGAGTTGTACACATTATAAAATCAAAATAGCAAGCCTGTTATGTTGATCTAGTAGTACGTGACCCTAACTGCCAAACCGGAGGTCTGGGGTTCAATTCTCAACCAGTATAAATCTTTATTTGATAAGAACGAAACATTTTCTATAAAGTCTGTTTGTTCTGTATGAAGACTTCACCTTGTAGATTGCTATTCGCTTTCTAGTATGACCAGAGTTATAAGATAATATAAGCTTGCCCAGATAATCTGCCACATTGAAAGATTTATACCAGTCATTCAAGTTTTATGTTTTAGCAAGGTTCTTACTATCTACTACCCACCTTCGACATTAGGTACTAGATTCTGCGAAAACTCCGTTAGAACAAAATACAATCATTATCGTCTAAAACTGGTCTGTTGTTTGATTAAAAGTCTAAGTTACAAAACCTTTGATAACAAGAATGTCCAGTTGTTTTCAGTATAAAATTAATGACAGACAAGTTTAAATTTGTTTCATAATGATCTTAAAGTTTGCGAGATCGTTCTCTAACTGAGTTAAAGAACAAATAGTTTTCTTATTTATTTTGGCTAAGCTCTGTATAGCCGAGTTCAATTGAAGCCGATTTTATTTAGAAACTAATTTTATTTGGACCTAAAACTGTTTTGTTTTATAAATTGAATTACTTGTTTTTCGCATTGAAAGCAAAATGGTCGACACTCAGCATATAAAATGGAATATCTTGGATTGACCAGATCCATTAGGTCAAGATTTCTTTTTAGGGTTCTGTAAATGGTGCCAAGGGCGGCCTCGCATATATTCTAACTTGGATATCTATATCTTAAATTAATATGATGAATTTAGGTTGTTAAAATAAATTAATGAGATATACAATCCATCTCAAAAATTAAACAGATCATACATTTTTGAGAGTAATTTTTAACCTACATATAGCGCTAGAAAAATATTATTTTCTACTCAAATAATAAGGTTCCAAAATAGTTTTCTCAATGTTTAAAGTACATATCCCCATATGTATTCAGCTGTCGTAATTATGCAGTACTATAAATATCTATTTCGGAAACCTGACAAACAATGAAATTGTATTGTGGATAAAAATAAACAGTGTTTCGACGAAATGCTGCGGTTGAGATTGGATGATGATGGATTTTGAGAAAGCTGTTTTGCTGTTGTTTACATAAGGTTCATATTTCGATTATAGTCAAAAGGAATTTTGATTTAGTAGCTCAAATCTGGCTTAGGTATACGTAATCCAAATGTTAGCTTCGACTTTCTATGATTCATATGACGCATTAATCGACCTTGCTAGGTTTTTGTATTGACAGTAAGCAATATATGACTTCAGTAATCGATGACGTATCAGGCAATCGAACAACAAAATAGTATTCTTAGATTTCAAGACAATTATCATTACATGGCCGTGCGCGAGTTGATAATTTATTTCTGAAAAGGTTTTATTTTTATTAAGCACGTAACAATCCATGATAAATTACTGGATTTTTCTTGAACAAATTACGAAATTACTACGTTTCTAGTAGATAATATAATGATAATTGTACGCATTGAAAACAGTAGTGCAAATGACTTTCCTAAATTTTTAAGTCAGACCGATTTTCTCAGTAAATTTCATACCTTCTAAGGTTAGAATTTTGGCTTCAATATTGCTGAGTTTCTTTCAATTTAAGTATATTTCGGATGGTGAATTATTTAAATACAGACTTCGTGGCAATGACAAAATGACATGTGCTTTAGGAAAAATAAATGTTAGATCGTAAAAGTAACAATCTATGTTCTACCCTCTTAAATTGTTTAGATATACAGCTAATAGACCGTATCATAACCGCCTTGCAGGCACTATTTAACCACAATCCCCGACTGTCAACTACAAAGCAGTGCACATAATTAACTACCCGAGCCGGCCCATTACATTCAGATCACATATAACGAACAATCAATTCACGCAGACATCTCTCAATGACTTGTTATGGGCGTGCGTAGCTTGGGGCAGACGTGGCCCACCGGTGGTCCACACGACATGTGCGAACGTGCCGCACGCTGATTGCATTTATTCTATGATGTGGGCTCACTGGTCTGCGCTCTAGGGTATAACTGGACGTAACGCGGCCCAGGCGTGCAAAAATTCCCTTGATAATACCGGTAATAAACGAGTGTCAGTAATAATTGGGGCTGTATTATTAGATAACTCGGGTTATTTTTGGAAAAATGTATTGTACAGTTCGGTTTTAAGATATTTTGGACATAATAATAAAAATAACGTACCTATACAAAAACGTGAAGTTCGTGATGTGAATGATGTCCTCTTGACCGATTTCGGTACTGAGCTGAACTGCGCGGGACATATTATAGTGCCAAAGTGTGTGCTCATTTGTGTGTCTCATTCGCAGTCGATTATCATTGCAAACAGTCGCGTCGCCGCGTGTTCTAATTAAAAGTGTTAAGTGCAGACGCAGCAAACCTCGCGCGTCAGCTGAGCGCTCGTCGCGATGACGCACACGTATTATGCTGACTGACCAAATTCGAATAATTTGTTAAGGCGAAGTTATTAACTCGCTACAAATATGGCTACATAAAGTACCATCCAGTTAAAAACCGAAACAGAACATTTTCTGTATAAAGCTTTTATGCGATTTTCATTTTAAGAGAAGTCTCAAAATGAAAATCTAAAGCAAATAATCCAGAAAATGCAGACTCAGATAGACGAACTGCAGAAACAAGTGAGTGATCTCACACAGCCAAAAGAAGTGCCTAAAAACAATATCGAGGCTACTTCTAAACAAAGTTCTTCTGAACCCAATGAGTACATCACGGATGAAGAAGAACTAGCGAAAGAAACTAAGTGGATACAAGTTAAGGCTAAAAGAAACAAAAAAATAAAAATTAGCAACTCACCCACTCAAATAGCACAAACTTGTGAGACTGAAAACAGCCAAACCACAAACCTGAAAACGAAAAAGGTTTCATCTCCTCCACCAATAATCGTTGATGGCGTTGAAAACTATCAAGCCTTCTTCGACATGCTATCCAGTAAACAATCGGCTGAAACATTCACGACAAAAATCATGAACCATGGTAAGTCCGTCAAAATTAATACACTTAATGAGGAATCGTATAAGTGCCTTTCAAAAGTGCTATCCGAGATTGACTACTCATGGCACTCTTATGAGAACAAACAAGAGAGACCAATAAGGGTTATGACTAAAAATCTGCGTTATATATGCGAGCCAGATATAATTAAAGACGATTTGCAAAAGAAAGGTTACGGAATAGAGGATGCGGCCAACAAATTGAGTTGGAGGAATAAAAGCCCCTTAAATATGTTTATGTTAACATTCAAGAACGATGAGGACATAAATAAAATTTATAACATTAAATCTATATTAGGGTGTAAAGTGCAGATAGATCCCATAAAAACCTCATGTCTTTTTCCTCAATGCAAAAGACTGGCACCTTTTGCATTGAGGAACAAGACATGAGCGTATGGGCATACACAAAAGTATTGCTCCAAAGAGCCAAGGTGTGTGAAGTGCACAGGTAAGCACCTTACTCATGAATGCAAAAGACCAGCTACCGAGAAGCCAAAATGTGTGCATTGTGGTGAAGCGCATCCAGCCAACTACAGAGGATGTGTAGTAGCCAAGGAGATGCAAAAAATTAAAAATAATTCTATCAAGAAGACGTCTGACGCGAAACGTCAGCAAGTTAACCACCGCCCAACCCATAACAGTGGTGACCAACGACGCACCTACGCTCGAGCAGCTGCGGAAACAAACCAAACCATCGTTTCTATAGCGAAGACGCAGGTGACGCCACGCAGTGATGTGGACGGTAAACTGGATGAAAATATTAAATTAATATCGGCTTTTGACAGTCGCTTGAAAAAATTAGAGCTTGTTGGCAAAGTTGCCTCTAAAAAGAAATCCCAAAAATGAATAAAGTGCTCAAAATTATGGCATGGAATGCTAATGGACTACTTAAACATCAACCTGAGCTTCAAGTAGTCTTAAACAAAGAAAACATTGACGTGTGCCTAATTTCAGAAACTCACTTCACGAAACAATCTTACATCAGACTACAAGGGTACAAAGTGTATCATGCACTACATCCTAAAAATTGTGCCAGAGGAGGCAGCGCCATAATAGTGAAAGATAATATCTCTCATTGTGAGGATATTAAATACGAAACACAAGAAATACAAGCAGTGGCAATTAGAGTGAAAGGTAATTTATATCCCTTTACTATAGCCGCGTTGTATTCTCCACCACGATACAACATCCGAAATGATGAATATGTGAGCTTTCTTGAGCGTTTTGGACGTAAATTTATTTTGGGAGGCGACTTTAATGCCAAAAATATACACTGGGGCTCCAGGCTTACTACTACCAAAGGCAAAGAATTGCTAAGTGCTGTACAGGAAGTAAAATGTGAAGTAGTCTCTACAGGAAAACCAACATACTGGCCTACTGACCCGCATAAAATTCCTGACCTTATAGACTTCTTCGTATGCAAGAATATATGTACAAATGACAGTATAATAGATGAGAGTTATGATATGAACTCGGATCATACTCCTATAGTCTTGACACTAAGTGAAAAGATTCTTTACAAAGAGAATAGTCCGACTCTAGTTAATAATCACACAGAATGGGAAAGTCTTAGAATAGATCTAGAAAATAGAATAGACTTAAGAGTTCCACTTAAAACTGCAGAACAACTAGATTTAGAAGTAAAAATATTTATAGATAATATACAACAGGCATCGTGGAATAACACTCCCAGTAAATTAAGGAAAATGAAAGGGCCTGTTTATCCTTCCGAGATACGGAAACTCATAGCGGATAAACGTACGCAGAGAAGAAAATGGCACCAGACTAGGTGTTCTCAAGATAAAAGATTACTGAACAATATGACAAAGCGGCTTAAAAAGGCAATACTTGCTCACACTGACACTCTAGCAAGTAACTATTTAAGCAAACTTACTAATGACAGCCAGACCTGATATTCACTATGGAAAATGACTAAAAATATGCAGAAGCCCATCAATCAGATCCCTCCAATAAGAAAAGAAAATGGAAGCTGGGCCATAGACAATAAGCAAAAACCTATGCTGTTTGCCCAGCACCTAGAAAACCCTTTCCGATCCAATTTTGCATGCACTAATTACCAAATAGAAACAGCTAGCTTAGATCAAGAAAACTTAGAAATAAAATGAGTTAGCCCTAAAGAAGTCTTACAGGAAATCAAACATAATTTAAGCAAAAAGAAAGCGCCCGCGTACGATTTAATCACGGGAGAGATTATGAGAAACCTACCATGCAAAGCGATCGTAAAACTTACCACTCTCATCAATGCCACATTTCGTTTGAAATATGTGCCGAGCCTGTGGAAAGTAGCCGAAGTTATCATGGTTCCAAAACCAGGAAAACCACCTCAAGAACCTACATCATATAGACCAATTTCTTTGCTTCCTGTAATGTCTAAATCATTTGAGAAGCTACTATTGAAGAGACTCAAACCAGTCATAGAAAATAGCAATCTTTTACCGGACCACCAGTTTGGCTTTAGAGAAAAGCACTCTACGATCGATCAAGTGCACCGAATAACCAACATAATTGAAAAAACACTAGAGGAAAAAAAGTGTGTTCCACGGTATTTCTCGACGTCGCTCAAGCATTTGACAAAGTCTGGCAAGAGGGCCTAATATATAAGTTAAAAATGATGCTGCCACAACAATTTTCGGATATTCTCGAGTCATATATTTTAGACCGAGTCTTTCGAATAAGACAAGAAGATGCCTACTCTGAAATAAGGCCAGAAGGTATAAAAAAATGTACTGGCTGATGGGTCGACATTCTTCATTGTCAGTTTATAATAAAATTCTTTTATATAAGCAAATACTCATGCCAGTGTGGACATACGGCATCCAGCTATGGGGGTGTGCCAGTAAGAGCAATCGGCAAATCATCCAAAGATTCTAGAATAAAGTGCTGAGGGATATTGTCAATGCGCCCTGGTATATTCGCAATAACGATCTCCATCGGGACCACAATATGGACGACGTCGATAAAGTTATACAGAAATATGCAGAAGCACACGAACGGCGTCTTCATCATCACGTGAATGTCGAGGCGATTCAGCTCCTCGACAACACTGAATTAGTGAGAAGACTGAAACGGACAAAACCATTTGAGTTAGTATAGTATAGTGACGTTAAAATAAGAGTGTAGTGATAAGTGCACTGTGAAAAAGAACACATGAACAAAGTGTCTTCGCCTTAACGTAAACTAAGAAATTATGTTAATGGACAATTCTTAGATAATAATGTTATGTATCAATTTAGGTTAAATTAAAATTACTCATTAGCTTCAAGGCTAGATCGTAATATAAGTAAAATATCGTTTAGGTATTTTTTACAATAAAAAAAATATGTGTGTGTGCACTCTCTATTCCCTCACTCTCATAGTCCGATGGGATGCCACATGTGACATGTGACACAACCAGTGAAAGATTGGGTGCAGGACCCACGGCTTAACTGCTTTCCGAGGCACGAGGGTGTAACACCAACTCCCTGTCGCCAAACTTCTATTTGATAATTCTTAACAGAAAAACCCGATATCACTTTTTGTTTGACTCAGGAATCGAACCCGAGATCTCATGATCCGCAGTCGCTGACACTACCGCAGGACAGTTCGTAGTAATCACATGGTTAGAGTTTTAAAATAAATGAAAGAAAATCACGACGCCCATACATTAGTAACTAATATCATCACAAAGAGACATTCTCTATGTTTGTAGTAAATTATTCTATGTTGGTATTGCAAGCATATTTGAGTTATTACGATCGCTTTTTAAATAATTATGTAAATCCAAAAATTATGACGGTCTTGTATCTATGTGACCATATCTAAAAAAATGTGCTGCTTACTACAACCGTTGCGTTCTTATTTTTATTTCACACCAAGAAGCTACTATTACGTGTGTGGGTTTCTAAAATATGCAACGTTTATTCCGAAGATAAGTGAAAATATATTAACGTAATCGCAATTACGTAAAACCCTTTTCTCATAACCGAAAACAGCTGCTAATATAGGGAATATTAACGATATGACACAAAATGGATTTCTTTTATTGCCCATCTCATGGCAGACCTTTCAGCTGGATAACGCAGATTAGGGCCAAAGAACAAAAAACTAAATTAAGCACAGATTGGCTGAGATAAGTCTTAAAGTAAATTATAATAGGTATCACGTTCCCCTGAGCTTTGATGCCAGTAGGTATAACCGGTTAATTAGTTTTCTGGTACTTTCACGTTAAATGAGGCCGGTAATTTTGGTACTAATTATTTTCGCGAAGGCCTCGATGTTTCTGGCATATTAGAGCGGAATGAGTGTTATCGAAAAACAGTTTAGCCTTATTGCTTCTCGCGGGCAACATATTAAAGTACAGCTTAGCTGGGGATAAAAATGTATTAAATACAACCGCCTCGAGGAAACCTTCTTGGATATTTTTTATATTATTTAGAAAAGAAAAACATTTTCGTGATACATTTTGCTTTGCCCTTCACTTGTTTCATACCCGGTATTAGAGACACAAAATGTGATTCTTTTATTGTGAATGTTGATGACCATTTACTAGATAAATTATGTATTAGGCTTAAAGAAATTATTTTTACTAGTATTTCGCGGGGGTTGTTATATTTTTCTTACAGTCTTGTCTTGGGAGACATCTTGACGACGATGAAATCGGATGTGATGGTAGTTGCTTAAACAATAATTATAATTACGATTTGTTTATAATGGCTGCTACACACAGTGCCGCCGGCCTTTGGCGGGCGTCGGTGCCGCCGGCATCGGCCGCAGAAAGCCGCCGGGCATCATTCCAGTTGTATAGAACTTAGGGTTGCCAACTTTTTTTGCGAAAAATAAAGTATAAAAATTGTTCAAATAGGCCAAAAATAAACTAACAATTTTTCATTTTTCTATCTCTTTAAATGATTCATAGCTTGTTTGACAATACAAAATAAACAATTAGTTTTTAATTACGTTAATTATTGACGTTCTATTTCTTTCTTCTCGCCGCTTTGGATTCATCACTGAACTTCTGAAGTGGCGGGGATGGAGATGGAGATATAATTTTAAATATAAATTGCCAATGGATAGCGTATGCGACTGCTGATCGGAGGTCCCGTGTTCGATTCCCGGGTTGGGCAAAAGTGTTACTGGGTTTTCCGAATTCTCAGTAGCAGAACAGAGTCTGGTGATGTGCCCGGTAAAGGTATTGCCGTTACCGGGCACATCACGGCTCGCCCCCTATTACGTGGGACCTAAAAATTTATGGCGAAATTTGGGTGTAATATTACACCCACATTTCGCCCGGTAAAGGTATTGCCGTTACCGGGCACATCACGGCTTGCCCCCTATTACGTGGGACCTAAAAATTCATGGCGAAATGTGGGTGTAATATTACACCTTTGCCTATCCCTTTGGAGATACAGGCGTGAGTCTGTACTACTGCCAATTGCCTTTTTCTGTTATAATTATTTACCATCAGTGGTAAATATCTTTAAGATCTCTTTAAGCCTAAATAATTTCCATCATCCATTTAACTTATGTGTAACGATATAGGTACCTATAGATAAGTAATCATAATTAGTGTTTTGTTTTACACGTCATAGTAAGGGTTGGAAATAAAGTATTTTCATATCCTTTATTTGTATACAAAAGTATAAAGTATAATTGCCAAAAATAAAGTAGGATACTTTATTATAAAGTATGGTTGGCAACCCTAATAGAACGACCACACACAAGTAGCAAGTTGCAACCCGCGGCCGGCCGGCGGCCTACCCGCGCGGCCATGCCGGTGGCTCTGTATGCCGGCGGCCGCACGCGGCTTGGCCGGCGGCATGGCCGCCGGCACTGTGTGTAGCAGCCTTGAGGCATACGGCGCTCAACGTATTGTTGGTCATTTCTTAAACAATTTGATTGTTTGTGCTGATTTTCCACATCGCCCGTGGCTTTATCTTTATCTTCTAATAATAATATGCTAACACAGAATACATTTTGACATACTATGTGTGACAATTTTTTGCCAAAGTCATTCAGCCGAGCTCTTGGGCGATTTTATTAAACATAAGTTTTGCGTGTTTTATAAAATTTACAAAATTCGCAATCCCAATAATGAGGAATCACATTAAACGTTCATCATTGCGATGAGACTATCACAGCGACTTGTTATTACCCAATATTTACAAAATAATTATAGCCTTTACAAAACTGATTGCTTTTATAAGATAGGGTTTAACTATAATACAATGAAAGCGGTTGACATTTCTAGAAGTATATTGAAGGCTCTGCATTCCGTACATTGCAAGACGTGCATTTTTCCCACAGCGGCAGCGACAAGATTCTGAGGGAAATATTCGATTTTATAGGTATTTGACAGACTTAGTCCAAATAAGATTTTATGGATAGAGACTTAAGCGTTCATATTTTGAGTAGTAGGAAGGAAGAGTATTGATGCAGCTTCGTGACGATACGATTGAGTTATGATATAGGTACCTAGTATATGCCCTTTTTATTAACAAGTTATTACTCAAACACAACAAAAGATAATCAAATATTATCACTTACATCGGGCGATCTGTCTGCCAGCTAAGGATCTTGTAAAAAAAAAAATATAAATCTGGGTGGTAATCAAACCAGTGACGGTCACTAACAACTAGACCAACAACCGAGTCAGTTTAAAACCTGAGACATAATATCATTAGCATTTCAGGAATCATAGACAAAATAGTTGTGAAGACCAAACGCGGATAGGTGCCGAAACCCGCACTTCTCGTAGAAGACGCTGTAGAACACCAGTCATCATGTGACTACGATTGAAGTAACACATCGAGGGAAATATTAAGTATTTTAAATTTTTTTTCAAAAATAATTACGCGATATAGACCCGTTACATAAATATTACTACTGTGTACTAGTCACAAAATTTTAAAACTATTTATTATAGACAAGATTTTCCTTTTAGCATTAAGACCATTATACCTATTCTTCAATGTTCTCGAATATAAAACTAACTTAATATACCTACTATTTAGCGAACTGTATACCTACTCTTTATATATACAGCTCTTGCCAAACATTTTAGTTTGCTCTTGTTTATGTTATTTTATGTTATTATATTTTATGGTTATGTTAACAAATAGCTTGTCTCTTAGCCAGCTTAGTCTATACATTTAAATACACGACACTCTTGAGGTTTTAAAGTTTTACGAAACTTAAACCAAACTAAGCAGCTTGTTTTGTTGCGAACATTCCCTAGGGACGGGGGGATGTAAAGTTATTTCCTTTTACAAGCGACTGGAATCTTGTCTTTTTGTATAATCTGCATTAGTTCTTTGAATAAAGCTAGAATTAAGCTTTATCAAGCGCTCTAATGATATTATGCTGCCATATTAAAGCACAGATTCACCGTAGTTGGATAGTATTTTGCAGATAAATTCAAAATGGGACGAAACTTGTATGAGTTATGTGCCAAATTAATTTACCAATAACGGTGAAACAGGCAATGCGTTTTTTATATTACTATGATTCAAATGATAGAGAAGAATTAATAGAATTCTTGGCAATTCTTTACAAAGTATCCCAGAAATATTCTTACAATTCACTTTAAAAGGTTTTGCCTCAATATAAAAAAAAGCTTTTATAGCATTTCTTTAATGCTATAAAATGTTTTTGGTCTTGGAAAGAAAATTGTAAGGGTGGCATATGCTTCTTCTCTTTATGCTTCTTAATGTTGCGGGAGTTTATTTCCTCATTCTGTCAGTCTATGCAAATCAATTCTGTATTCTTAATTAAATTCGACAGACCATACACTTACGCTACGGCTACCATGAGACTATAACATGACGCAGCAGAATAAACATCATCTAAAACTCACTTAAAAGAATCTTAAAATAAACAATAAACAACAAAATTATCTAATGGTTTGTGAAAGCTTTCTACTTGAGAGAGCAAAACTCTTAAAATTAAACAGCTCTCGAGAGAAACGAATAAAACTCGCATATATAAGGTGGCACTCAGTGCAGTGCCAATTTCCTTGTATTTAGAAAACACCAATAAACCTTACCGCCGTTACCAGGGTTTTATTTTATGCACGTTTCAAGCCACGTAGGCGTATAAAATGTGGGAACCGAACAGTAGGTATCTTGAGCGGTGATAAATAAGTGAAAACTCGTGGTATCTACGACTTTACCGCGAGCTGCATACCCTATTAGTCATTGCGTATATCCCGGTATGGATTTGTTTCCTATTTAATTGTAATTCCAATTCGGTGTATTTCTTCGTTTTGACTAAACAACCATTCTGTAAACGTCGTTGATTCATTACTTATTGTGTTTTATAATATGATTATTATAGTTTTTTTACGTACCTATTAAAGACACATTTTTAAACCGTAATTAAAAGTGCGTGCGTGCAATATTCGAAATACCCACTTATCCATGGGTGCACAGAACAACTATAGACAAAATTGGCAGGGTAAATGCATCGATTTTGTACCTAATTAGAAAAATAATATGATGAGTTTGAAACTCAATATCGCCTGAACCTGTAATTTACCAGGTATAGTGTCGAAGTAAAAATGATTTTTCAGGTTTCTCAGGTTTTTTCACATCCAGTATAGTCATGTAATTTACAAAAACTTTTTGAAAATGTATGTAAAACAACACGTAGAAGAACAGCAGCAGCTGTCGAGATTAATTGAGGAGATTAAAACCAGTACTAAAGAAACTCACTTCAATATACAAGTGGAGCTTTTGTACTGCGTATCCGATTACGACTCTTTGATACAAACACCAAAAATAATATGTGCACTACTATAACACACCAATGATGTGCGACAGACGTGAAATTATAGTAAACTTGAAAATATTAGACTTTCTAAAAAAATGACGATCACTTAAATGAAATGAAATTGGAATGAAATTATTCTTTATTTCGTGTAAACTTTGTTTAAAGTGCTTACGAAACGTCAATTTTAAATTTATCAGTTTCTACAAGTTAATATTTTTATGCTGAATTAGAGCAGCTCAATCCCAAGCATTTTTGTTGTCTATATAATCGGAAATTGTATAATATGCTTTTAAACACAATTTAGTTTTAACAATAATCTTAAATTTATTTATTGTTAAATTTCTTATATTAAGAGGGAGCTTGTTATAAAAACGTATACACTGCCCCATAAAACAGTTACTTATTTTGTGGAGGCGGGTACTATGAACTACAAGATTATACTTATGTGTAGTATTTACAGTGTGAAGATCACTTTTTTACTGAATTTGTCAATATTATTGTGGACATATAACAGATAGGACATAGAACATACTTTTTCACAAGCCTGTTACATGCACGCATACCACGCAATGAAACAATTTTATTATTCCGTATAAGTTTCATATTAAATACTGAATAACAACATAAAGTTTTAAAACAATAACCGAACTAGGTAAAAATTGGGTGTAAAAACGACGAAAAAAGAAAATAGGTCATAAATCCAGAAAAGCATAGATAAAACAATGGTCAAGTTAAAGCCGTGGTCGCCCCTAAATATACCACCGATCTTGCTATTTAACACAATGCCCACTGAAAATTGGAAACAAGCTTTTCAAGTAGCGTAAACATGAATATTTGAGAAATGAATGAAGAATTTGAACGTTTTCTATGACAATATGTCATGAAACACTGACATTAGGTTTATATTTTTTATCCTGCATAACGCAATAACCATTACTGTTGAGATTTATCATTCAACAGGTGGCTCGATACTATAAATACGACCAGTACATTCATACGTTTTAAAAACATCTCTACTTCAACACAGTTGAGAAAAATAGGTTTTCATTCAATATTTTACTTTTCTAATTACACGTCACCGAAATAAAAACGAGACAAAGTAACGGATAAATATCGAATGAGTTAAAAAACCTTTCGCAAGCAAAAAGCTGTTGTATATACATTGTGATAAGTTTAAAAATAAATTTGCATCGCAGTATGATACTATCGGAATTATTGATTTACTTTGAAAGTAGGTACAAAGCTTGAAGTAATTTCTTGTTGGCTTACAAATAATTTACTCTTGTGCTCAACAGTACCTAACTTTTGCCTTGTAAGTATAGGTTTAAAATGTTGGTTTATAAATAAGCTAGTGAGATAATGTAAAGGGTAAGAAAACGTACTATAAAGCTATATGGGTAGGTATGGACATACCTTCTTGTCGATAAAAATAGGATGACAATATTCTGTCAAATCTTTCTAAGTTTGTAAGCGGACTCTGAGCTTCAACATGGAAGGACTTGGTTCACCGCTAAGTCGCATATTTATCATCTTAGAAGGAAGCTGCAGAAATACCATTTTGCTAGTATAACTAGAATCACGTGCAACCACCGAAAGCTGAATAGGTCATTAGCAAATTAAGACGTCAATTTCACGTCATGGATATAATTTCACGTCATGGATATTTTTTGCTGGCAGTAATTATTGCAATCACTCCAACTAGCCTTGTGTACACTAAACCCGAAGCTGCAGCCTCACAGCATTACGCAGTCAATGCCACGGAACTGATAATGGAAAATTAAACCGTTCGCCAATAGCCTGTAACGGAACGATAGGGCTGCAGCAGATGTTTTGTGGGTGTTCGGTTCCTAGATCGGTTTTATTTGATTTTGGAGAAAATATCAAAAGTATAAACAAGACTTAAGACTTATTCAGTACAGGCCAATTAGTTTTAGGATGTGTATTAAAAGAAATAAATACTCTTTTTGTTCGTAATATAGTATTACGAACAAAAAGAGTATTTATTTCTTTTCACGCGTCAACGAAAATGCAAGCAATCGGCTTATTTTGTTCATAGGTCTGACAGGCCGGTCATAATTTTTTTTACCGTCAACAAATTGTCTAATGTGTTATTCATTATAACCTTAACTCAAAAAAAACTACAATATCGTCTGTATGATGCAAGGGTGTTGCATGCTGATTGTTGCTACTGGTCTAGTGTCATATTTAGAGGCCAGAAGCAAAAGGTTACATTTTGGCAGGCCAGTAAAATGTAGAATGTAGACATTTTTAGATTCTGTTTATTGTCATACACTCGTGCTGTCATCATCCCCGGAGATTCACCCCTCAATATCGCCCTTTTGTTTTAGCGTTTTCCTAGACAAATGATTAGTATCGCTTAGAGTAGAGCGAGACCAATCATTAGTCTATGAGTGCTTTTATTTATTTTAGATTATCTTCTAAAGATAGCGTCAAGTTACAAACCTTCTTTAAATTTTGACTATCAAATGCAAAACGAATAATCCGATGTTCAAATATTGTGAAACGAAACTCTTCAGTTTTGAGTTTTAATATTGGATACTGCAGAAACCTATGTAAAAAGCTGGCTTAATTAAAATAATAGCATCATACTGTTGCATTTCATTCGATGAGTGAGAGTGTCGGAGGCCCCGTCCCTCTCTCCTGCGTAATTTCGGTCCTCCTCCTATTCCTTTTCCCATCCCAAACAGCGGCAATGCACTTGTGAGTCCCTTAGTGTTGCTTATGTCCATGGGGGTCGTAATCGCCTACCATCAGGTGATACTATTACGTCTACTTGTTTGCCACCAAGTACATAAAAATACTAGTTTTATTGTTATTATAGCAACTAATAATCATGCAATAAAATATAATTTGAATTCATAGAAACAAAACATTCGCGAGTACATGGTCTATCCTTATTACGTAACATATTGTATGTAATCCTGATCATCAAACTACGGCTCCGTGCGCCAGTATAATTCCGTGTGACCGAACACCCTGGATTGTGTATGACATAATGCGATATCCACTAAACCGCTGTAGCTCAAGAGCTGGCGGCTTCAAAATGTGGCCTACTCTCAAGACTATTCATATCTTTGAACTTTACAATAAAGTTTTAGAGCCATATTTGTATTACTATTGGATAAGTTTATATAAAGTGTATCTATTATTTGTTTTATAAGTTTCTAAAAGGCATTTTACTATCTTCAGAAAATAAAATAAAAGTATACTTATGCGATTTAATCAGAATTTAATCTTATTTATAGTATTCTAAAACTATTTAGTTCAGTATTCTGTTTTGTCTGGGATATGCACAAAAACAACAAACTGGCAACACTTTTGAATATAAAATCACGGCTTCTAGACTTTTACAGTTTATGTTTTTATCATACATGCATTTTCCTCCTAAAAGCGCAATAGCTTGATCTTTTTTTCTTCACACAGTTGTTTTATATACCCTTGAAATATTTAGACGTTATAATACGAAATCTAGAGCATTAATTTAATGCCGGGTAAGGTTTGGATGTCTGATAGGGCAGGATCGTCACTACAGGTGTATTCTGGATAACAATAACCAGATAGATGCTAAATTAAAACAACATTCGGGAAATTTTATCTGCCTGGTTATCAATCTGAAACTTAACTGTGAAAATTGCATGTTATGTTTGCCATCTCGCAACAAATATTAGGTTGGTTGTCACCGCTCTACCTACATTCGCTGGATTTGAATGCATTAACTCGTTGAAAAATAATACAGATGCAACTAATATTTACTAATTCGGACTTTTGAGTTTATTGTGCGATAGACATGTGCTACTCCAGTAAAATTATGTTAACTAGAAGTAAATAATCTATCGTACTTGTGGAACAAGAAGAATGAACTAAGTATTGCATTTTTTTAACTAAGCGTTGCCCGGTTTCGTAACAACGTAGCTGAAATGTTGCAGTAGTTGGTATTCCAGACGTGGTTGATAATGACTGCAAAATGTGGTCTTTATGAATAAAATTTTTAATTTTCATTTAAATTATCGTCCCACTTGATCTGGTAGGTATTGATTGATACATCATCTAGGTTAAGGTACATGTGAATTGCTTACTTCTATAAATAACACCGTTTAATATAAAAAATACGGCCATAATACTGTTATTAGCAGGTACCAATATAGAACGTCTGATATCCCTAAAATCCACTTTATTGATTTCCCTACTTAACAAGCAAAAGAAAATTTCTCACGAAAATAAACACTTCATGTTTGGAGGTACATTTAAAATCCATTCCACTTTGCCAAGTTCAGAGAAGTTAAATTTGAAATGAACTGCCGACATCTCTCTACTGAAATCAAATTATTTTTGCCATCGTGAAAAATGGGAAAACATTTTTCTCCTTTTGATCTAAGAAAACATTGCTTCCAATATTTTAAGTAAACATTAATTTGGCGTAATGACCTATACCTTGTATAATATTGTCTAATGATTTAAATAATGTTCAGAAATTCGAATAGGCATTCTGTTTGGTCGTGTTTTTAGTCTCATTAGTTTCTGTTGTATACAAAGAGCAAGTTCACAATATGGTTGACACGCTATAGCGCATGCCGAAAGATCGTATTATGAGACGGTTAATTATATCAAGAAACGGCTTTACCAAGTACTATGTATCAGGGAAACGTAATTCCAAGGAAAATGTTAATTGCTTGGCATAATCGATATTCACAAAGGTAGAAATTGTTACTATGTCGTCGGTAGCTACAAATTATACGGTATTGTTTTGTACGGTTGATTTCTTAGCATCAATTCAAATCAATATTTTGGTAGCATAGAACATTTTCGCTTCGGAATCCACTTTTTATTCTAACTAGATTTTCATTATAATATCAGCTTTCCCACAAAGTGACTGACATCTGATCTCTAATGCAAAGGGTTACTCGCATTCTATGTTTTAGGCCAGCGTCAGGATTTTTTAAAGATACTGACTCTAAGTGTTGACGCATAAGTTGGGAACGATACGTTCCATTTTTTGTCTATAAAATCTAGCTTTGTTGGTGGAATAAAAATTTAAGACGTAATAAAAACAACAAAGGATAGTCTCGTTGCGTTAAATAAGAGAAAGCTTATTGAATATTATAATATGAAGCGCCCGGGTCATAATTTGAAGTGAAATATGTGTGACATATTCTTCAAGCCGGAGTGGAGTCGAGTGGTTTCTTGTTTCAGTTTTTGACGTTGCATGAGTGTAAATAGGAGTTATGGAGTAACTTATTTTGCGGAGATATTACATAGAACTCGAGAATATTTTTGTATGTTGAACATTCTTGTGTAACACATATATAGTGATTAGTCATATAATTGTAGATTTTTTTTATAAATTATGCATTTTAAATAGGAACCTATGCATGTGATCGAACTCTACCTAAATAGCTGGATTGATTTTGATGGTTTTGGGTGAGTCATAGGACGGTTTAGATTAACAGTAAGTGTTAGTGTATCATTTCTATATATTATGCTCGAGACATTGAAAAGTGAATTAAGACATCGAGGGATATGTTTTTCTCACAAATTGGCTCGAACGTTATTTTCTACATGTTCCCAACGCCACCACTTACGAGTCCGGTGGTGAATTTAACCCATATCCATTTATATAACAAATTAAATACGAGCTCATGGGCAGAATTACAGGTATCAACTGTAGGCTATATAATTCCAGGTGGGTAAAGCCACGGTCTCAGCAAGAAATAAATTAAATACCTTAGAATCCACAAACAACTTAAATTTCAACCGAAACCGACCGATCAGAGCGTGAAATTTTCTTACAACAAAATCGAGATTCTATTCGCTGGATTTGCAGGAGACCTACACAATTTCACAAGAACGTATTGAGAAAACTTAAAGTGGCGTGAACTATAATTCGGTGGAGTTAAAGAAAAACAAAGCTGAGCAGAGTGTTTTCAAGATATGACTATAAAAGTATGTCTTATTTATGCACCAACACGTCGCAGCAAACAATAGTCTCGTAATTAAATTTGTTCAAAACACACAGTATTGCTGATATATAGTAGCTAAAAGTATGCAACACATAATCTTTAAGACTAATTTAATTCATGGCTCTAGTGTAGTGTTCTAATTTAAAACTCCGCTTCACCCATCATTGCATCATAGGCACCATTCATATGGTTTAGATTGTGCCCCAGATTCGCGTTCTTTAATACAGTCATGCAGTTGGTATCATATTACATTATTACAGTAGTATTTTATTTAGCAGGTCGCCGCAACGCTCCCGTGGTTATATTTGCATTCTTGTAATCTTAATATATAAAATTCTTGCGTTACTGACTGACTGACAGACACGCTACAGCCGAAACTATTGGGCGCAGGAAGCTGAAATTCGGCATGTATGTTCCTTGGGAACCGTAGGGGTGCACTAAGAAGGGATTTCCCGAAATTCCCACGCGATCACCCAAAACAAAAAATATAGGGTAAATTTAAAAAAAAAATGCAGGCGTAGCTGCTGGCGTCCTCAAGTAAAGCAATAAAATGTTTTTCGCTTGGCTGAGAGCTCATTTCATACAGCTAGTCTTGAATGAGAGAGTTAAGGGGATGTTCTTGTATAATGTTTGCTTTAAAATTCGTTTTTTATTGTGCTGTGAATACGCATGTGGGTGGAATATGTGTTTGATTTTTATGTTTTAGCGTCATTAGCGAGTATAGAGCTAAACTTGCTGAAGAAAATGAAAATTTTAAATGGCTGTTGACTAAATATTTACTCTTATGCGTACCTTTGGTACACTGTACCCTTGTTTAGTTGTAATAATACGAAAACATATTATAAAGCCCTGCCTATCACTACATGAATACAAGTTGCAAAAATGCAATATTGGTTCGCAATTTTTAATTTCGAATAGTCTTATATTCTATCATTCTATGTATACTATGTATAATATGTATGTATGTATTTACAAAAAAAAGTACATATGTATGTTTATCCATTATCTAGTACCCATAGTACAAGCTCTGCTTAGTTTGGGACTGGATGGTGTTGTGTGAATTTGGTAGAATATTGTATTTTATTATATTATATACTGCTTCCTTGGTCCAGTGGATGGCGTATGCGACTGCTGATCGGGGGTCCCGGGTTCGATGCCAGGGTCGGGCAAAAGTGTTACTGGGTTTTTCCGAATACTCAATTGCAGCCCGGAGTCTGGTGATGTGCCCGGTAACGGCAATAGGCTCGCCCGCTAATACGTGGGACCTTAAAATTCATGGCGAAATGTGGGTATAATATTTACACCTTTGCCTACCTGGGAATATATTTATTTTATTTTGAATATATTTATTTTATTTATTTATAGTCTCAAGCCTGTGCGTGAGACTATAAATAAATAAAATAAATATATTCTTCTACACAATTTTTCGCAGTCATTTTGCTTTACTGAAAGGTTTTAGGCCATTAAAACAAAGCAAGCATACAATTTCAACGGTTGCTAGAATAATTATGATACTAGTCGCATAGCATCTGAATGAACGATAGAACGGCCTAAAATAATACTACGCGCGGAAATGCGTATCTGATTGTTTATAAAAGTTATCTAAAATACGCGATACCTTATTCATTTCCATAGTAATGACACTTGAAACGAGACATTCAAAGTAATGCTTCAGACAGACGTTTGCATCGGGACAAAGAAACGTTAAATATGTGGCTTGTCTGCATAATGAATATCTCCCTGCGTCATCCGTTTTCACGCTTGTATAGAAACTGAAATGCACGTGGCCGGGTATTCAACGGGATAACTGATTCCATCTGTCGGCTTAGTACACGTACGGATTGCACTTTCGAATAAAAAAACGAAAATGTTTGTATTACTGTTATTTCGTTTTACGGTGCGCTTGATTAGGTTGTTTCTTTTTTGGTGCCGGTGCAATTCCCAGTTCAAAAGAAATCACGTCTGTTACTCACTGTAATACCCTTCGTTTGTCATTCACTTTGTCATCTGCATTATCAGACTCTGCACTTTGAGGCTATGTTGTCACTTCCTGATTCGACTTTGCTTATTTTTTCGTTTTCCATTATCAGATCTTTACAGATTTGGGAGCTTCACAAAGTTAAAGATAGCATATTAGTTGGTGTCGAGGCTTATGTTGTGGCAGTAACTTGTATATTGTAAAAGAGTATAAAACGATTTCACAGCATTCTGACCATTCAGTTTATGCAGGTCCTGTCTGACGATGGATGTTTTAGCCAGTTTTCATAGAGGGTTGGCCGGGAGAACGCTCGGGTGGCATTAAAGCTGAAACTGCCGCGACCTTGCCAAAGATGCGACGCCGCACGCACTGTCGGAAACCGACAGTAGTTTGTCGATTGTCAGAAGCAAGAGGTCCTTGAACACCGCCGTCTCCTCCTGTGAAGCAGTCATGCTGATCAAGGGGACGATGCAGCGAAAGAACGTATTTGTGCATGTTTCCTCCGGCCGTAGATTCGGGTGCCAAAAGCGCCACGTACGCGATGACCTTCATACTAATTCTTCGTCTGTCACTAGGCCAAAAATGAGGCTTCGTGTTCACGTGCGCATTCCAAATTATCAGTTTAATGGTGATTTAGACAATGTGACATTTAGACAATGACAATGCATGACAGAGCCTGCCAGCCCCGAACAGCGGGGTCGTGGCTAAGGATGCTTATCGCGACCGCACAAACCTGCAACTTCGTGTTTTAGTGAGTAGGCCCCGAACACCTTCGTAAGAGAGACTCACACAGCTCTTTCGCCAGCCACAACTCAGCCAACCTCATCCTTTGAAGCAGAGGAGCTGTACCGCAATTTGGACTTTGATC
The DNA here is from genome assembly GCA_944739405.2 of Euclidia mi. Classification (NCBI taxonomy): domain Eukaryota; kingdom Metazoa; phylum Arthropoda; class Insecta; order Lepidoptera; family Erebidae; genus Euclidia; species Euclidia mi. The sequence goes on from OX123190.2 coordinate 27,208,764, forward strand.
GCGATAGTAAAAAAAAATACTGTAATGTTGACTTGAATGTAGACAAGCTTAAGTTGACATGAAAGTCACCTTAAGATTTTATTTTCTAGACGAATTTTTGCTACATTATAATAATATAATAATACAATGGAATAATATTCTTATTGAGATCTTGACATATTTTGTCAAGATTAGGAAACCTTAATAAGGAATAAAACATAAGCGTTATAAAGCTGAAGTTGTCTAGGGAAAGTTTTGTAGGTATAATTTTACCACCGAGAACCGACTTACCGCATTAGTAGTAAAATTCTAACAAAATAATAAAACGAACACATTTTAAATAAAAATATAAAATAATTGTTTACACCACAATGTTTCTCCTTAATATTTTGGTAGTATTTGCGTGAAAGAGTAACAAACATCCAACTGTCCATCCATTCTTACAATTTTTTAAATAGTAGTAATTTTTTTTTTAAATGCTCCTCATGTACCCATGTGTCGGAGGGTAGGGTTTCACCGAAGCATTCCTCGCTACCCCCGACGGGTATTGGCCCGCCAGATGGTCAGGCGGGCCCCGAACGAAACCCCCTTGGCGGCAGATGAAGATGTTGGGCTCCGCCGCCAAAACACCTAGCGGCCGCAGAGGATAGGGAGGATGGCAACCTGGCAACACCGCATCTCCTCTTCCTCTGCGGCCCCACCGCGATGCAACAAATGGTGCGCCCCCATTTGGTCGCGGGAGATAGGGCGTGCGGCAACGCAACACCGACACGCCTCTCCTCCCGCGACCGCGCCCGACTGCGAGGGACAGACAGAACTGTCCCCCGCACCCGCACCTATGGGCGCATCCTAGGCAGGCTTCACCCAAGCCCACGTGGAGCGTCCACTCCCGAGATCCCTCTTAGCTTCACCGTGGGTGTCCAAGCCACGGTTACTGAGCCCTCCCACCACGACAAAGTGGAGATCCCACGGGGAGGTTCATTGAGCGGCTAGCCACATGGGTGACACCGTTTCGCTAGTGTATATAGTGCACTTCCTAGCGCTACTGTATATTCATATGTGGCAAATATTTTGGACTAGCTGTCCTGGCGAACTCCGTATCGCTTTTAAAGGTCTTTTTTCTTATTCCTATTTTTCTCAAACCACTTTTCCATGAAATTCTGAACAAAGTTAACAAACAACAAAACAAACAAAAATATTTTATTTGCTTCTCCAAAACTTAAAATACATTTTCTTACTTAAATTTACAGAAGGCGGTATGTGGAGAACAAATTAGGCAACTGCGTCAACTATTGTTGCAGTTATTAAGCTACAACGCTGGTATTCTCGCAATTATAATTATATAAGACTAAACTAATACTCCATTCAGGAATGGAGTGACATGTGAACGAGGTGGGATATTATAACAAAATCGAGCACATGCGTTCTGTACTCGCTGAATTACTTTCTCTGTTCTATTCAATATACATTGACCAATCACAGTATCTGCATAGTTTAGTTTAGACAAAATAAGAGTCTCACAAAGCAATATCCGCAATTCAGTACTCAGATGTTGGCGAATTCGATATAACAAAGGCGACGGTAAAAACAGTTTTTGGTAGCTTCCAGTACATGCGTCTCAAAATGCAATTCACCATCCATGACCAAACCTAGGTTTCGAGCCTCACTGACTTGCTCTATGGGACAGTTATTAACGAGAAGTACAGGATTTAGATTTTGTATCTTGTTAATGCATTCCTTTGAGCCTAATATTAAAAATTTGGATTTGGTGGGGATGAGTACCAGTGAATTCTTTTTAGCCCATTCAGATATCTTGTCTAAGTCTGTATTAATTTTATTTACACATTCATGGCAGTCATTGGGATGAAATGATATGTATAGTTGGAGGTCATCGGCATACATATGAAACTGTGTATTACGTATATGGTTGGTAACATCTGCACTGTACAATAAGAAGAGGAGAGGACCGAGCACTGATCCCTGTGGAACACCTCGGGTTACCTAACAACAAGAAGAAGTTGCCTTGTTACCATCCCTGTCATTATCCAGTTGCACAAATTGAAATCTGTCAGTCAGATAACTATGGAACCATTTTACTGTTGCTGAGTCGCAGCCGTAATACGAATGTTTGGCAATAAGGAGTGAAATATTTATCGTTTCAAAGGCACGTGAAAAATCAAGTAGGGTAAGCAGGGTACCTATACCCTTGTCCCTAGCATCCAGAATATCATCAACAACATCCATGAGAGTGGTGGTCGTACTGTGTCCCTGGCGAAACCCTGACTGTCTCTGAGGAATGATGCTATACTTCTCGAGGTACTTCCTGAATTGGCTGCTCACCACTCTTTCCAATACTTTTGATAAACAGGGAAGTAAGCAAATTGGTCTAAGATCCTTAGCTGAGGTTGGATTGGGAACTTTAGGTATTGGTTTTACAACCGCAGTTTTCCATATATGAGGGAAGGTAGATGTTGTAATAGATTTATTTATTATGGCTGTAATGTATGGAAGGCTATGAGGTAGAGTCATCTTAAGCATTTCCAGTGTAATGCTGTCAACACCGAAGGCATTTGATTTAATACTGTTGATATGCAGGTGGACCACCTCCTCACTGACCGGTTCAATACTGAAGGTATTCGTGTGGAACCTGTTTGTCTCAAAATATATCAAATCGGGGAGAGAAATTGTAACATTACCAGGGATGTTCAAAAAATGCTTGTTAAGATCTTCTGGATTGTTAAGGCCAGATGGTAAATCATGCCACTCTTGTTTACCTATATTTACAGTAGATTTTAGATTGCGCCATAGTTTTTTGGGATTTATTATGTGTCCATTTTTATAGGTTTTAAAATAGGCTCTTTTTTCCTCATCAATTGCACTAGATACAATACTTTTTAAATCTTTGTAACAATTTTTGTGTATATCTGATTTGCTTGATTTGTATTGTGCTTGGTATTTGTTACGCAATTTCACCATCTCCTTAATTGTATCTGTGATCTATGGGTAAGACCTTTCTCTAATTAAAACTCTGGTAATTGGTGCATGTAGATCAAATAAAGTTAGGAAGAAAGTATTAAATATTGTAACCATGTCACTCAGATTGTCCTGAGTTGCTATATAGGGCCAGTCTAGTTTGCAGAGGTCGTCCTGGAAAACATCAAGCATGATCTTAGTTAATGGTCTGTAATGGATCCATTGCGGGGTAGGTTTACTAAGCTTAAATATGCAAGTCACAGATATAATGGCATGCTGCCCAAATTCAGGTATATATTGAACTGATACATTATTTACTTGAGCATCAGTGCACACAATATCTATGAGAGTCTCGCTATGGTCTGTGAAATGTGTAGGTTGTTGGATGACTTGGCTGAGACTAGTGTACTGTATAAAATCATTTAACAGTATAGTACTGTTCTCATTGCTGTTTTGGCAGTTAATATTAAAATCTCCAAGTAGTACTGTTTTATCAGCTTTACAAAAAGATGTAAGAGAGGCTGTGATCGCATCAAGGAAGGTGCTAATGTCTAAGGGTGGTCTATATGCTGTTCCTATGATAACTGCTTGAGATTTGACAGTGAGTTTGAGCCACATTTGTTCGACACTCGGTGCGACCGGATGTGCCATAGTTCGGACCTTGAGGTCGCGGCGTATATAAAAGCCGACGCCCCCACCCCGGCCACCTCGCACACTCAACGGTCTTGGTACGTGTCTGAGCCTGTAGTTAGGGACTTTCGGTGCTCGGCCTTCTCCTCCTACCCGCAGCCAAGTTTCGTTGATTGCCATAATATCGACTGCAAGCTCATCCATTGCCAGCAAAAACTCGTCATGGCGTGTGCTCAGCGAGCCAGCGTTAAATAAACCTACTTTTAAGTATTTATTTCTTGTCATTATTAGATATTAAAATTTACTGTCTTGTTTAAATATCGTTCAACTAGTGTAGATTTTACATGTAGAAATAAGTCATTATTCATTAAATTTAATCTGTGATATTTTGTGTTGTGTAATTTATTAGTAGATGTTATTCGTGAGAGCATGCATGCTTTTGATGAGTGGATTATGTAGATTATTTTAGTACATATGTGTATATACATTAATACGTTATATAAAAATATATTATAAATACCTATTATTCTAAAAAAATAATTATTTATGCAACCAATATAGCCATTTATGCTGTTACTACAAAAATACTTGGAAAATCTATACAGTGCTAGAGTTAAAAACCTTATCGATGTCTACTTCACACCTAATTGGGTAAGCTTTGTCCCCAGGCTTATTACGAGCGTAGATGCGGCCGCGCTTAAGGCGCTGTTATACCTCAGCAGCCGTGAAACACCTAATTTTTCGTCGCGCACCTAGCCATAACGGTACATATTACAAACTAGCAAAAATTAAAGCTTAAAGTCAAAAGTCTGAACAAAAGACTTTTGAAAGAATTTTTCATGTACGTAAAATAGAATCACGGTAAAAAAATCATAAAATCGAGGCAGAAAATAATCTTTCGTCTCACTGTTTGCAATATTTTGATCGTAAGCTGTCATATTTTTTTTGATAATATTGTAGGAAATCTAATGAACTAAAGAATTACCCTATTTATTTTCATATTATACGTGTATATTTTGTAAAATTAAATAAAATCTGCCAAACGTCTATGATTTTGACGCTCGGTAGATCCCATCAATATCAAACGCTTCAGCAATTTAAACCTTATTAGCATAAGCGGTGTACTGAGTGTCAGTTGCTAGTTTATGCCCCGCCCAGACCTCATCATTCGGCTATGAGCCCTGTGAGAGATAGGTCATGTCGCTTGCGTCTCCGCTGCACGAAATTTTACGTAAACCTGTTTGTTATTATAATACGCCGATTTGAGTTCGTAATTTCATGTTTTATGTTATAAACTGAATACTTTGAATCAAATAGGCTTTTCATGTAACTATGGGCACATATAATTAGGACCTAAGTTTATACTCTTGTTGCGTTTAATGTGTTATTGTTTCTGTGCTTATAAATATATAATTAGAAGAATAAAATATGGACAATTAGAGAAATATAAATAATAAAATAGAATAAAAATTCATCCATGGCCACGTGATTATGAAATATGTATCATTTTTACACAAATTATTTTCATAAGAGTCTTTTATGACTAACTATGTTACTTATATATTATCGATTATGCATAATATAATTATATAAATTATTCTCACAATACATAGCTGCCACAGTTTCCAATTTTTGAAAGAGTAATAACATAAAATCGAATCATTTTATGTACCTATATTTCAAATCCATTAGCTTGTCAGAGCGCCTGGAGCGCTAAGATGCCGCCACGGCGAACAATAATGATGACAGCGCTAATATGGCGCTCCGCAATCCGCACACAAGCGGTAACGAATGTTGTATTATTGTGTTTTGAACATAAACCTTTTCAGGTACATCGGGTAAAACTTTGATTATTCATAAACTATTAGGTATGTCTCAGTACATCTAATATCTTTTTTATTTCTAAAATCAATCATTTATAAGTAAGAAGGTAACTTCTCTGTTTGCTATAACACAAGATATAGTATTTTTTTAATAATAAAGTACGTAACTAATTATCATTATTGTAATTACAGTGAAGTTAAAGATAACAGTTCTGCAACGTCTTACACACATTTGACTTCAGTCATTCCTAACACGATCTGTTCAAGAGCTAGCCAAGAAATGCCAAACATTTTTTTAACAAATTTGACTCAAATTCCGTAGTGATAAGCAAAAATTACAAGAGGGATAGCAGTGACTGGTTCGAATTGCGTAAGAATATGTTGACAGATTGAAATTTTTTTTATAGTGGTAAAAAGAAGAGATAATAGCAGTAAAACCAACTTAGTAAAAAATATTTTGTACCAATAAAATATTTGCAATGTAAAATCAGTTGCGCATGGAATCTAAAATGAACAACTGGCTTTGTGATGCAAGAAAATGTAACAATCGAGCCTTGTGGATTATTCGATTATTGGTGCCACGCCAGATGGATTAATAGGTCCAAACACGATTGTGGAAATTTAATGTTCTAAAGTTGCCTATAAGAATGGCCTGGAGAATAATATAAGAGCAAATAAAATAAAAATATGGAAACATGATAAAAAAGTGAACTAAACAAATATTGTAATTGTTATTACCAAATTCAGGGGCAACGCCACGTTACACGCAAACAAAAGTGTTTATTTGCTGTGTGGAGTGGCGAAAGTATACCACTAAAAATAGAAATTTTAGAAAGAGATGATGTTTTCTGAGAGAAGCTTGTGGCGTTTTATATGAATTGGCAGTTTCCTGAAATTGTTGATTCTCGTCAAACTCAAAGGATGGCATTGCGAGATCACGGAGAGGAAAATGTTTCATCAGTGCTTGAAATTTCTACAATACCAAGCCGTAAAAGGAAAGTAAATGAAACCGTGCCTCGTGAACAACAGCAAATAATAAGTATTGAAGCCTTATCACCTCACACACTGCCTTTAACATTCGATGAGAATAAAGAAAACCTGCCGGGTTGTAGCAGACAGCTAACTTTTGATGAGCTGTAAACTCTGTATTTCGTTAATAAATTATAAATGAATATAAATAAATATCTTTTAATATTTATTTTCTTTGAAACAACACATATTTGAAGCGAAATAATTTTTTTATATTTTTCCATACAAACATGTATGACGAACTACCGACTAACGAAAAATCAGTAACTCAAATTCTAATTCTATAATTTTCTAAGCGACATAGCAGTATCTCATGAATAAGGTATATCCACATATATTTTTGATGTTTCATCTATTTTGAAAAATAATAATGGGTTGGGTTTCGAAACGAGTCGCCTGAATTTGAGGGTATTGGTAGTGTAGGGGGCTTAAGGTTCTTCGTTTTAATCACCTAAAAGTAATTATGGCTGCCGGAGTTGCGTCTAAATATTTTTAAAAAAAATCCAAAATTTCATAAATACTTCGGCAATTATGCAAAACGGAACATAGTTTTTATACTTTAGTACAGTTTTACAAATGTAATTTTTAGGGTTTTATGTGAAAAACGTGAAACGAAACGCAAAACTGCCATCTTGGAATGATCATATTGACAGTTAATGTCAAATTTGTGCGTCATTGCTTTCGAGTGCCTTGGGTTAGGTGCGACTGTAATAAGTAAATAAATAGGTTATGTTAGGTTCTCTTTTGACCCTTAATCTGAAAATAGGAGCCCTTCGCAGGGCTCCGACAGCCTTAGTTTATTAAACTAGTGTGAGGAATGTGGAAGTTAGCAGTGCCATACACACCGATGTTTGGAGATTTTTTTCAGAGGAAACCAAGTATTTCCGGCAAGTGAAAATGGTGAGGGGGGTTTCAAGACCTCCCCTGCTCCCTCTCCAATCACTCACAACCCCTAAAAACGGCGACGTATTTCGAAACCTTTGCCATAATTATTATACCTATAATAACAATAAACTTCCATAAATTAATAAAAGAAATCAACTTTAACTAAACTTCAATTATCTCGTAACTCGCTTTAGTTGAGATACGGCTTTTGCGCTTAGTAGAGCAGTATTGTGTTTTTTAGGGTACCGTAGCCAAAAATGGTAAAAACGTTACCCTTATAGATTCGCAATGTCTGTCTGTCTGTCCGCCCGTATGTCACAGCCAATTTATTGCAAAACAGATTTGAAAACTGGCAGGAATGGAATTAGATGTAGGTATTCTATGAACTGCTTCACTATTTTTATACAAAAACAAAACAAACATAATAATGGCCTCTCCATATATGGAACTGACTTAATTATTTTTATCATCTTACGGCACGTAGGTATTTGCCTACTTTCGTCAACATTTAATACCTATAACGTCTAATGTAAACCAGTTTTGCTCATGGCTGCACTGAGAACAAAAATTGCGCTATGCCTATATTGTACAAACAGATTGATGTATGTAATATAAATTTTAATATCAGTATCTCAATTCAATATGCAAAAACGTTTTGCTTGCGATTTTTAAATATTGGAATACGGATGTCGCCAGAATACGGCCGCACGCGACGAGAATGAAGGGGGGCGCCCCGCAGTAGACGTAGCTAAGCTCCCTTCACCTCCCCTGCTTCACCCCCTCATTTACCAAAACAGTCGCTTAGGACAGCGCCTTAACCCACAAAAATTTCCAGCCCGAGCGCTGGCTGGCTTCTCGCGCCGATCGAAATACCAAGGCTACCAGTGCTTAATCAAAAATTATAGAGTTTATAAAGGTATACAAACAAACGAACATTGTCTTTATATATACGTATAGATAGATGACGCAGAAAAAGTTGTTTTGCTTATTGTAAATGAGGATGTAGTAAATGAGTGATAGAGGCAATAATATTAGTAAATAAAAGTGAGTCAAAGTGATAATATTAATAATTTCCCATCCGCCATCTTGAATCACGAAATAGATGTTGTATTTGGATTCCCCATCCTATTAAACATCGGAGACGATACCCATTATGATTTAAAAAAAAATCCCATCTGCCATATTTGATCACGAAATAGATGGTGTTTTTGAATTCCCCACTCCTTAAAATATCGGAGAGGATACCCATATCGACTTTAAAAAAATCCCGTCCGCAATCTTTGATTCCTATCCGCCATCTTTGATCACAAATTGATGTTGTATGTGGATTCTCCATCCCTTAAATCATCAGAGACGATACCCATATCGACTTTAAAAAAATCCCGTTCGCCATCTATGTTTTCCTATCCACCATCTTTGATCATGAAATAGTTGTTGTATTTGGATTCTCCATCCCTTAAATCATCAGAGACGATACCCATATTGATTTTTTAAATTTTCCCATCCGCCATATTTGATTTCCCATCCACCATCTTGAATCACGAAACTGATGTTGTATTTGGATTCCCTATCCCTTTTAAAATCGCCATCTTTTCTCCATCCCTTAAATCATCAGAGACGATATCCATATTGATTTTTTAAATTTTCCCATCCGCCATCTTTGATTTCCCATCCGCCATCTTTGATCACGAAATAGATGGTGTTTTTGGATTTCCCATCCCTTTTAACATCGCAGACGATGATGTTTTTAAATTTTTCCATCCGCCATCTTTGATTTCCCATCCGCCATCTTTGATCAAGAAATAGATGTTGTATTTCTATTCTCCACCCCTTAAAATATCGAAGGCGATACCCATATTGATTTTTAAAATTTTCTCATCCGCCATCTTTGATTTGCCGTCCGCCATCGTGGATCACTAAATATATTTCATATTATTAATCAGCGTCCCGAAAATCTTGAAAACGATACCCATATAGGTTGTATCCTACTCGTTTAGCCTTTTTTGCCTTTGACCCAACCCACCCCCTTCTCGTTTGACCATTTTATTATTTTTGTCTGGCCCCTAAAAGTTGTGGCGTAATTTTATATAGCCTTTAGCCTTTCGGAATAATTGGGCTATCATAGGCAATAACAATTTTTTAAATCCGACTGCTAGTTCCTGAGATTAGCCAACATTATCTTTTAGCCTTTTTAGCCTTTTGCCCGGCCCCAAAGGGTCGAAGCGTTATGTTATATAGCCTATAACCTGCCGAAGTAACTGGGCTATCGTATACAAAAAGAATTTTTCAAATCCGACCGGTAGTTCCTGAGATTAGCGCGTTCAAACAAACAAACAAACAAACTCTTCCGCTTTATTATATTAGTATAGATTATAATTGTAGTTTATTTAAAATATATTTAACTATTTTCAAATTACATCTGTTTGTTTTCCAATTAAATTAAATATATGAATAGCGTAGTTTCGGACATTGCTACAGAATTTCATTGAGTTCATCGGATAATTTAATTATATTAAATTATCACAAGACTAAATTATGACAAGGAAGCTGTAAAATAATATGTACATTAGTCAATATAATTAAATTATTCCTCACTCGAGAATCGATCTCGCAACCAATAGCACCGCGCAATATTTATGAATTACCATTACAGAGCACTGATAAACGGGGCAAAACAATAATACAATAAATAAGCAGATTGGCCCTCATAAATTAAACGAAACATTATAAATTAATTTGAGTAAAATATTTGAGCACTCTTAATAATTTACAATGACGTTGCCGTGTGAATATATTAAATTTATAGCTCTTCACTTAACATTTTAACCATCCGTTTATAATGATTTGTTCATAATTAAATACAGGCTCAGCTTAATAGCTGTATACATTATACAACACAGGTAGCGATATGGTTGATGTGGCCACGGAGTTTAAGTTTATATAGTTCTTAGTACTATAGTAGTAGCTGATTTATCTATTGAGTGGTCCTCTGCAAGGACAGATCTTTTGAATAGGAATCTAAAATACCAGAATGGCTTCTTTATTTTTGGCAAACAACCTTACATTTCAAATACGAATACAACGTTACATCAGAAATTCACCTCCTAAAAATTCGTTCCCCTAAGCACTCATGACGTGAATAAGTGACCGAACGACTTGACTCTGCGGTATGTCCCTTGCAGACGTATTTTTTCACGCTCGGAAAATTTTTGTCTTCAATGAACAATAGTCTGCCAAGCCTAAAATTATATTTCTTTAAGTCTTTACTAGTCAAAAGAGTTTTTAAAACGTGATAATCTTCAGGACTACTAGATGAGTTAGAAATAATTTTCATATTTGACTAAATCTGCATTAAATTTATAAAAACATAATGTTTTCCTAATTTTAGTTTTCATTGTTCCGTAATTTGAGTGTCTGATAATCTTAAGTTTCGCTAAAAATCATCATCCGTAAGGAGACGAATTAAGAATACTATATAAGTGACTCTACCTCATTTCATTGTGTGGGAGGTCATTTTAGTAGGAGGTGACTAAGAAAAATACATAAAGAAAATAAAAAAAATATGAAAAGATGGGAAACTGTACATTAAACCCTATACCAACCCGTCTGGCCAGCGTGGTATAGAAGACATCCTTTTATCGACTCACAATATAGTTGTGACAGAAATTAAGAGACAGTCATCTCCTAATTTCACTGCATCAAGCAGCGGACTAAGAAATAATGACATATTGTAGTTTTTGTCTTTCGTCAGTGCGTTTTGAATAAATTTTGTATGATGAGGACAACGACAACCCAGCCTGCTAGACACCTAATGTTTTCATTTCTACAAACAAACAATTCTGTCAAACAGGTGACGTATGCGTGGCGTAGGCGACTACAAAAATGAATTCTAATTGGCCGATTCAAATTTGCGGTTCGTTTTAATTCGTAACTAGTGTTAGGATTGGTCTTATGTAACACGTACAAGTCTAACGTGTTGTCAGAAAGTGTTCGCCTAACGTCTGCCGTCTAGTAGGCTGGGTTGTTGTGGGATGAGGATGACTTAGTGGACTAATAGAAATGGCTTTCTCGTTGTAGGCTACGAATGCAAACTCGTAAGCAACAAATAGGTATCGAGTGTATATTAAAATTACAAAAATAATTGTACAGCAAATAACCTTGCCTGAAAATTTAAATAACATATTCTGATGGTATACTCAAGTGCTAGTGTGTGTAGAACACATAAGTTGTAATTTAAGTATCGCACACCAAAAATACAGTAATTGAACAAAACTATCTCAGTACGGTCGTCAAGCGGTTGGTACGAATTACGAATTAAATGTGTATGGTCTGCATTTTATGGACATCTGCAATTAATACTACGTGCTCTCGTTAAAGGCCACTAACTTGTTACTTAGGTATATACGGCAGTCACTAACCAAATATGTGTAATTTTCGCTTAATGATGTTATAATGTGTGAATAAAATGACGGATTTTCTGTATACCTTAAACAAGTTGGTATTTATACCTTAAACAAGTTAATTGTACACGATTAAGACCCGCTAATTTATTTTGTATGGTGTATACAAATCACGAAAGTTTAAAATCGATTAAAAACAAAATCCCACAAAATAATATACTCACTGTCACACCTAAAACAAATTTACCACCTCCCCAATTTAAAAAGTACACGGTCTTTGTTTCCCTAATCCACATCCAGGTAAACAAACTAACAAACACGGCAACCCTTGTACGGTGGCGCTAAGTGATTCGTCCGTGGCCTTAGTAATGAAATATTTACACGTGATGTCGTTTAATCACGCCTACCCACACAGAGGTATGCACACCTACACACGAAAGAACGGTATTGAATACTTTCGACTCAGGTGAAAGCATACTTTTGTACATTTTCGTATGAAAGAGTATGCAACCTGAAAATCTTTTATTTGAAAGCAAAGTGAAAGTCAATGAAAATTAATTTGTTTTTATACATATTTTAGTAATAGGCCGTTTTATTTATGAAACTTTCTAAAATTTATTTTGCTTACTAGTACTTGTATATAGTGCAGGCTTATCGTTACGACAGTTGATTTGAACCAAATGCATGATGGTATAATTACAAGAATTGGAATAATATTTGTGAAGGAGATATTGAAAGGAAAGTGACTGTTAAAATTAATTGAGATATTATAACTGTGTGAATAGATCAGATTGACAAAAAAAAGGTGTGACTGAAGGTTCTTCATGGAGTGCTTGTCCCCGCGTTGATGTATCGAAGTGCGCGGGTATGGCAGAAAAAACAAGAAATAACGCAGCTGAGATGTGAGGTGAGACGGGTTGAAAGATTCAGAATGCATTAATACAAGAGCGCTGTGGTCTAAAAGTTGACGGTTGACAAGCATTAAGTAAGGAATGCTGAAATGATTTGGCCACGTGGAACGAATGAGAGAAGAAAGAATAACGAAGCAAATATATTCGTATAAGACAAATGTGTGTGGGCAACCGGGTCGCGGTAGACCTCTTAGGATATTCGTCGATCAAATAGGGGACATTTTGCAAAAATGTCCCCTATTTGATCGACGATTGTGAAGCACTCGGAACCGGCAAGCATGCATGAAAAGAGTAATGAATGAGGTTTGTAAGGATAGTAGCTTGTGGTGTTTTGAGGTATCTGCTTAACCCGACGGAAAAATGCGTGAGTGTATGCATGAATATGTGAACCAAATGTGAGTTGAATTCTTCCAAACTATTCCAATTTTGTACATAATAATTTTAAAGCAAAAACTTTACGATTATTATTAAAATGATTATTCACAGACCCATTACTAGAATAATAGTAAATTGTATTTAGTTTTAAGTGACATAAATATATAATATTGTGTATATAGACGTTTATTATTTGATCAATAAAATTAATTTAGTTATCCTTTCACAAATCTCATTACTCTTTATTAGCTCAAACAAACAAATGCACCCACTACGATGATTAGTTAGAATTTACTTAACAAACAAAACCCACTCGTAAAGCAATTAAATACAAAACATGTTAAACTAATATACTCAGAACTAAGGACGGGGTTAATGGTTCACAATCAGCCAATAGCTAAAGCGATTATTAGAATCCCATTTGTCAATTGATGACAGGTTGAGCTTAGAGCACTAAAACTTATATTACAGCTGCACTCGAGCAAATTTAAATTGAATAGTTCAATGAGTATAATAAAAAGGTTTGATTTATCACCATAATATTGAAAATAATGTACAAGTATATAATGAGTAGAAAATAGAAAGTAAAATAATATAGATAACAAAATTATGAGTTTAGTGTCCAAATGCCAATGAAATCAAACCCGTAGGGCAAACACAGCTGGCCAGCGTAGTATAGTAGGACAAATCCTCCTATTAACTTATAAAGATATAGTGACGCAAATTAGGAGAGGCCTATGACCAGCAGCGGACTGAGAAAGGCTCAATGATGATGATTACAGGGTTAACTTTACATAGCTACTCTTGTCATCATCATCGGCACTGTATATATACTGCTGGGCATGGGCCTCTTCGCACTATGAGAAGGGTAAGGCCATAGTCCACCACGCTCTCCAAGTGCGGGTCGGCAGACTTCACATGTCTTTCGAGAACATTATGGAGAACTCTCGGACATGCAGGTTTCCTCACGATGTTTTTCTTCGCCGTTTAGCAAGCGATTATCAACAATTTAATACGCACTTAACTTCGAAAAATCAGTAATGCGCGCCGTGAATTCGAACCAGTGACCCTCTGCGTAGCACTCCGTCGATCTCTCCACTAGGCTATCGCTGCTACTCTTATAAAATCGTATAAATAAAATAATTTTAACGATCTATAGAATCTTTTCCATTGCGTACACGGGCTGTGCATTGTAGACTTAAAACTAAATAAAAAGGCAAGTGTATGCGATCGGGTTGGATCGCATAATCTTATTTTCTAATATAAAATCTAAATTTTGTATCAACGAGCAATTTACACACCTATGTAATCTCATATTTCTAGCCTCAAGTAGTAGCAATATTTGCGAGCACGTTTTAGTATCTAGTGTTCTCAGTAAATGTAATTCTATTCAGTTTTATAGCTTTTCATCGATCCTAAATAAAAAATCGTTTTAAAGAACATAAAAATGTTTTACGAATATAACTCCAAAAGACTTAAACGGCATATTCAGAACCAGAACGAAATGTAGCATAACAATGGCAAAATCATAATGAATGATCTATCATTTTCTGATTTCATGGTTTTGTTGGAACTCTCACTCGCACGCATAGAAGTGTATTTACTCACCATTTCCGCGTATATATATAAAATGTTCGATTCGCTCTCACGTTTTATAAATTTCAGACAAGTTTGGTGCGGAATGGTTGTAAAAGTCAGTCGTTTCATAAGTTAAACTTATCAAAATTTCACAGGAAGAAAGCAGATACATACCTCTTTGGAATATCAAAAGATATTTACTTTCTCACTCAATTTTACTATTTTGCTAGAAGCATTTTTAAAAATAGCATCAGTATACTATAGGACCATTGGAACAGATTGTTATTTATCAGTAAAGTTAAATGTGACTAGAAGGATTTTTTGTCAATATGCTCAATTAATATCAAACACATCATATTATCATATAATATTTTCCGTTACTGCTTTTAATTTCATAACATATAATTATACTCTTATAAATATTACGTGTTTATGATAAAATATTATTTAAATCTTATTCAGTTTGTAGTTCTGCAACTCACCGTCAGGGAGGTGCGTGAGACTCTTTACACCGCGACAATGCTAGGTACGTTATCTTAATCATCAGACTCCCTTAAGACATACGAGTACATACAATAAAATCTACGTCTTAATTTTGGGCTTAAATTTAATTTAAATCGTCATTTTCCAGACTATTTCGTCAATTTCGTGAAAATATGTAATTGTCATCGTTTTAGTCGTTTAGAAGTTCACATTATTGAGTGTAAACATACAGAATAATTATTACGAGTACCTATGACTGGACAAGTAAACGAAACAGTTCAGTAATTTTTAAACCCAAAGGAACGAAATATGTTTATCACCATGCCGACCTAGGAACAGCAAAAAAATATTAGCTGACGTCCACCAGACTATGAAAACAAAATTAAATGTAGCATTTTGTCTAAATATTAAATACCTAGTTATTATAAGGTCTTATTAACGCTTAGTTTCTGCAAAAAATAAATAAACTTAGCACCAAGTCTATGAAGTTAGAAAATGCCAGGGCAAACTGAAAAATGAATACGTAGGTAATAATATTATGATAGGTATTTTTAATAAGGGTTGTTTTCGTTATAATATGAAAAGAGGTCTTAGTTACATTTAATTAGGTTATCAACCTCTTGAGTGTTTTCGAACGCACGGGTCTTACAATGTCGCAAACCGGCCTAAACATTTTATGACCATTCATATTTGCAATCTAGCATTGTCTCAGTAAAACACTATTTTCTAAGGCCAATCGCTCGGCGGGTCTAAAATGTATAATCTACATTAAATTTTAGTCTAATTCGTTTGAACACGTGGAGGTTTTCAGATATGAGCAAGTACATAAAAAAATAGACAACCTCTTATTCAAACTTACCCTGAGAGACTGGATATCAATCTCCGAAAATAAAATATTTGTATTCGAGAAATCCAAATATTTCCAAAACAAAAACATGTCAAGAATAAGATTAAACAGCCCTATTATTCTTTGGTTGAACAGAAATCATAAACGATCACAGCCAACTCCGGTACACGTACGTGTGTTCGGTGAATACGCATCGAAACTGCCTCTACCCACCGTCCTTCGCCCGAACCTCTCTACGTGATGGGGGCTGTGTGACGAGAATCGGAAATAGGATCGGAATGTTTAGTGGTTATTTCGATTGGACCCTGAAAAGGGGTACCTACATTTGAAATTTCAAACCGATCCACGACCAGTTTTCTCGTTAAACATAGAGTATTCCCTCAGGTAAAAGCCTGCTTTCTTCCCAATATAAAAGGACGAGTGGGTTTTAGTTAACTTTGGCAGGTTTATTTATGGGAGAGTATAATAAAAAAGAAAACTAATTTTGGGTAAAGTAATAAACATTGTTCCCTTTTTTAGGATGCCGCAACGGATGCGGGTTAGATAAGATGCCATATGATATTTAGCCACATGTTTGCTTTTGTTTCAAGGTTTTGTTTTCTTTGTTCATATTCAAATGATTTGTTTGTACCAAAGTAACGCACTGGTCAAGCAATAGATTATTTATTATTTTTTGTTCTTTTTTATTCTTTATTTGTAAGCTATGTCAGATTTGACAATGCCGCTCAATAATATAATCATCTACATAATTATTCCTTATAACTTAGATGCCTATACCTGTACCCGACACCCAACTAACAAAATACTTATGTACCTATTCATTCCTACTTAAAATTACTAACATTAAAGATTCACCATGAATTTGTGTATATCAATTCCAAAGCCATGACGCTAATTATTTTAAACTCAATATATACAATCTATATAACAATCGGGCACTGCTCGATGTAGGACGGGCCAAGATACTGTTACATTCTCCAACATTCATTATATTAATGCCCATTGTAGCTCTGAAAGGCTGGTTCCGAACACACTCCACGAGGAGACGGTAAGTGTCCTCTACGACTTTGCACTCTTACAGAGCGGAGTCTCGACCTTTCGCATCAAAAAGGCGAACCTTCGACATGGAGTGTGACCGGAACGCAGCCTAAAAGCGGTGTCTATTTCAGATCTACCCAGCTCACAATCATCTATCCAAGATTTTCTTAACGGATGCGTAACTATGGTTTTATACCAGATGCCTTTCTCCTTACAACGTTCATCAAAATATTCACTCCACCAGCTATAACATCTATTTTCGACTACGTTAATACAGTCCGTTTAGTATGGGAGGATGTCCACTGTAACTCCTTCAGTACATGCTTGTTTAACCTGTAAATCAACCTCATTATTTCTTAGAATATTAGAATGGGAAGGTATCCACTGTAAAATCACAGACTTATTTTCGGCTCTTAATTCTAAAATAAGTTTTATGACAGAGTAGGCTATCGTTGTGCCTCAGATAGCCGAGGTACAGCGAGCCAAGTGTTGTAAGGAGCTGCGAGAATCAATATGTGATTAATATATGATAATGCTTCATAAATTGCCAAAAGCTCCGCGTTCATAATACAATTATTATGTTCAATTTTAAATTTCATGGCTACCTTTATTTGGGTATCCAAAACTGCAGCTCCTATCAACCCACCGTCTTTAGAACCATCCGTGTACAATTTATGATAACTACTGTAATTCCTTTCCATAAAACTTACACATAAATACTGAATATCTGATACATTGTAATAACGTTTTGCAGATGTAATGCAATCTATATAGGGATATATAATTGACGTCATATCAACAATACCCAGCCACGTATCCAAAGAAAACATATCCAACCCCTGACTGGACCGGATGGGCAGTTCTTGAAAGTATTCGTGCATATCAAGCAAAACTGGTTTACCTTTGCTGCGCCAATATCTATTATCTTTAAAACTAATTAGACTCTGTAATATATTTATCTTAACATTATTTCTCATAGATTTACATTTTAGCCAAAATTTCTCACCTAAATATAACCGTCGAACGTGCAATGTAGGGAGACCCAGCTCACTCTCCATTACATGTATCGGAGTACTTTTAATAAAGCCCCCAATAACCCTCATGGCCTGATTTTGTATTTTTTCCAACTTATACATATTAGTTTTGCTACAATTAGAGTATAAAAAGCTGGCATAATCCATCCTACTTCTTATAATAGCTATATATATATCCGTCTTAATTGTTTGGGGTGCACTCCCCATCCAGATCCAGCCAGCGCTTTAAATATATTAAGATATTTTGCTAACTTAAAAGTTAACTCATTAATGTGCTTAGTCCATCTTAATGACCGGTCCACCCACATCCCCAGATATTTCACACAGTCAACAAGCTCCAATGGTATACTATTAATATTTAGATCAATAGACTGTCTGTTTACGCCTTTT
This sequence comes from Euclidia mi, assembly GCA_944739405.2. Lineage (NCBI taxonomy): Eukaryota > Metazoa > Arthropoda > Insecta > Lepidoptera > Erebidae > Euclidia > Euclidia mi. The sequence goes on from OX123190.2 coordinate 27,227,139, forward strand.
CTAAAGATACAAACCTTACTTTTAGCCGGCGACACTTCTAGCCTTATGTATAGATTATTTATTATTGAATAAACAACCTTTACAGGTACCACTATACAATTTTTTTATAAATTGTTATAATTTGATACATACATACATAGACTCACGCCTGTTTCCCCAAAGGGGTAGGCAGAGGCATATTAAACGCCCACTTTTCGCCAGTATTTTGATCCCACGTAATAGGTGGCGAGCCTATTGCCGCTTATTGGGATATTTTGTTTTGTTTGCCAGAGCCTCGTCCGTTGATCGGCAGGTGCACATGCAGGTGAGGTTGGCTTAGGAGCCTAAGTTCTTGGTGGGAACCCTATGCACCCTCTTGGTGGGAACCCTATGCACCATTATAATTTGATATGCATCTTAATGTTAAGGAAGTAAATAATAATTTTAATATTGCACTGTATTTGAGGATAAGGATATTTATACGATTTTATAAGAGTAGCAGCGATAGCCTAGTGGAAATACCAACAGACTGCCATGCAGAGGATATCGGATTCGAATCGACGGCGCGCACCTATGACTTTTCGGAGTTATGTGCGCATTGAATTGTTAATTATTGCTTGTCCCATGCCTCGGAGAGCACGTTAAGCCGTCGGTCCCGGTTGTCATGAAGATCTTTGACAGTCGTTACGGGGTGTCAGTACCTTCTACAAAATAAACTGACACTAGTCTAAACCACGGAATATCGCTATCCCTTCGGGTTGCGGAGGTCAGACAGGCAGTCGCTCTGTGGAAAAGCTAATATTCAGCCAAATCCGGTTAGACTAGTAAGCGGACCCCAGATTGAAACTGGGATAACGCTAAGCTACGCTGTATTTTAGGATAAAAGGTTCAATATTATAATGTACATTTTCTTTTGTCATATTGCGATGACAGAAATGTCATGAATATTTCGTACGCCCAAGGGCTTTCTTGTATTTAATATTTAACTACCCCATTGATATTCGTACTCATAAAATCATCTATTATGCATAAGAGAAACCATGTCGAGATGAGCGGGACTTATGACGTCACACCACAGTCGGGAAGGGTGTACATATATAAATAGCTACAAATATCATCAGTATAGAATGTTGTTGACACAACTCCGGCTGGGTATTATTGATGCCTATAATTTATCGCATTTGTCCCGTGTTCTAACGGGAATGCGAATGAAATCACGAAAGTACCAGCCCAAAATTTATGATCCCTTACTGAACCTTTGATGACTACTAATTTTTCAACGGCACCGACCGAAAAATATTGACAGCCAAGAACTTTCTTTACCTACTTCGTCGGCGAGGTATAAATTATTTATTGTAGCTGATTTTATGTAGGGTAACGTGATTGATGATAAGAATGAAAATCGATGATAATAGCAGTAAGCCAACAAAGTTGAAACTTATTGCTGCCATACTTTGGTACTTAGAGTCTTGTGTATGACGCGCGTGTATGTTGGGAATGTGGAGGTAATAAATCATAGATAACGTGACGATTGATGTGACAATAAAAATATGAACGTGCATATTAAAAGCCTTTATAAAAATTCGTTTATAAAATAGCTTGACGACATTTTTTTTTTAAAGTTTACTTTCTTAATTATAACACCTTTAAAAAATGTAGATGTTTTCAGACAAATCAAAGTTTGAGCTATCTTTTTTACCAAATTACGCAATTTTGTAATGGAAGATTGCCCATCCTTATGAGGCCATTAGGATTATAAATGTGATTTCAAATTTAATATGCCTAGGCTCCTGCTACCAGTTACAAAAACATGGTTGAATTTATAACATACTTTAGTTCAATAAAACCACTCTAAAGAGTACGAAAAAATACAAAACAACAGAACTTTCCTATTCTTAGCAGACCATTAGGTACGTCTATATTTAGTTAATTATTAATAATAAGAAATGCCTGATAATGAAGACGAACCAAAAGAGGCTTACAGATTACTACTGATACTAAAGTTAATAGGTATATATAAAATTCTGTGTGTCGAACCTGAGGCTCGCCACAAGCAAAACCTTATACTTTGTAGTAGTACTTAAAATTTCTTGAATGAAATTCTGCTTTAAGTTTCTCGAACAAGCTTTATTTCAAGCAAAACTTACCTTTACATGTTCTTTCGAAGCTACAAAGTTTTTTTACATAAGGACCTAACAAATCAGAATTAACTAACTAACTAACAAATTAAAACAAACACCATTCACCACAGAAAAAAATTGTAGCCCATATTTTCCAGATTCTTATTAATAAAAGAGATCAAACGCCAATTTTCCTGCAACGAATGGACAACCGGGCTGTAGAAACCAATTTTCCCACTGACTAGGTAAGTAGGTAAATACGTAATTTCATGGCGCATTACTTTCCAAGTAGATCATACAGCGGTTCGTCTCCAAATTTGCATTAGTTGTGTTGTCGTGTTTCAAGACGATTTTCTTAGATTTATTTTTAGACAAAATTCACTTAAGGGACGCTTTAAAAAAGCTAAACACGTTTAATCTACATAGATAATAGAGATTTGTTGGGTAGATATACTTATGTTACACTGCGACTCGTTTGTTTGTTTCGTTTGAATGTTTATTTTTCTTAGAATGTTTTACTTAATTTAAAGACATAAGAATAAACTGAGTTTTGAAATTAAACTACAGTTTACGGATTTTATCGCGTTATATTGGTTTCACTGGTTATTACATTTAAACCGAATGATTTAGAAACTACATTTTTATTATTACTAGCCGACGAAACTGTGTTTACTTAAGACGATTTTTAAATTTATTATACCCCAAGAGTAACCATTAATGATAAATAACTATGTTTAACTTTTTAAGACAAAAACCAACAAAGTCATCTTGTAATTATTAAGGGAATTTTTGAACCTGCGAACTTTGACGTACCGTATCGATTTTATCCAACAAAGTAACTCAAATCCTTACACTACAAGATTCGCACTTTTATCTACCGGTTAGCTAGAACTGACTTATTTTTTACTGAATTCTGGATTACGGAACTTATTTTATGTTAATGCAATTTGCATATTTAAATATTTGTATTAAAATAATAAAAATTGCACGTTTAGCAACGTGGTTTATGAGTTCGCCTCGTCGTTTAGCAATGTTTGCCTTTCTTACAAGTTCGAGTGTCGTGTCTTCAGTTCTCACAGAAGAATCTCTTCGTAACATTTTTCTTTCCGTTGATTGATGTTTTTTGAAACTCCCACGACACAGGATTTATTTCTAGCGTGGCAGATTTCCTTTAAGAACAAATAATATGCAAAATCTGCAAATATTTGTTTCAAAATGGTATACGTAAAATACCAATACGACTTTCAAACGAAACAGCACCGTCTACTGCACCAAGTATCATGCTAATTAGGATATAGCAATAATACATGGAAGAAAATAACATATGAACTGAATTAAGTAGCATATAAAAATCCTTGGATAGATTAATGAAAACATGACTGTACAACGCACACAAGTTTAAATTAATCGTGAACATTAACAAAGAACAATGGCAGAATTCAGTCTGGGTTTGTTGTGGCGACCTTAAACTTCATATGAACAAAAACAAATTGTTTTTTTTTCTACGATTTTTAATATTTTCACTTTGTCTCGTAAGCTGGAGTATTTTATGACGATAAAAAGCATTCCAATTGATTACCAACTTGGTAGCTACTTTATTATTTGATTGTTGCCATAGACAATGGTGTGACAGGAATAGACGTGAGTGCTAATTGATCTGTATCGATTATTAAAATATAATTATTAAAATGCAGTTATTTAATCTTTAATTAACATTATATCAGTAAGCTAATAATTTTTGAAGCAAAACAACGTTTAAATCAAATAAAAACGTCACAGCATCGTTTTAATATTGTATCGATTTCACATAAAATCGATTTAAAATGTGCAGCTCTGCTTTTGTCTTTGGCAGTGACAGTTAGATGCTACAGAATACTTCTGTGTTTTGATGTCAATCTGACATAATTCCATTTGATAATTCTAACGTACCTACATTGTTCATTCATAACTAAAAACTAAAACACCGATATCTTGTTTTCCGGGTTTCTCGAGTGAAAATAGAATCATAAACCGACTTCAAAAAAAGGAGGAGGTTCTCAATTCGTCAGAATCTTTTTTTTATGTATGTTCCCCGATTTCTCTTAGACGGCTTGACCGATTTCAAACATTCTTGTTTATAGACTCTGTTGCTTACGCCGAATTTTTTGAAATATTTTTTATTACTGTGCGCTTCAATTTAATTTCAGACATTTCGATGTATGGAGATCTGCAATTGTCCTTTAACATCATAATGTACGTACATACGGAACTGTACAAATGTGTACGGAACTGTACAAATGTGTACAACTAGGTACCGCTATAAATTGTCACATTGAGTTACAAATCGATATTTATTAACACTTGAATTGGATATGTGTCGCGATATTGTCAAAGGTTAAAGGCATGTTTAGATGTAACAAAGGCGTATTTTGATCTAAGGTTACCTGAGATATTATGAATAATCGAGATAACAATCCACTGCCATGCAGAGGGTACCAAAGAGAGTTCAAATCCACGGTGCATACCAGTGACTTTTCTTTATTTGAGTTGTAGGATCAGACAGCAGTTATAAAAGGTTTTTAGCGGGTCTTACTCACGAGACAGCAGTTGTCAACAGGCTGTTAAAAATTGACTTTGATCCACTAATTTAGAATAAAACTTCCCAATTCGTCCCACACATTTATGTCGCCACAAAGCTTCCCTGCAGTTTGTAAGCTTTCTTTTCATGCTGTTTTTTTTGTTATATCACAAGATGCAAGTTATGTTTGAAAGCTAAATCATAAAAAGAATATTATATAAGAAAACTGAATCCTGTCCAATCCTTATCATTTAAAAGCTGCCAAAATAAAAAGCATCATAAACTCCAACCCATGATTACAATATTTATTCTCAAGCAATTCCACGTGCAGAACTAGCCTCATTGCACAAAAATTAAGTTCGTATAATCGAAATTTATCGTAGCTCGATGTTGCTGTCGTATGAAACATAAATACAAATGATTAATACAGTGAATTGAAAATTAAATGATCAATCATTACAATCGCAATCATTACAGTTTTTAATTGGAGTGCAATTAAATTTGTTGCTTTATTATTACGGTGAGTAAACATTGTTATGTAGCTCGTTATGTTTATCTTTTTTATAAAATAAGGGTGGGAGAAGAGGTATTGCCCCTGATGCTGAGTGGTTTTAGGTACGGACGATGTCAAACATACGTACATCCGTTGCAAATCGTATAAAAAGAAAAGGATACCTTCAACCTATCTTTTATTTTTCTGCTGACTTACGGATATAGTAGTCAAATTAATACTATCGAATGGCTATCACTAATAAATGGCTATCTTCTACGGTTAGCTCCTGTATTTATTAGATTTTAAGATAGCACGTTCAACCAAGCAAATTTGATAAACACTTCAGCCCAGTAATCTTAATAAGTTCAAAAATATTAAGCGTAAGTTTGTTTGCTTCGCTTTGATGAGAATAACAGGTTAAAAATTTCTCGTATATCAACAAACAGATTAATTATTATTATGTGAGAATCAAAATAGCAGACATTATCTGAATTTTTACTTATAAATATACCTATTTGCTTAATTTAACTAAAATAAAAGAAATATCTAGAAAACATTAACACATTTAGAAACTAGAACAACATAACAGTATCTACTAAGTAACGTTATAATTAATTACCGTAATCACGGCACAGCCTCGGCAGTAAACACATACGCCAGCAGCAATAGATTTGATCTAGACGACAGTTAGTTATGACGTCACGACAGACAAATAAATGTTCCCATTATGCCAAACGCTGGGCCAATGCAAGATGGAGTGGCAGTATTAATAGTGAAATAAATATAGCATTTATCGATAAACTGTCTTTCTAAAGATTTTTTGCAATCTGACAAAATAATGGCATGATTTGTTCATAATCGCTTGTCTCGTGCCTCGGAAAGCACGTTAAGCCGTCGGTCCCGGTTGTCATGGAGATCTTTGACAGTCGTTGTAGATCATCAGTACCTACCTCTAAAATTAACTGACACTAGTCTAAATCATAGAATATCGCTATCACTTCGGGTTGAGGAGGTCAGACAGGCAGTCGCTCTGTGGAAAAGCTAATATTCAGCCAATCCGCTTAGACTAGTAAGCGAACCTTAGGATGCAACTGGGATAACGCTAGGAGGATGATGACAAAATAATGGCATTAATTAAAACTCTGTACAATTTTTTTGCTGGTCATCATCTACGTTTAGATGCAAAAGTTTATCTATATAATATAGATCAAATCAATCTTAATTAAAAGAAGTTTACAATGAAAGAATACTAACCTAATAACCTTTCAGCATACTTTCACCAATCTACCGAACAACGTATTGGAATGATCTTGGTAGCAACAGAAAAGCGCTTGTGTGATGTAAGCGGGTCTGATCTTAAGATTGACGAATACTGCCCAAAAATCGTGAAAGTCGATTATGGTATATCGTCAGAGGCAAAAACCAACCTTGTATCGCTGAGCCGACGGAGTAAGTAAGAAAATAACAGGCAGATAAAATACTACGAGCAAGAATAATAAATAATATTTTATTGTATTTAATGTTAAACCAATTATATCGATGGTGAGTCGGCCACTCAATCCCTGTTCCAACGCCTGTGTAGTCACTTTTGGTTTTAAAAGACCCATATAGGTGTTTATACACTGGCATACCTTTCCGAACAATAATAATATTTGTACTAAAATAAATAAGCCAGATAAAAGTCCCAGCCTTGCCAAACGCTTGGCAAAGGCGAGACGTAGAATTATTACTAGTAGAACAACCGCCCTGCAGATTTTGTTTACCCAATTTGGATTATCCCGTCCGATTGTTGATTGGCTAGTTCAGGATTTAGATTTGAGAAAGTTTTGGACTTAAATAGCTTAGCTATAAGATGAAATGGATTTCGAATGGCATAGCGTGGAGTAAGTACCGAGGGAAATATAATGTTCTATCTTTACTCGATTGGTATGTATGGATTTAACATATTACATTCTAAATTTAACCTCCAGCTCCGAAGGGAGCGATGGCGATTGCAAGATTTAATACTGTAAGGCAAAGTAACATCGAAATGCGGTTCTTTATTATGATACGTGAAAGACTAACAGTCATCGTTAATGCATTATTAGTAGATCTTTTTTCACCATAAGGCAGAGATTTTCGCTTGTACAAACTTCGACTGTGTGATAATTGCTGTTAACATTATACAATACTACAATTAGTATTGTTAATTCTGTAATGCTAATATTTTTTAATTGCTGTAGTATTAGGATGGTAATAGTATGAAACTCATGCCACTTAGACCATTGATCTTTTAACTGTATATTGACTTAGGCAAGATTTCCAGTAGCATGTTGTGATTTGCCATTTGTATCAAATCGGTATAGAAAAGCAACATCAGCAGAGGTCAGCGCTTGGAAAGGAGACGTTTGTTGTGGCATTGACATCAAAGCGCGACCGTGATTTTGAGGGCTCAGACCACTTTTCGGCCCGGTTCTTGTCTCAACACAAAAACCATATCGGATTTCGAGCAGTCAATAAACTGTAACACCAGATTTAGCCACACGTAAAAAGAAAATAAGGCCAGGAATTGTCATTGATATAGTATTTCACTAAGAAGATATAAAATATAAGTTTGATTTTCTGTTACTTTTAACGAGGATTCCATAACTTACTAACTTTGGGTGGCACTCGCAGATGTGATGTCAACGATATCGACTAACAGCTTATGTAAAATGAATTCGACATTACACAAAGGAATACTACGAATTCTCGGTGCGACAGAACTGACATTCGGTTGAGTTCGTGACGCGTAGCGGTCTCGCTACGAGACTCTACGAGTATCTACGAGGCGCTACGAGGCGAGCATACGAATTACAACATCAACAGCCGTAGCGATCACACAAGCGAATTGAATTTAATCAATTATGAATCGTTTTAAACTGCCGTGTTTGAATGATGTCTGAAAAGACTTAAGTCTTTTATTGTATAGTGATATCAATTATAGACAGACTACCACTGCGTAAAGTCTATGAATAGACCTCCTTCGACGTCATTTAAATATTGCAACAAGTAAAAAGAGTGTCGGATACCTTAAATGGTTTTGGCCACAATTGAGTAGAACTAACAAGGATCGGGAAAGTATGAAACTACTCTAATGTAGAGTTAAGACGTAGACTAGTACGAAAGCATTGCAATCTATACTTGAATGAACACAATATGTTTAATCGATTAACAAACAAAATTTTTTTTGTCATCCTATGCTGAACGTCCCTTTTCCAACAAAGAAACTTAGAAAAACAGTAGATTTCATTCGCGATGACATGAAATTGGTTTCTCAAATTGAAATAATTTTATATATCTATGTTATGAAGAAAGATCATCCATCCATATCAATATGTCTCAAATAATTTCCAGAGCTCCTACTACGAAGACTCAATCCATCTAATGTATATGAATCTATATTTAGGTGTTAAAGTAGGTATTTGATTTGCAACTCAATAACACAGATTTATTTAAAGTATTCAGATTAATTTAGCCTGAGGAGATTCTTGTTCCAAAAAACTGGTTAATAGCATCTATGTGGTAAATCATAATGCAATTACTATTAAAGAGACAAACAGGTTAGGTTTACTGTGAAAATATTTATAAACTATTTAATACATACATATTATAAATTAATGACACCCTTAAACAAGGTGTTGATATGCATTTGCAAAATATTTTAATAATACAAAATTGACAGTAAACTTATTATCCTAAAGTTATTTTAAACAGTGTGCGACGATATAAGACCCTATTTTCATAAAATGTTACTTAGATCATAAATCAGAATGAACTGTTAAATCGTGCAAAATATAATCGCGCAGTCCCTGTAGGTACGTGTGCTTGTGTATATCAGGCACCTGCAATGGCGATCAGCTGAGCATCGGCGGCGGTCTATACAACGAGTTAATTTTCAAAGTGTAAGATGACAATTTTTTTTAACCTTTAGTGACTTATTTTTCATGTATTTGTATTCAGTTATAGTAGTATATTCACCCATTAAAATATTTTGCAAATGCAGATCAACATGTATAGAGCAAATAATCGTGTTCTTCACACAAAGGTTCCAACTCACGACCTCTGGCGTAGCAGTCAGGGCATCTAACCACTAGATCGTCTGGCCAGTCAAATAACAGGGAACAGCATTCAATAGACAGCAAACACTCATTATGGTCCAAAAGTACAACGTACGACTGAGAGAAATAATCATGTGCTTAAACCTTTCCCACCAGATATAAGATGGGGATAGTCGTTTGCCTAGAAACAAGTTGATAGTTATTTGAATAGTTTTCTCACTGAGCTAAATATTTCGCGCTCCCAATCAGCCTTTATGACTTGTAAGAAATGGTGACCTTTTATCTTTCTGATAACAACTTTTCAACCAATAAATAGATATATCAAATTTTCCTTATGTGCTTGCTTTTGTATGTTCTCAGGGTAAATAAAAACAAAATATTCAATAACTATTTACAGCCGCCTGTCAATGGAAAGGTAATTTGCTTATTATTAATTCAATGGCACTACAACGGAGTGGCAATTTGAGTATGTTTTTATTATGCATATTATTTTGTAAGTACTAGTGGCAACGGTACTCTAACAAATCCACAAAATTATTTATCCATTTATTCCCAAACTAAGCAGAACTTGTACTATGTTTACTATGCATAAACATACAAACTTATATATGTATATACTTGTTTTTTTAATACGTACATATTATGCATATGTCGTACCTACACAAATGTTTTACTTGAGCGGGAAGCGACCCCGCGACCCCCATCGTGGCCATCGTTTAGTAGACTACGGCTACGCCATTGGTTTGTCAACTCGGTCGGTACTGAAAGTAGAATTAGGTCTGTCACAGCAAAAAAATATAAAATCGGGATATTTTCCTTGGACTGAATTTGTCAATTAGTTATTACAACGAAAAGTTCTACTATACCATAAAAGTATTTTCGATAAACAACAATTGTGGTCGTACCTGCCTTGGTGTATCCGTTCATATATGCTCGACAGTTTTTTACTTATCTTCACCGGACTGAAAAGAAAGAAAAAATCTATTTAGCTTCAACCTCATTAATGCACCAGAGCGTCATTCAACTGAGCTCACATTATCTGGTCTGTAAAATTATCAGACTGAAAGAATACTGAAAGTCTTTTTGATGCTTATTCTGTAAGTTTATCTTTAAGTATACCTTACGTATTTTGTTGTTTAGCTTAAGGAAACGTTTAAAATGTTTATGTTGGCATCACGCTTTAATTGCATCCCATCTTCACACAACTAACACATATATGTTTGATATATTATTAGCTGATGGGCAGAACTTTTATAAGTATGACTTCGTTTTTATAGACTTGGGCTGGAAATTATTATTTAATAACCGTTCAAACGGTTCACAGAACAAAAACAAACGACTTCAAAAATCGAATAAATTCTTAATTCAGAAACGTGGCTTTTCCACATCGCCTTTACATTTTTAACCCCAATTTCCATCAAAGGAGCAGAAACGACCCTCGAAAAAAATCTCCCATTAAAAGAGCGGCGTGCAAATTTAATAATGCATGTTTCGGCAGATTTCCGTACTCACATAATGCACTTTGTGACGTCACATTTCCCGATGTTTGCCTCCCCTTCTTATTTCTCAAGTGCTAAATGTATTAGTTCTGCATCAAAACACTATTGTATTTCGTCTCATAAATAACACTTTACTATTGGGGTATTAGTAGGGGAATGCTCAGATGTTCGACGATAATAAAGTAGTGAGTGAAAAGTAATTTGTTAGAGTACATGCGTTTTGAACTAAATGCACCTTCACGAAGATTTATTATGTGAAAACCACATGTATATCGACTGTTCGTGTACTTTAACAAATGAGGCCTTCAATTCCTTTACGACATAGTGATTAAAGACGCCCCGTCTTTCCCCATTATCAGTTCTCTCGTACATACAACATTTATACCATTATATATGCCAAGCGGTGAAAAGGCGATAAGTGTTTTTTGTTCAGCGGTAACCGTAGGTCGTAATTTAACGAGCATCCATAACAAAGAACAACCTATTTCCCATATTTTTCCAAGCAAATAAGAAATGCTTCTTTCAAAATGATATTGTGAGACACCCACACAATAAACGTATCACTCCCTTATTGTGAGAAAAAAATGTAATATTCAAGACTTTTTTCGTATGTACGTTTATTTATTATTTCATTTTGTAATACGTAACATAATTTATAAGAATCTTAATGTAATCTAATCTAATACAAACACCTTAAAAACAAATTTAGAAACTGAAAATATTTACATGGTTTAGGCGTCGTAAAATGCCTCCGCATCAATGTCATCGGGTAACGTGCCCAGAAGGCTGGCAGCATTGCCACGCTGGATGGCAATGCTGATTCTCTGAGCAAAGAATAAACCAGCCTTCTGGTCACGTGAGACGTCGATTAACCGTTTCGAAATTTCCCGGAATAGAGAACGAGCGCTCGGACCCCATGAGCCTAGCGTTTCTACCCCAAACGGCTCAAACACGTAATTACTTACTAAATTACTGTATTTGCGCCGTTTGAGGGTTTCCGCAGTTGCAGCAGCAGCGCCAGCATGGCCTCCCGTGCTTGGAACGTGTGATGGCGCGAGGGTGTCTATGCAGGTTGCGTCCCACACCAAAGGCCTACCCATGTTCCAAGGCAACAATGACATACCATCAGGTCTCTTACCGTCGTCGCGTACCAAACCATTTGGTTCAAGTACAGCTGGTACGCCAGACGCGACAAGAGCACGACGGATTATATCATTCAGATGGGCATGACGAGGAATTCTACCAGCGCTTCTGCTGCAAGATAGCCCATGGTGGCCGAGGCTATCGACGTCTTCTCCACAATGACATCGATGCGGAGAAACACATGGAGCACCTAAACGAAGACAAATGGCAATACGGAATGTCTCATTGTCCAACATGGTTCCAGTGTTGGACGATGGTAGTGCCTGAAGCCATAGACCGGATTCCCACTCTCCCACAGCCAGTAAGCGAGCACGCTCTGTAACATTTAAAGAAGTATCCAAAAGATTTTTTCTTACTATGTTACAAAGCGGCGCGTCCCACAGTCTTTGGGAGAATAGGTTGGTAGGCAAATCAGTGCTTGGACAAGCCATTTTCCAGGCGTTTATAGCTCCGGTTTTGCACAACACTTCTGAGTTAACTAGTGTAGGTGATAAAATTTTCCTAGTTAACTCTTCCGTGCTGTGAACCGAAGACAGAAACGCCGGTAAACTAACACTGGAAATTTTGCGAACGCCGAGCCCACTCAAACGTATGGGCAAAGACGCTTGTAGCCAGGCTCGGTCGTCCAAGTCCACATTTAAAATTCTCTTTAAAGTAAATAAGATAATTTGGTCGATTTGTTCTAAAAGTGATTTTTTTTCCAAAGTTGGGAAGATCTTAAGGCATGTGTGAATTTTGGGACGAAAAGACAATAACGAATAATAGTATAGGCCGAATGAATATTAATTTTGAATAGGCGATCTGAAATTTCACAAAAATGTTGTATCTTTTCGTCTAAGAAAGAACCGAAAGATTCTTCAAATACTGGTGAACCTAGGAGGCGAAGAGAAGTCTTATCAATAATTTTGATGTTTGATGCCAAATTATTAAATTTTGATATTATCGAATGTTTTTTTGTGGAGTCTGTTGTATTTATAAACAATTCACACTTACTAGAATTTAGTTCCAAGCCAATAGATGCGAATTTATTTTTAATAAAAGCTAAATCTTGTAATACAATGTCTGCAGCGCCCCCTAGGGTCCCGTCATCTAAAAACCATGCATTAAATTTAGAATTTATTTGCCGAATAATGGGTTGTATAGCTAAACTAAAACTGACTGGTCCAAGAGGGTCACCTTGTTGGCATCCAACTGCAGATTCCAAAAGATTGTCCTGATATAGTAATTTTGTGGGATACCTGTAACATTACCAAAGAAATTTAAAAATTTTGGGGGTTTCTAATTTTGCTTGTGTCAACAAAGTGTCCCTATTCACTGAATTGAAGGCGTTTTTCAAGTCAACCTTCAAAATGACCTCTCCATCACCACTTCCAAGGTACGTGGAAAGGGCATGTATAGCAGCCTCACAACCCCCTTTGGAACCAAAACCTAGTTGTAGGGGTTGGAATTTTTCTGATAGCTCCCTGCTGTAAGATTTACAGCATATCTTGGCTGCTATACGCCGATATGTGCAACCCACGGCAATGGGACGAATGCCACCATCCCTCTTGTTAAGGGCACATAGATTCGCCCCATACAAGATGTCAATGATGGCATCGTCCACATTACCGGAGAGCATCATATTTACTAGGGCAGTCAACTCCTTCAGAAGTGTATCGCCAGCCACCCCAGCACTTGCACACACAAGATCTTTTAGATGCTGTGGTGTCAAGGCATCGAGGCCGCCTGCCAAGCCACTCCGGAAGGAGCAAACTGCTGCTAACACGTCCTTGGCCGTGGTGATCAGATGTTCTGATTCACTGTCGGGAGCTTCAGGAAAGGAGAGATCATTAATGGGCGCTGGATGCTTGCTCTTCAGACCCGCAAGCGTCTCTGGAGAGCAAGGCGCCACCACATCACTACTGAATAATAGTCTAGATGCGCCCCGTATGTCACCATCCCTTAATTTGGATTCTACATATTGATAGAGCGATTTATGCTTGTATGACGTGAATTTAGGGTCTAAAGTGTTGGCCGAAATTTGACAATTATACTTAATTTGGGATGTTAATGAATTTTGGGCTGCCTGATTTTTATCAACATGTAAAATCCTATAAGGGAATGTTAATAATTGCTCCCAGGCCGTTGTTGAGTTCTCCCTTACGACAAGACCTATTCATTCAGCCAATTTTTTTGACACTGATGGTCTTGCCCCACGGGGAACTCTTTTAATAATCGGAACCGAATGTTTTAATTTAGATAAAGTATGCCAAAAAGGAATTAGGTGTGTGTCTCCTGATCCAGATTGTGAAGATATTGATGGGCCTGGAAGTACATTTTGGGATTTGTGTACTTTACCAAAATGCACTTTCAAGCCCCGCTTACCTTTGAAAAATCGGTCCTGGGAACAATCCGGACAACGCACCAGACCAGTCAATGATGTGGCAGGTTGACTGGCACTCACATCCGTATCGCCATATCGGTCTTGCATGCAATTTATTGCAAAAAATAATTACAAAACAAATACATAATAAAACATATTTACAATACAAACTGATACTAATAAACTGTCAACGTCATTCCACTTGCGCATGCTTGGTAATAGTTATAAACATTTTATATGTAGACAATTAATTGTTGTTTATATATTAGATCCACAGATTGTATCAGAAGTTGTATGCTGGCATCCAGACTATTTTGGTGCAGTGGCACCGTCCTGTTTGCAGTTTCCTTGTATCGAGCTCTTGTGCTTCTCTTATACGGCCGTGAAGAGTAAGAGTTAATTTACTCGTGCTATTCTGGGACTTATTACTTGCGAACGGCTTTATAATAATTTGACTCGGAATGTGGCGTTTTTTATTTCACGTGACAGTTAGCTTCTGGAATGTTAATATTATGCTAACATAGGAATTTGTTGTAAACTGGGTAACATTATTTTAAAATATTTACTATTGTTTATTTTCCAGTGCTATTGTAATAATATAGGGTTTAAACTATTATTTATATTAATTATTTTATTTTCTCGGTTTTTATGAGCTGTCAAACGTACGTTCCGTTTCAAGACTCTAATAGAGTGAGGCACTACACAAATATCGTAGGTGTATTTGTAATTGCAAAACTAAACACCTAAGCCCTTGTTGCGACGACGGCGACGTACAAAGCGGACAAGTGAATGCCATTACTTATATTCTTTCCAAAATATATTCCGCTCCTCAAATTTGGGAAGGGAACAAATGTTCTTAGCAATGTGGTACGGTAATGTACGTCGGCCCCTTGAATTTTTCATTCCCTTGTGGCTCGACAACTAAGCATTACAAAAATTGCGTCATATTTCTTTTCCAACACATACCGGTGCCGGGGAATAGTTAGGAGAATTGCTGCCTCGCGAACTGCGAGCACGCTCTTTAACTGATGCTTATTATTTTTGCAAAAGCTGAATGTGCGTTACGTTGACAATGAATGTGTAATTGCTGTTCGACATCTTCCGTTTTGTGTACAAAGCGGCGGCAAGTGGTTCCATTTTAATGTGTTACTCAAGACTTTTTCTTCCGAGAATCTAAAAGAGAAGTGTTGAATTTTAGAATGAGTAACTTAATGCTAGGAATTTGGGAATGTAGGAATCGTATCCGTGTATGTTTCTGGTGCAATTACTACGTATGTTTAGGTCATACTGAATTTTTCTTTCCACAAGGACTTCTAAACTCCGTATAAGCGAGCTGGAAGTTGACCCTGAGATTTAACTTTTTTTACCCAGAGAATATATCCAACTTCCATTTATGATTGCAAAGAACTATATACGATTCATTTATCAAATCTAGCTTTTCCTTTTATCTAAATGAAGTACGACAAAGCTTCTAACGTTATCAATTACATCGACCATAATGATAATGAATTAATCTATAAGTAATTGATCCCTTTGTCAATGGTATTAGGTATCATCTAGTAAATCTAGCTATTATTTGCTACTTTTATTATGGTATCACTAGCAATCCTATTAAAGAAACAGAAATAAAGTGTAATTATTACGATTACGTCATAAAAGAAAATAAAGAACAATGGCAGAATTCGGTCTGGGTTTGTTGTGGCGACCTTAAACTTCATATTAACAAAACAAATTGTTTTATTTTTCCAAGATTTTTAATATTTTCACTTTGTCTCGTTAAAGCTGGAGTATTTTATGATGTTAAAAAGCATTCCAATTGATTACGAACTAGGTACCTACTTAATTATTTGATAGTTGCCATAGACAATGGTGTGACAGAAATAGACCTGAGTGCTATTGATCCGTATCGATTATTTAAATATAATTATTAAAATGCAGTTATTTAATCTTTAATTAACATTATATCAATAAGCTAATAATTTTTGAAGCAAACCAACTTTTAAATCAAATAAAAACGGCGCAGCATCGTTTTAATGTTGTATTGATTTCACATAAAATCGATTTAAAATGTGCATCTGCTTTTGTCTTTGGCTGTGACAGTTAGATGCTACAGAATACTTCCGCGTTTTGATGTCAATCTGACATATCTCATTTGATAATTCCAACCTTGACTCAAACGTACCTACATTGTTCATTCTTAACAAAAACTAAAACACCGATATCTTATTTTTCCTGGTTTCTCGAGTGAAAATAGAATCATTTATAGACTCTGTTACTTACGCCGAATATTTTGGAATATTTTTTATTACTGTGCGCTTCAATTTACTTTCAGACATTTCGATGTATGGAGATCTGCCATTGTCCTTTCACTATTTATGGAGATATTTCGTATTACAACAATGAAGGCGCTTATCACAGCTTATGTATCTATGCATATTGTAATAATGTTAGAATTTGAGTAACGACACAGTATATTGTAATACTATATCGCAAGGTTTAAGACAACATGGCAATATATATATTGACTGCACGGTTGGCGTAGTGGTTGAAGCGGCCGTCTCGCCGCTTGACACTGCGCTGAGTGTAGTGGGTTCGATGCCCACACGAGACAACACTTTGTGTGATCCATAAATTGTTGTTTCGAGTCTGGGTGTTTATTGTGTCCGTTAGTTGTATGTTTGTCAAGTCCCCCACAACACACTTTATTCCTAGTGCGGGAGTTGTCTTTTTTAAAAAGGAAAAAAGAAAAAAATATATATGCCATGACACCATTTATAGTAAACGTAGTTTTTATCAATAGTGTTCTTATTACACATGCCTTAGGCTTTAAGTATTGCATGGTGGGCTTATTTATTTAACGCAGCGGCTTTGCCGCCTGACAGAGCGCCGAGTTTAGTGTGTTAGATCTCCACACCAGATAACACTTCGTATAATTTGTAAATTATTGTTTGTGTGCTGGGTGTTTTCTAGTCTGGATACTTATTGTGTGCGTTGGGTGTATGTCTGTATAATCTTCCGTGATATACAACTAAATCCTAGCGCAGGCAATGTTTTTTTAAATAGTAAACAAATGTATTTGATTTCATCATCATAACCCAAAATTACAGTGAGAGAGTATGTCCTTAAAATGAACACATCTGTTTGAAATAGAAATAGTTGTTTTTTATGATAAGTCAAGTCGACTATATCGATTTAGTAACGTTTAGTTTAGTCTATTGTAAATTTTGACTATGGTCACACTATAAACTGTCATTTATTCACTTTGGTTCATTGTCCGTTTCCCGGTTTCTTCGCTCACGCAGTTATTGTAATTTTGACCTCGTTTTGATCAAGGAGGCTAACCTTCCACCACTCAGATGGCGCAGGGGGCACATTCTTCGTTTGGTAACTGGGGCTGATGGAGTTCCCCGATTTGCTGAGGTCTTAGTGGACGGTTCGATTCTTAGGAGAGCGGTTGCAACATTGTCTTGTCTACCAACCGATTAGCGGACCGGTAGGCCGGTCCGGGGTGGGTGGATGTTTGAAATAGAAATAGTTTTTTTATGATAAGTCAAGTCGATTATATCGATTTCGTAACGTTTAGTTTAGTCTATTGTAAATTTTGACTATGGTCACACTATAAACTGTCATTCATTCACTTTGGTTCATTGTCCGTTTCCCGGTAAAAAAGTTTCTTCGCTCACGCAGTTATTGTAATTTTGAGTTTTTGAGTTAATTATAGTAATTAACAACCTCGCAACCGTCGCTATATGAAGTTGTCCGACGAGGTTGTGAGCGATTGACAAAAGTAAATTAATATCTACGGATTTATCCTCTATTGGAATTATCGCCCCTTGAAAGCACATGGGTGCTCCGCGAGTCATAGTGGTGTCGAAGTGAATTCGTGCTGTAAACCCTCTTGAATGCCGCCTGATCTAGTGCTGGCATCGGTAAACTGTGATAAAAGTCAAACATTTGTAACTTATCGAAAATTATAAAAGTTTTGTGAATCCGCCAATGTGCATCGTGGTCTGAAGAAGGATCTCGCCGATCTGGACCTCGAGTAGTGGTATTCATAACAATTTTCTTGTTATTTTGGCCAAAATTATGAGTTTAATCTTATAGGTCCACTCAAGAACGTCACCACCACCGAGATCTCTGGTAAGACATTTTATTAATAGGTATTGATAGTTGTAATTCACTGTGCAATCGCAGCAATACTGTTTAGATAAATTGTCTATCGTGGTCAGGTAGATCTGTTACAACTTCCACTGCGCACTCTGAACAATTTCCTACCTGACAACAGTAATTCTAAACATAAATTTTGGTATGCAGAGCTCGGTTGATTATCTTACCGCTGTTGCATTGCTGAGTACAAACCTCAGATTGGTATAAGCTTGTATCTTATCACCTTGTAGACAGTATTGTAGTGTTTGTCAGGTCAGGTTTTGCCTAAAATACATAATATTTATTTGTATAAGTTGACCTACATAACTTGAAACACATTGTCATACATAACCTCAATCAGTACTTGTTTGATTTGTATTGTTGAAATCTAACTTAAATTTGTTGTTGTTAGTATTAATAAGTCGGTTTGTTTGGATACATAACAGTTATATGTATCAATAATTAATTTAGTTAATGGTTAAATGCACAATATGCAATACACTAAGTGTAAACTAAGTATATTATATTGAGTTTGAAACATTATAACAACCAAACTTTTGATAAACATTAATTAACCTTGTTATAAAATATTGATAATATTGTTAGGTTACACATATTCTATGTTTACTTACTATTGTATATCACAAATAACACAGTGAGCCTGTCTGTTGCAAATAATTAATTAACTTATTTGGAGTTTCAACTTTGATAACTTTGTCTTTGTGTCAATATAATTGAAATTATCAATTTTGTTGGGTAGTAAATAGCTGTCACTTGCTTGTACCAGCAGTAAACAGGCCAATACTCTGTTGGTTTCAAAGAATTAACAAATATTAAGTTTTGATTGCTAATATTATATAACGCTTGTCCGAGCTCTTTTGAAACTTGATTATGTCAGCTATCAAGGACTTGCGTGCGGCTGCTGGTGCTATTGCATCAGATTTGCGCTGGTTTGCCTCAGCCAGTGCCTTGGTGAATCGGCCTGATCGCTAGCAGGCCTTACTACAAAGGTATGAGCGGATTGATGATCGCCTGGCAAGTGTGGAACAGCAATTCCGCACTTTCAGCGCTTGCTGTCTCGAAGTGTCAGTTAATGAATTCACCGCTGACCAGCGAAATAAGGTCAGCGAGGATTATGCCCAGGTCTTAGACCTCTATGATGCTGTCTCCAATAGTGCGAGACAATTAGTTGCCGAGAGGGACGGGCAACCCTGCTTGAAGCAGGAGCTTCCTAGGACAGCACCGGGGCTAGTGAGTAGGCTTCCTACCTTAGACCTCCCGCATTTCGATGGCTGCCTAGGAAGCTACCTGGGCTTCGTTAATTTGTTTGTCAGCCTGGTCAATGACAGGGCTGACCTTCGGCCGGCACAAAAATTGGCCTATTTGATGTCAGTTCTGGATGGGGAGGCCAAGGGCCTCATCCAGCATCTGCCCGTGTCTGACGAGGCGTACCAGACGGCTCGGGACCTAATTACCCGTAGGTACCATAACAAGCGTGGCCTCGCCGATACGCATATTGAACAGATTTTGAGTTTGCCCACGCTCACCCGGGTCTTTGGGTTGCGCACCCAACTTTTGAACCCGATTTTGGTGGCAATCAACGCACTTAAGTGCCTTGACCTACCCGTGGACCAATGGTCCTTTCTATTGGTGCACATTGTGTGAAGAAGCTGCCTGCCGACCTGAGGTCGCGTTTTGAGCAGCGCTTTGGTGGGGATAGCACGACCCATCTGCCCCCCTTTGCTGACCTGGAGAGGTTCCTCGAGGATGAGTGCCGGGTCTTGGACAACTCCGGTGGTGACACGCCGGCTAAGTCGCAGCCGCCCAAGGTCAAGGAGCAGGCTCGCGTTTACACCCGAGCCAATGTTGACCGGCGCCCTCCTCGCTTTGCAGTCACGCAGAGCCCAGCGGAGTGCTCTTACTGCAAGGTCATGGGGCACAGAACGGCCAGTTGCAGGGCATTTTTGGACCTGCATGTCGCCTCTCGTAGGCGCATCGCAAATACCCGCCGCCTTTGCTTCTCTTGCTTGGGGTCTCACTACCAGCGAGACTGCCCAAACTCTCGCCCCTGTCCTCACTGTGGAGGACAGCATTTGGACATTCTCTGCATGAATGCCAGAGAGGTAGGCCGCTTGTCCAACCAGACGACGCCGCGCACGGGCGGGTGTTTTGAAGGTGGCAGCCGAGGCTCACCGGTGCGTAGCCGAGAGTCGCCTCGCTCAATTGATCGCCACTCACCCCGCTTGGAGAACCGTAGTGTGCGCACGCCTCCTCTCTCTCGCGCACCAGAATGTGCGACCGCTCAACGTCACCAGCATCATGACTGCTGCCCCAGATATTCACCTCCTTTGGCGGAGCGTCCCCGCCTTGACTCGCGCCCACCTCGTTTTGGGCGGGTGCGTCATTATGACCCCCCACAGATGGCGCGTGGATCAAGTCATCGTGCCTTTGAGGACTTCAAGCCGCACCCTTGTTCTGACTCGCCTAGTCCTGGCCAACGGTCGCCGCCCAGGCAACAATAGGTCATTGACCCCTGCCCTATAACGCCAACCTCCCCCATTGAGACCGTTATCCTACCAACGGTTGCTGTTAGGGTCTGGGGACCCACGGGGACCTCTGTTGTTGTCCGTGCTATATTGGACACAGGTTCACAAGGTTGCATTGTTTCCACTTATTTGGTAGGGCAGGTTAAATTAAATATAGGCTCTTTTCCAAACTGTATACGGGGCATAGGGGACGTAGCCTCTAATGTTGAAGGGCAAGTTAAGGTTTTGTTAGGCCCTGTTGAATCTTCACACCCGACGATTAAAACCTCGGCTATTGTGCTGAAGAATATTTTGGGTATTCATCCACAGAAACAGCTACCTGCTGCTGTGGTGAATTTGACATCGGGATTGGAACTGGCGGACCCCAAATTTGACACACCGGGAAAAATCGACTTGTTGATTGGCTCTGATGTCCTCGGTGGAATTTTGATTGGTGGGAAACGGGTCTTGGTGCCAAATGGTTTGACTACCATCCCGACAATATTTGGATTTGCTTTGATGGGACCTGTACTTAGGGACCCCCCTCCACCTGAACTTGATAATTTGTTGGCTGTAGGCTCCGCTCTCTCTGATGCAGTTCAGAGGTTATGGGAGGTAGAAGAGCCCCCTCAAGCTGCCCGTTTGAATCCAGA
The DNA here is from genome assembly GCA_944739405.2 of Euclidia mi. Classification (NCBI taxonomy): domain Eukaryota; kingdom Metazoa; phylum Arthropoda; class Insecta; order Lepidoptera; family Erebidae; genus Euclidia; species Euclidia mi. The sequence goes on from OX123190.2 coordinate 27,248,695, forward strand.
ACATGAGGAGTGCGAGCTGTTCTTCCAGAACAACACTGGTCGACTCCGTTCTGGTCGGATCATTACGAAGCTACCTTTTCTGTCTGTTCGGCCTCCGCTTGGTTTTTTTTTTCTCTTTTTCCTTGCAATATATCATCTGGGATATTCAGCAATTGGTGTGTATGTGAAAATATGGCGTGAACGGGCATCATCCGTTGATGATGCCGACAATTTCTACTCTATCATTTTACTGGATGAGGTCTTGAGGAATTCTTTTCCTTAGTCTTCTATTGGCTGTATTTGGATTCATTAGATTGATTGCCAGTGCGTTTGGGTGATTTGTTAATCGTTCCCTGTATGATTTTGTTCTAGCTATTATTTCCTCTTTTACGGTGTTCATACGCAGGTCATTGTGAAGCCTGTCATTTGTTATGTACCAAGGTGCATTCATAATAAATCTTAGTATCTTCGACTGAAATCGTTGCAGTATTGCAATATTTGACTTTGCAGCTGTCTCCCACAGCTGTAATCCATAAGTCCATTTGGGTTTTATAATACATTTATTAAGTAGCAGCTTGTTCTGGAGAGAGAGTTGTGATTTTTTATTGAGTAGCCAGCACATACTCCGCAATTTCTGACTCATAGCAAAGCACTTTGATAGAATGTGCTTAGTCCAAGTTAAGCGTCTATCAAGGTGGATCCTTAAGTATTTAGTACTTTCGGCTTGAGGTAGTTGGACTCCGTTTAATGTCACAGGTGGGCATGTTTCTCTTCTAGTAGTGAAAATTACTTGGACTGATTTTGTTTCATTTGCCTTTATTCTCCAGTCTTGGAGCCATTGAGAGATTTGGTCGAGGCCATTTTGAAGTTTTTGTGTTGCGAGCTGAGGTGAAGATTCTGCGGAAACTATTGCTGTATCATCGGCAAAGGTGCCTGTAACGACTCCATCTGTTGCGGGAAGATCTGCTGTGTATAGTAGGTATAATATGGGACCCATCACACTGCCCTGGGGCACTCCCGCTTCAATTTTATACAGATTTGTGAACTCGTTGCCTTGTTTAACAAAGAAGTGTCTATCATTTAAATATGAGTAAATGAGGTTGTAGAAATTTATTGGAAGTTCCTTTTTAATTTTAAACAATAAACCTTCATGCCAGACCCGGTCAAATGCTTGCGATATGTCTAGGAACGCAGCAGTACTATATAGTTTTAGCTCAAATGATTTATGGATGTTATCTACCAGCCTATGTACTTGTTCTATGGTGCTGTGTTTCTGTCGAAATCCGAACTGGTGATCCGGTACAAGGTTTTTCTCTATAATGATTGGCATCAATTTTCTTAATATTAATATTTCCATGATCTTTGATGGGATTGACAATAGGCTGATCGGTCTGTATGATTTTGCCTCTATTGGGTTCTTACTCGGTTTCAGGATCATTCTTATTTGGGCTACTTTCCACTGGGCAGGGACAAAACATCTGTGTATTATTGCGTTATATAAGGCGCTAAGAAATTGTATACCATCTTCTGGTAGCTCTCTTAATATTTTCACAGTAATCAAGTCATAGCCTGGGGCTTTATTCGTGTTAAATGATTTTATTGCACTTTTTACCTCTTCTTAAGAGAACTTGGATCACCAAGTTCTTCTATTGACCCAAATTCATCAATTAGATACGCCTATCAAGGCGTATCTAATTGATGAATTTGGGTCAATAGCTCGGACACTTCCTGGAATCTAGAGGAGCCACAATCGGTTTGGCGTGAAAACGTGCTTAAGATGTTCAGCAAATGTGATGGCTTTATCAGAGTCACTAACTGCCCACTCATTATTTATCTTGAGAATGGGTGGTTGGTTTAATACCGGGCGTTTCAGCGTCTTGGTAGCTTTCCATATTGATTCTTTATTGGATGCCTTGACGAGCTCAATTAACTTTCTATCCTTTTGCAGGCACATTATCTTGGCAGGAGATTTTAACGTTAATTATTTAAATCAAACACATCACAATACAAAAAAGCTAGTTGACTTCCTAAAATGTCTAAATTTATCACAGAAAGTCTTGACTCCTACCCATTTTACAGACAACAGTCAGACTCTAATAGACTTAATATGTACAGATGCTAAAGTAAATAATATTGTAGTTGATCCAGTTTGTGCACGCGGTGGTCATGCATTCATCTCGGCTACCTTTCTACTAAAAAGGGACAAGATCCCATCTTTAACTTTAAGAAAGAGAAACCTTGGTGACATTTCTTTAGATCAACTAAATGACTGCCTTAACTCTGTACATTGGGAAGTACCTATATCATCGCAGTATGTAAATAGCATTGTTGCATACTTGACTGCCAACCTAGTTGCTATTTTTAATAATCTGGCTCCCATTAAAATTCATTCTGTCAAAGACAGGTCATATCCTTGGGTTACTGAAAATATAAAATTAATGATGACCTTACATAACCAAGCTCGTTCACAATATCTTAAGAATAAGTCAGATAGTAAACACGTTTATTACAAAGATTTAAAACAACTCGTAAATAAGTCACTATTTAATGAGAAAACAGCCTAATTTACACAAAACATGAATAATGACATAAAAGACCGAGGATCGATAGTCTGAGGCCGCTGTAGCATCAAGATTTTTCAAGAACGTTTGAATAACCTGGTTTTTATGCTCACTGAGTAATGTTTTTAGTTTTGACTGTAGATAATTTAAATGCTTTTTGTGATCAGTGTGTCGTGTTTCTTGCCATTTTTTTCTTGCTCTACGTTTTTCAGCTAGGAGTTCTCTCACAGAATAATGACACTGTGCTTTGTTTTCCAGGACCTTGGCAGGTGGTGTGGCGTGCCAAGCCGATTGTTGAATACAGTGATTAAAATGTTCAACAGCTGTTTCGACGTCATGGTCAGATTTTAAAGAAACACGGAGATCGAGATTCTGCGTCAGTAATTTTCTAAAAAGTTCCCAGTCAGTTTTGCGTGTATTCAGTTTGCACGGTTCTGTGCTACTGTAATATTCTTTTTGAGGATGATTTCTACTGGTGAGTGGTCAGAGGACAGATCAAGACTTGTTTTGCTGGTTATAAAGTTGTTCGGGAAACCCTTGGTGATATAGAAATCAAGAACGTCTGGTATTTTCTTCTTATCTTATAGCCAATAAGTGGGTTGTCCCGGCGATACGACATTTAGTTTGAGCTTCTCTATGGTCAGCAGCAGCTGTCGGCCTTTTGTCGTTATGATTCGTGAGCCCCAGAAATGATGCTTTGCATTGAAGTCTCCTCCTGCAATAAACCTATGTCCCAAGGTAGAGAAGAACTTTTCATAATCACTCAGCTTAATATTATGTTTGGGAAGACTGTAGACTGCAGATACAGTGAATGGTCCGATCCAATCCTCAATTACTACATTTGTTGCTTGTATTTCTTCCGTACGATAGTGTATTGATTCATAGTGTTTGATGTTTGTTCTTATAATTACTGCGCTTCCCGCGTGAGCAGTTCCATCAGGGTGCAATGTGTTGTATATCTTGTAGTTTTGGATATGGAAGTGACTCTTCTTTGTGAAGTGTGTTTCAGTAACTAGCAAGATATCGATTTTTTGTGTCTCGAGATATGATTTTACCTCGAGAGTGTGTTGTGACAGCCCATTGGCGTTCCATAATGCTATATTTAAGCGATCGAATTTGAAAGCTTTGTCGTGAGTGCTATTATCAGGTTTGTCAGTGTTGTTAGTTGTTGCATCATCTGTTTCATCAGACTCATTATGTCATTTGTGTCATTTAACTTCGTATTGTTAGAGTAGTCTGTGCTTCCTGGTCCACTTGCTAAGACATCCCTGTATGTTCGTTGGTTTTGCGGTTGTTGGTCGTTAGTGGCAGTTTTGTTTCGTTCTGATGTCCGCACTATGTGGTCTTTAGGTATATTTCTGCGTTCTAATGGCTTTGGGTATTTTAGGTTCTGGAGTTCGCGGTAGACTTTACAACCTTTATAGTTCGCAGGATGTCTTCCATCACATAGAACACATTTTACCTCGTCCGATCTGGTTTTCCTGGAGCAGTCAAATGTGAGGTGATCACCTGCACATTTCACACATTTCGGGTTTCGATGGCAGTATGTTTTGGTGTGGCAATACTGTTGGCATTTAGCGCACTGGGGTACCTCTCGTTTCGGCCGTGGGGGCTCAAACGATATAATACATTGCATAAGGCTTTTGACATCATAAATGCTCTTGTTGTTGTCATGCGGAACTAAATCTACTATAAACATCGGTAATGGTTTCTTTGTGGTTCTTTGCTTGATGTTCCAGACATTAATACAAGTATGGCCTATGTCTTTAAGAGCTTGTTTGATTTCCTCTGGATCGTTTGAAGGATGTATGTTCTTTAGCACTACTCTAAACGATCTTTCTTGCTTAGGTTTGTACGTAAAGAATTCTGTATCTTTTTGTTCAAGTAGTTTTACTACAGTGCGGTAGGTCTCAGGCGATTTTGGATGGATTTTAACCTGATCATTGTGGAGAACTTTAATTACATACATGTCTTTGGCATGTTCATCAAGGAGCTTCAAAAGTGGTTGAATGTTGCCTACTTTATCTACATATATTGGTGGAGGCTTGACTGGTTTTTCTGTTGCAGATGTTTGGCCTGTTGGAGATTCATCAACATCTAATTGGGCAAAGCTATTTGATGTTGGGATTGGTTTAGTCTGGGATAGCCAGTAAGTATCGAGTTTTGTTTGTTTTTCCTGTTTGTGACGTGTAACCAGCTATTCTCTACACTCCTGCTGGAAGTTTAGTCCGTACTATATCCTAAATGTACCATACTAGAACAATAACCAAGCGATTGTGTTCCGGGTCTAAGTTCGAACATGCTTTTATGGAAAATTTGTTGTGTTAGCATCTTATTTGCTAATGCGGTAGTGGTATTTGTATTATTAGGTTGGTTTATGTTATTAATTGGATCACTCATTTTGATTCCCACGAGTATAGGACGATATAAAGGTCGCTACCAAGGTGACGCCTATTCCTGGTAGAAGGCTAAATAAATCGACGAGCCGCCTGTTTCATCGAGTTTGGTCGCTAGCGACTGGTTCCACCTTCCAGCCAATGAGTCCTGTTGGCACGCACCACACCGTAGGATTAAGGGGTTTTTATAGAGGTAACCTTCCTCATGGTCCAAGTGGCTAAGCTCAGACCCCCGCTCCTGTGAGACATGACCACAGGTTTACGGTCTGGGGCAGCCCTTTCGAGCTACACGCTGGTTTTTGTTTCAGGGTTGTCTCCCCTGTCTGGATTTTAGGTTATAGCGCCTAAGACTCGCTGTCGCCAATCATACTTAGCTACTACAGTTATGAGGTGGATGGAATGTGCGGAGCTCTTAGTAAACTGTAGCATTACCCGGGGAGTACGACTCACTAGGAGTGAGCCCACCACTACACCGTGGCGGCAGGCTAGTGGCAGCGGGGATGTGTATGGATGGCTTGTTGGTGCACATTATGAAGATCCAACTCCGCACACTTGGATCAATGTTCCGGTATAGCTCAGCATTTTGTAGATATTTACCTTCCAGCAGGGCAAACACCACCAAGGCCAACACCAACCCCACCCCCCCAAAGAGAGGTCGTGACTCTCCGCTTGGTGAGTCACGACCTTTAGCCGAAAAGAGATTGTTGGCTATGGAGCGTCGCATGGGTCGTGATCCGGAGCTCAGACAGAAGTATATTGAGTTCATGAGAGAAGATGAACAACTGGGACACATGTCTGTGTCAAATTTGGATTGGCGTTCGGTGGAGCACTACTTTCTCCCGCATCATGCGGTATTGAAGCCATCAACTGGCAAGCTGCGCACGGTGTTTGATGGTTCTGCGCAGACTTCTACAGGCGTATCCCTGAACCAGTGCTTGCATTCTGGTCCCAAGTTAGTCAAGGACCTTTGTGACGTCATCACCAGCTTCCGACGACATCAGGTTGTCTTTGTGGCCGATATAAAAATGATGTTTAGGCAGACGATTATCCACCCTGATGACCGTCGATTCTAGCTGGTCCTTTGGAGAGAGAATCCTCGCGATCCCATGGTTGTCTTCGAGCTCAATACCAATACGTACGGGTTAAGGTCGAGCCCCTACTTGGCAATACGTTCACTTTGGGAGCTCGCAGACCGCGAAGACTTACGTTTCCCACGAGCCTCCGCCATCTTGAAGGACGATATTTACGTCGATGACATTTGCTCGGGCGCCTCCACAGCGGACGAGGCGATCCTCCTGTGGGACGAATTGATAGGTATTTTGGCCTCCGCTGGTTATGAGTTGCGCAAATGGATTTTCAACTCACCAGCGCTTTTGCAAGGCTTGCCAGAAGATCATCAGCAAGATCCACATCTATTTGAGATTGTTGACAACCCCACCATGATGGCTGTTCTCGGCGTCCAGTACAGACCAGTCCAAGACATCTTTACGTATAACGTAGACTTAAAATTGCCTTGTTCTTGGACTAAACGTCTCGTATTGTCTACTGTCACCAGAACCTTTGATCCAAACGGTTGGATCTGTCCAGTTATATTTTGGGCAAAAAACTTCTTGCAGAAGTTTTGGACAGCAGGATTGACCTGGGACGAACCTATACACGGCACTCTTGTTGAGGAATGGACCTCTTTTGTATCCTCACTTCCTGCCGTCAACGAGATCTCCTTGCCTCGTCCCATCCTTCCTCCCGGGAAGTACAAGGCCACCCTTCACGGGTTTTGTGATGCCTCGGAACGTGGTCACGCGGCCGTGATGTACTTGCGCACAGTCAGTGCCTCAGGTCAGGTGAGAGTTTCCCTGATCATGGCGAAGAGCAAGGTTGCACCCCTTTGGACATCTCTGACCATCCCAAAATTGGAGCTCTCGGGAGCAGCCCTACTTGTATGCTTATTGAACCACGTGTCCAGTACTTTGGGTAAAAGCATTTTTATTAATGGGACCTACGCCTGGACAGACAGCCAAATTGTGCTTTGTTGGTTGAAGGCTTCTGTCCACACCTTGGAGGTATTTGTCGCTAATCGCGTTTCCCAAATACAGAAATCTGAAGTCAAGCTTGTTTGGAGACACGTGCCAGGTGAGCTCAACCCCGCTGATTGTGCCTCACGCGGATGCTTGACGCCTAGTTTGATAGGTCATTCGCTGTGGTGGGGTCCGGAATGGTTGAGTCGACCAGAAATTGATTGGCCTCGAACGCCAGTTTTGAACACTTCTAATTTGTTATGTCTACGAACACTCGCTCTTGAGAAGGTAGAATGCGCCTTCGACCCCGATTTCTTGCTGAATCGTTACAGCTCCCTCGACAAATTGTTAGGTGTTACTGCTTGGATAAAGCGTTTTGTTTTTAATTTTAGGCACCCACAACAGAAACGACTGACACCGTTTCTCTCACCACAGGAGCGACAGGAGTCCATCGCCTTTTGGATTCGTTCTGTGCAATTGGCGCATTTTGAGAAGGAGATTGCTATCCTTAAGTCAGGGAGATCGAAGTTATCGGGAGTTGTATCTAAATTGAACCCCTTTTTGGACGATACGGGTCTCTTGCGCGTTGGAGGGCGTCTCAAGAAAGCCAACGTCCCTTACGGGGCACGTCACCCCCTTTTGTTACCCAAGGACGGTCATTTGGTACGCTTGTTGGTAACTGACCGTCACCTTAAGAACTCGCATGCTGGTTGTAATGCTTTGTTGGCTATTCTGCAACGCGAGTTTTGGATTTTGTCGGCCCGAAGAATTGTTCGGAGTGTAGTCTTTCGCTGCATCCCTTGTTATAAGCTCAAGGCTTCTACAAGGCAGCCCTTGATGGAAGACTTACCGGCAGATCGCGTAACAGAGAGCAGGACGTTTGACGGTGTTGGCACGGACTTTGCTGGTCCCTTTTTGGTGAAAACGTCGACACTTCGAAACAGCAAGACTGTTAGGGCCTACTTGTGTGTTTTTGTTTGTCTCTCCACAAAGGCCGTTTATTTGGAACTGGTCTCCTCGCTTACGACCGAGGCGTTTGTAGCCACATTTGACAGATTTGTATCCCGCAGAGGGCTGCCCTCCTTGCTCCGTTCTGATTACGGCACTAACTTCAAGGGCACTTATAATTATGTGAATGATTTTGTTAATTTCCTTGAAACCAACAAGGCTGATATAGGCAATAGGCTAGCCCGACGTGGGATAAATTGGTTGTTTTCTGCACCAAATTGTCCACACTAGGGTAGTATTTTTGAGGCCGCTGTAAAATCGACCAAAACACACTTGCGCAGGACAATCGGTGAATCTGTCCTTACATTTGAGGAACTCGCAACTGTGTTTTGTAAGATTGAGGCCGTTTTGAACTCTCGACCGTTGTGCCCGATCTCCTCAGATCCGAATGATTTGGAGGCGTAAGGGCCTCCAAATCATTCGGTTCTGAGGAGCCGTTTTTTTATTGGTCCCCCACTTGTCGCCTTGCCTGAGTACCCCTATATTGATACGAGACCTGGTCGTCTCTCGCGTTTTGAATTGGTACGCCAGATTATCAGCGCTTTTGGAAACGCTGGAATTTGGAATATTTGCACATACTCCAGCAACACGTTAAGTGGACCGACAAAACCGATGCACCTTCTCGATACGCTAGGTTATAAGTTCACCGAATCATAAGGATATCATTATTATCAACAGGGAAGAACTTGTACTTTTATATACCATCTCCACATTTGTAACTTAGGACATTATCAGCACCGATGAACAGCTACCTTCTGAGATACAGTTTACACTAGTTCAGAAGGTACGGAACTCTAATGCAAGAATAACCTATAGTTATAACTTAATTACAACAGTTTTTATGTTAGCGGAAACACTTTAACTTTAAGTATAATATAATGTAGTATAAGTTTCTCTCTCGCTCATATTGTAATAGGTTTATTTTCTGAAATAAAGAATTTGATTTGACCTAAGATTGGAGACCTCGTTTTGATCAAGGAGGCTAACCTTCCACCACTCAGATGGCGCAGGGGGCACATTCTTCGTTTGGTAACTGGGGCTGATGGAGTTCCCCGATTTGCTGAGGTCTTAGTGGACGGTTCGATTCTTAGGAGAGCGGTTGCAACATTGTCTTGTCTACCAACCGATTAGCGGACCGGTAGGCCGGTCCGGGGTGGGTGGATGTTTGAAATAGAAATAGTTTTTTTATGATAAGTCAAGTCGATTATATCGATTTCGTAATGTTTAGTTTAGTCTATTGTAAATTTTGACTATGGTCACACTATAAACTGTCATTCATTCACTTTGATTCATTGTCCGTTTCCCGGTAAAAAGGTTTCTTCGCTCACGCAGTTATTGTAATTTTGAGTTTTTGAGTTAATTATAATAATTAACAACCTCGCAACCGTCGCTATATGAAGTTGTCCGACGAGGTTGTGAGCGATTGACAAAAGTAAATTAATACCTACGGATTGGTCCTCTATTGGAATTATCGCCCCTTGAAAGCACATGGGTGCTCCGCGAGTCATAGTGGTGTCGAACTGAATTTGTGCTGAAAACCCTCTTGAATGCCGCCTGATCTATTGCTGGCATCGGTAAACTGTGATAAAAGTCAAACATTTGTAACTTATCGAAAATTATAAAAGTTTTGTGAATCCGCCAACGTGCATCGTGGTCTGAAGAAGGATCTCGCCGATCTGGACCTCGAGTAGTGGTATTCATAACAATTTTCTTGTTATTTTGGCCAAAATTATGAGTTTAATCTTATAGGTCCACTCAAGAACGTCACCACCACCGAGATCTCTGGTAAGACATTTTATTAATAGGTATTGATAGTTGTAATTCACTGTGCAATCGCAGCAATACTGTTTAGATAAATTGTCTATCGTGGTCAGGTAGATGTGTTACAACTTCCACTGCGCACTCTGAACAATTTCCTACCTGCCTACGGTAATTCTAAACAACACCTATATTAATAACTAGAGGACGCCAGCAGCTACGCATGCATTTAATTTACCTGTTTTGGCCGATCCCTTCTTTGTGCACCCCTACGGTCCCCAAGGAACATACATGCCAAATTTCAGCTTCCTGCGCCCAATAGTTTCGGCTGTAGCGTGTCTGTCAGTCAGTCAGTAACGCAAGGATTTTATATATTAAGATTTCGTCCACGGATACGGTAGACTGGATTGAAACCTTGTAACGGTCGGGTTCAGTGGCGTTAAATCAAATATGAGGCCTGTTTCTCACACTTATGTAATTGTGAAACACACATATATTCCGTTACAACAATATCTCCTTCATATGTCTCAGGGTTTACGGTTACACCGTGAGATTCAAAAAGCTACTAATAATAACTAGACAGTAGGCTGCCGGTATGTAGTTTGGATACTCGGAAATTTCTCGAAGTCGTTCAAATCCAAGCGATGGTCATGGCGTACTATGGCGAGTATGCGGCAAGTTTTCTTGGGCGTGCAATTACGTTACCCAGTTATCGATTCCCTGCTTATATACCGTAACGTAAGGGCGTTTCCGCAAGCTGAGAACAAACACAAATAAGAATCAGTGCTTGCGAAAACCTCCCTGGTTATTATGATGGAAATAAGACGTATGCACTTACCCCGTGACACGTTGCTTCAAACCACTATTACTCTAACACTTGGCGTTACGATATGCACAAAGTGCTTACTTTAAATAGCAATCTCTTCACAACTGTAATCAACTTGACGGTGATTTATTAGCACCAACAATTACGGAGCACAAATCGAAAAATATTTCTAACTGTCTCGGTGTTCCTTGTTATATACATCTCCCTGTCATTTTTATTTTCCGACCACCCACATTTTCATAACATTCTCAAGCGATGAAACTAAATGCTAATTTGAAACCAAGCATTTTGATCATTACAATATCCCCTCTCCTCTAAAGAATCCAACCGGATTCACATCAAACGCTTAATGTCACTAGAATGCCACTTTCCTAAATCCTTGCCTCTAAGGTTTTGTAATTTGTAAACATCGCTTGATATTTTTTCAGCTACAACCGCTTTCTCAAACTTGGGGCCCAATTTAGACATAAAGGTCTTGTCAGCATTAGAGAGTAGTTTAGTGAGTTTCCAAACCACATCACCTACTTTGTAGTCACAAATGCGACGCCTCATGTTATAATGTTTACTATTGGTCTCATGCGCTTGCTGAATTCTCTTACAAACATCATCATACACCTTGTTTCTGAACCCAATATTGGCTTCGAATTTAGCCTTGTCAAAAGTAATTGGATTGTTGAAGCTGTAGCGTTTCATGCCATGGACTGCTGCTTCTCTTCCAAAGAACAAAAACGAAGGTGTTTTACCCGTAACTTCATGGACCGACGTCCTGATGGCATGTGCTATGTGAGGTATATACTTGTCCCATTCTTTATGGTTATTCTCAACGTAAGATGCAATAGCCGAACCAATAACTTTGTTCACACGTTCAGTAGGATTGGCTTGCGGATGATAATAAGGCGTATACCAAAGCTTGACCCCGTAACTTGACACCATGTCCTTGAACTGATTAGAAACAAATTGCTTGCCTTTATCACATACTATAACGTTAGGAGTACCAAACATCAAAAATATCTGTTCTTCCATTATTTGCATAATAGTCAATGCCTTTCCATTTCTGAGTGGATACAGGAAACAAAATTTACTGAACCAACAAGATATAACTAGTAGCATTGTGTTGCCATGCTTCGATTTTGGAAACGGACCCATAAGGTCGACAGAGATAATTTGGAATGGCTCCGTCACTTCTCGCTGCTTGCCCATTAAGCCAGCTGGTTTCATTTTTGAGTGCTTATATTTCGCACATACTTCACACTTCCACACATGGTTCTTCATATCTTTGATCATTGTTGGCCAGTAATAGCGTTGTCTCACTCGATTCACAGATTTTTTCACTCCCATGTGGCCAGAGGTAGGGTCGTCATGGCATTCTTTTAAAACTTCAAGGCGAAGTTTTTCTGGTATGACGAGTTTCCAACCATCATTTTCATTACATTCTCAAGAGATGAAACTAAATGCTAATTTGAAACCAAGCATTTTGATCATTACAACCTTACCTGAATAATAAAACATTAAAAGATAAATATTTCGAGTCGACAACATTATATCCGCAAAATTCGGATTGTCGAATATTTTGTTAAATTCTAATGGTTCTGATAGGCAAATCGCAGTCGCCATATTGGCCACTCTAGCAAAACGTCACTGACTATGGATGGCATGTTGAGTAATATCTATCTACATTTTGTACCTACATGTGTAATATGGGTTTTCATCTAGTACATACAAAGATGTAGCTATGATAGAGGGAGAAATTTACAATTTAGACTAGCGTAGTCAATTTGGTCTCAACTAGTCTAAACCATAACTAACCATAAACTGCGGTTGTGAATGAACGAATAAACGTCGTTCAATTCGCTTGTAAAGTTACCGCGCCTCAACTGCAATACGCAAACCCTTAAATTCAGTTGACGCGTAAACTTTGGCCCAACTTTCCATCAACACGAGTTATGTGAGTGGCAATTTAATCGCAGCTTTATTAGTTGCGTAACCTTTTTCTCGAGGGTATAGTACCCGAAATATTATTTTCGGATAGCGCAAAACAGTAATAGGTAAATGAGACAACGCTCCCCTCAATCCCATCAAAGATCGTACCTCCACTACTAGCTAACCTTGTAAATAACAGAAAACAATAATAAGTAACATACATACTGGTAGCGCCATCTATCCTTTCCATTGCTAGTTAATTATGTCAACGTCAATGGTTCGTCGCTGCTCGGCCAATCCGAGCGATCCTTTTCATGAATCCCCTCCCAAAACGCCTCGCTATTGGCCGCCCTGCTCAACGGCGACGAAGAAAGAATGGAAGATTCGAGACGCTCGGGAACTCATGTCCGTCGTATAACGCAAACAGCACCGCCATATTTTTTACCGCTGCCGCTTATACCAAAACCTTACAAAACCGCCCGCGAGTGAAAGTGACTTGTGTAGTGGAGTGATTCAAGCAGCTTCAGGATTCTCGAAGACATCAGGAGGCTGCCATTTGCAAAGAAAAAGACTGCCGAGCAAGGTAAGAGGCTCCTATCCACTTCACCTTTTCACTTCCTCACTTCCTCACTTCCTAGTCGATAAGAACCAAAATCCTACTGTCCACAATATTAATAGTTGTCCCAAATCGACTAGGAACATTCGGTTCGCCAAAACACATACAATACATAGACTCACGCCTGTTTCCCCGAAGGGGTAGACAGAGGCATAATTATTAAACGCCCACTTTTCGCCAGTGTTTTGATCCCACGTAATAGGTGGCGAGCCTATTGCCGCTTATCGGGATATTTTGTTTGCCAGAGCCTCGTCCGTTGGTCGGCAGGTGCACCACTTGCAGATGAGGTTGGCTTGGGACCCTAAGTTCTTAGTGGGAACCCTATGCACCCTATAATAAGTAAATGTATGTAAAAACTGTTAAAGGTCTAATATCAACACAATATGTTACTAGTACTGGCCATCTATCGTACTGGCCCTCTGTCGTGTATTGTCTGTAGACGTGTAGACATATATGTATGTGTATGTTTGTTATGTTTCCTTCTATGGTTCTAAATAAGGTTTTCATTTTTGCCACTCGTCGATGGGAAACATCAGCTGGCATCTCAGCTGTAGGCAAATACTTCACATTTTATTTACTACACATTCAACTACTACACATTCTCTACAAAAGTGAAACTTAATGTCTATGTTTTGTACGCTTGTGAAACATTGGATGCATAGTTAGCTTTTGCACTCTGATTTCACCTAAATCTTTAAGTTTGAAATGGCTAGCTAATACATTTTTCAAATATTCTGTTTCTTTATAATCATCATAATAATCATCTTTAAGGTAGTAGAGCCCTGCTGATTTTAGCATGAATGGGCGGGCTCGACCAGGGAAGTACTACCCTCTCACAGAAAATTGACGTAAAGTAACAGTACCCAAACTGTTGTGTTTCGTTCGGTGAGTGAAAGTACCGGAGGCCCTATCCCCTATTCCTTCTTCCTCATCCCACTCCTCATTCTATCCCTTTTCCCAACCCCAAGGGGCGGCAACGCACTTGTAACTCCTGTGGTGATGCTTGTGTCCATGGGCGGCGGTAATTGCTTACCATCAGGCGATCCATCTGCTCGTTTGCCGCCCATTGTCATAAAAAAAATAAAAAAAATCATCCACAAAAAGTGGTACAATGGTCCTCAAATTATTTCTAATTTTTGTGTACATACATGGTTCTATCTTAGATCTCCTATAACCAATATTTAATAAACATTCATCCACTTTACTGTCCCATGCTCTCGAAGATTATTTAAGCCCATACATTGCCTTTTTTAATGTATGTACTTGACCCTCATGGGTCTGCTCGGAAAATCCTTCTGGCAACTGCATAAAAATGATTTCATCAAGAGCACCATTTAGGAAGGCTGTAGTTACATCAAGGTGAGTAAGGTCAAGTCCTAACTTAACTGACAATGCAAATAGTAACCTCAATGTTGTATGCCTCACAACAGGAGAAAATGTTTCTGTATAGTCTATTCCTTTAATTTGTGAAAAACCTTAAGCAACTAAACGTGCACGGAACCGAACTTTGTTATCACTGTCATATTTTTTACGAAGCACCCACTTACACTGTACAACCCTACCATCTTGTGGACTATCACATAATTCCAACGCATCATTTTCTTTGAAACACTGTAGTTCTTCTTGCATGGCCAACGTCCACTGTTTCTTTTTTGGTGCGTTTAAAACATCATGCAGTGTCAAACATGCCCCATCATCATAGGTTTCAGTGCTTGTACTTGTACAAAGATTTGACATACCATATCTCTCTGGTGGTTTCCGTGTTCGTCTGGGTCTTTCCATGAAATCTTCATTTTCACATTGAATTGTACTCTCTGAGTCTTCATAATCATTTTCACTGTTGGAGTTATCTTCAAGACTAGATGTTCATTCAAAACTTGTTACCTTTTGGGCTTGTTGTTCTGGTTTAACCTCATCCCCCACTGAAGCGACATTCTGGTCTTGCACTTGAATCATACATTCAGAAAACAATATGCATATACCTAATACATCCAAAAACTTATAATGATTCTCAACATATGAAGCCTTTGTGAATACATCAGCTGGCATATCAGCTGTAGGCAAAAACTTCACATTTACAATTTTATTTACTACACATTCTCTACAAGTGAAACTTAATGTCTATGTGTTCTGTACGCTTGTGAAACATTGGATTCATAGTTATCTTTTGTGCACTCTGATTATCGTTGAACAAATCAATGGTATACAAATTTTGTGTAATTTCATATAGTAAATTTCTGAAATATACAGTTTCTTTACATGCTTCTGTAATAGCCATATATTCACCCTCACTACTAGACAAGGCTACAGTAGTTTGTTTTTTAGTTTGCCAAGAAATTACACAACCAGATAAAGTGAAGCAATTTCCTGTATATGACTTCCTATCTATAACATTTGCACCCCAATCTGCGTCTACATATTCTTCTAATATTGAATTTCCATCAGCGTGTACTTCAAACCGTAATTTTTAGTAAATTTTAAATATCTCAATAAACGCTTTACATATACACTATGTTCTCTAGAACGGCAATTGTTAAATTGACTCAAAAATCCAACTGAATAAGTAATATCAGGTCTGGTTAGAACTGCTAAGTAAATGAGACAACCAATAACTTGCTGATATGGGAATTTTCCAACATAGATTTCCCCCTTAGATACATGCAACTTAGTTTCCATAGGAGTATTAATGGGTTTGCATTGACTCATGTTAAATGTTTGTAACACCTGATCAATTTAATGAGAAAGAGTCTTGGGTGTCAATGTAAGAGTTAATAAATCTGAGAAAACTATCACATTGGAAGTGTGATGGTACTCATCACACATCAGGTGAGAACACCGGGACCCTCCCGCTCTCCCCTCAATACCATTAAAACGATCGTACCTCCACTACAAGCTAGCCTGGTAAATACAAGAAAAGAATAATAAGTAAATGTATGTAAAAACAAATAATGATAAAAGTAAATATTCCTTTTTAATTTGTTTATTCCCAAGGTGGTCTGGGTGTACACATTTTGACATTCACAATTCTAAATATAAAAGCCAGACAATTGTTGACATTGATGTATCAATACTGTAAGAGTTAGAAACTGATATTTAAAATTGACATGAAAGCTTTTAGCTATTATTATCAAATACTTTGTATTATGTTAGAACCACTTCAGAAAGTTGAATGAAATTTGTTTATTGGTTGGTTCCATTAAAAAGTAATACCTGTATAAGATGTGGTTAGACATTTTATCTATAAAACGTATAACGGTTTGTTATCAATTGATGAATATCAAGGCATAATAAAATCCATCAGTAGTATTATAGCCATCACCAAAGATATATGTGTGTAACATGCCATGTCGCCAATATAAGCACCCTTGTTCTCGATCGAGTTAAATTAATTAAAAAACGTGGGATGGGTAGACTCGGCTTAGTTTAATTATCTCCACACACAAAAATCATGCCATAACATCGCTCTGATGCCCTTTCGCCCCCTATAATATATTATAGTATATTATGAATGGTATATTTTACATTCTAGAGATTATTAATTAAAGTATATAGATAAACATACCGCAAGCACATAATTACACATCTAGAGATACAATTCCAATGCTTATTAGTAGGATAAACTAAATTAAACCAAGTAAAAGTCACGTATTGCTATTATCTAGTTATACAATAGTAAAGATCTGCTTTAGTGGATAACGTTGGAATTGGCCAGTGGAAAACTAATTTTATTGCTGGCAAAATGCTGAGGTAATTTCATGTAACATTTACCTCCGTCCAAGGGTAGTGTTTACAGAGAGTCCTCTGAAATACGCTTTAAGCCAGCTTCTAGCTATGATGTACATCTTTATTTTATGAAAAAAATTATTTGTGGGAATATTATGTACATATGTGCGATAAGTCACAGTGTAGACACAATGTGGATGGAATAGATTTGCAAAGAAAGTGCTTTCAGGAATCTAGCGTGCATGGAACACAGCTTGCACAGACAAGTAGGTAGAAGTATATGGAATAACGTCCGTTTTATTATACTTGGCAAGAGGATTTGTTATTACAGCCCTTTGAACACATCAACATCATATATGTACGCTGCAATCCATCGAACTTTTAAACTGCTTATTCGTTGGTTTTTGGGGAGAGGCAGCCAACAGCGTACGTTGCGAAAATATCGCATCATTTACAGCTTACATTAAAATTGGGATAGCACTTGGTGTGATATATTTTATTAAATAAGATTTTAGATAATTATTTTAAATAGCAAATCATGATAAAGTTAAATGTGATCAATCGTCGTCGGCTCTGTCACTACGAAACCAATCACAAAGGACGTGTTTTTGCTTCGAGCCAAAACAGTGCAGAAATCACTGTTTATGTGCTGTTTTACATTACTGCACTGTTTTACTTTTGGCACCAGTCCCTCATTATAACGGCACAATTCAGCCGTTTTCTATAAACTTCTTAACCCATGGCACATTTTGTGTGATGAGCAATGTTATTTGTTTAGTTTCACCTACAATGAATAGGGCTTAAATTATGTATCTATAATAATTTGTATTACTTAGGTACTTATTGTGTCGATGGCAACACTTTAATATAATTTTAATTTTTATTTACTTAAGAATATAATATGTTTGCATATCAGTAATCTTCTTGCCATAATACTAGCAGTTCTTAATTTGGAATCAGATGACCATGATGTTGTTCAAGGATATTATACTATTTATGTCACGGTAGGCGGTAGCAACTTATACCGTTATCATCCAAGGATTATTAATAGCCAGCTTTATCCAGGTTGTCATCCATGGCTTCCAACTTAAAGTCCAGAGAGCGCTATAGTATGTAGGCTAATAATGAGCTACCCATAGTTTGTGGATACACCTTTTAACTCTTTTATACCACAGTCCGCCATTGGAGCTAGTAGTATATACTATTAAATACAGTGAATACGTGTGTTAATATTTAAATACAGGTATCAATTATTTCCAAAGCCCATGGTACGACTTTACGGACGGTTACAATCGAACGATAGTAGGTATGTTAATACCAGCTATTAAGTGTAATTTATCTTTAAACGCTTCGATCGAGAACATACATGACATATCGCATCGTAGTCAGGGTTCCATTGAATGTACATTTATAGATACTTTTTCTATAAGAATAAACAATAAAATAGGTATACTTAAGATATCAATCTTACAAACATGATACTCGACAGATAATGACAACAGCTTAAATACTTCAAATATATGTAGTATCTTCTCACAAGAAACGTTGTGTTTGTTTAATTTATAAAAAAGCTACGATAACCAGACATAGTTTACTTGACTGAAAGCAGTTATAAGTTTCCTTTTTGGTAATGATAATTATTATCATCCGTCGTCCATTCTTTAGGGAAGGGGAAATGCCAAACTATCATATTATTCATTTATAACTATATTCAATGTCACTTATAAAATAAATCTCTCTTTAATCTCTCTCAAATTCTTCTATAGGAAAGTTAGAATGACTGGAGAAACTTGGAATAGATCAAGGCTTTGAAAGGTAGGTTGTTTTAATGCTCCAATAATATTCTTCAGTACAATTAATGCTACTTTACGTAGAACTGCCATGAAATGACTGTAATACCGCTCAGTCATGTTTATGGAATGGATAAAATAACTCTCCCACTCAAAATGTCCTCTCAATAAGTCTTGTGTATTTATCTTAACCATTCCTTGACATTGCTGACAAAATGCGAGTGTGTCGGCTACGCTGGTGCGACCACGTCTTACGTCAACCGGCATCTTACGTGTTCAAAAAATGTCTTGCCATGCTACCTCCGCCAGGCCCCGGTAAACGAGGAAGGCCAAAGAAATGCTGGCTTGATGTCGTAAGGGATGATATGCATGCCAATCGACTAACCACCAGGGATGCTGAAAACCGTGCGAAGTGGCTGATACAGCCGACAAACGGACCTCGGGCTCCAAGGCGTATGTTTTGGATCGCAACCGGGACAGCGCTAGGAAAATGATGTTCATGATGATGATGATTTGTCTAAACCACACACACACACTGCACAGCTTAATGTTTGGATCTACAAAATAAATTATGTTCCAAACTACATTTCATTCAAAAGTCTGAAACATGAATATGTAACAACTACGACATACAGGCTCGATTCTCGATCCCGTTCGCAATTGATATGACTATCGATTGAGTTAAGTGACGTCAGGGCTCATACATAATATTTAAATATTAATCGCTTCAGTTCTCGTTTCGCGTATTTTAATATCCAATTCGACATGTTATATCAATTATTCACCGGCTTTTAAAGACATAGGATTTCATTCCGAAATACTTGTTAACGAAAGTATCATTAAAATGCAAGCTTCACTGCATGTTTCGCAGAATGATTAGGCTGGCCATCTTTCTCCATTACAGCTCACTGCTCGTTTTGGATTCAATCCATGCATGGGTAAGAAATGATAATTGGCAATATTTTCACTGTTTTGCAAGTCAATTGAGAGTCGCTGTAGGAACTCTTCTTAGGCCGTCTGAATGTTCTGTGTTCTCCCGTTACCCACACTCAAAAACATTTCTGAAGTAGAAGTTCAAGTGGCAGTTGTTGTTGCTCAAATCTACGAAGTGCACCAAAGACTTTTCAAAGTTAAGTAAATTTTGAAATTGTTAATTCACTCTTGCTAAACTCGAAAAACATGTGAAGTCTGCCAACCTGCATATGGCCAGGTGGACTAAGGCCTTTCTCTTAGTGAAAACAGGTTCGTGTTCAGCAGTGCGACAGTTTATATGCAGGTCTGGTGTTGATAATGACAAAAAACAACCACGTAAAACTGATCTTCCCCAAGTGGCGGGATCACGAATTTTCCACTGGGTGGTAAGGTGGTAAAATGCGCGACCCGACATTTCTATATTTAGTTTCTTTTTCGCAACACCTAGGCATGCTATAGATATCCACGTGCCACGTTTCAAAGAATTACTGCGTTATTTTCCTTTATTATATTCGTCGCTATCCTGCCTATAGGCTACTGTATGTTTAATAAACATGGCTGATGATGCATTGTTGTTTTATTCTTATTCTTTTCACACTCATTTTACGTATCTACTCATCTAAGTCGTTTATGTAAATTTTAATATACCTAATTACTGTGTTCACATTTATATATGGAAATCGTATGAAATACCATATATCATATACATCACATATAGGATTTTTGGAAAGGACAATGGCAGATCTCCATACATCGAAATGTCTGAAATTAAATTGAAGCGCAAAGTAATAAAAAATATTTCAAAAATTCGGCGTAAGTAACAGAGTCTTTACATGATTCTATTTGCACTCGGGAAACCCGGAAAAACAAGATATCGGTGTTTTAGTTTTTAGTTAAGAATGAACAATGTAAGTACGTTTGAATTATCAAATGAAATTATTTCAGATTGACATCAAAAAGCAGAAGTATTCTGTAGCATCTAACTGTCACAGCCAAAGACAAAAGCAGAGCTGCACATTTTAAATCGATTTTATGTGAAATCGATTCAAATTCAAATTCTAATCTTTATTGCAAACTAAGTGTACATTAGGTGGTATAATTTGATGATGAACTTTAGACTTAGTGCCTTTGTCAGGCGTAGCAATGTTATATAACACAACATTAATAAACACAACAGTTATACAACAATAAAACGATGCTGTGACGTTTTTATTTGATTTAAAAGATGTTTTGCTTCAAAAATTATTAGCTTATTGATATAATGTTAATTAAAGATTAAATAACTGAATTTTAATAAATATATTTTAATAATCGATACGGATCAACAGCACTCACGTCTATTCCTGTCACACCATTGTCTATGGCAACAATTAAATAATAAAGTAGGTACATAGTTTGTAATCAATTGGAATGCTTTTTATCATCATAAAATACTCCAGCTTTAACGAGACAAAGTGAACATATTAAAAATCGTAGAAAAAAAAACAATTTGTTTTGTTCATATGAAGTTTAAGGTCGCCACAACAAACCCAGACCGAATTCTGCCATTGTTCTTTCGTCCCCAAAGAGGAGAGCTTACGTGGACCAACGGGCGCAGTCTAGTTCTATATTAATTTGATATCGCAATATGAAATAAATACCAAGCCATAAACACGAAATACATTAGTATACTACGCTTACAAAACGACATTTAAATTTACCACCGCCATCTAGATACGGAAGGCAAAAACTTAATTTATTACTGAAACAAAAAGACAATGGCGTCAAAATATTATACAGTTCACCTCTCACCCTTTACACAAAAGCTATAGTGAAATTAATAACGATTTCATTATTACTCCCACCGCAAAATGTATTCCTCTGAATACAAAACAACTAAGAAATATTTTGGAAGACAGACATTTCCATTGGCCTCGGCATAAATTACAAACTCACTTAATTTTGTGTTGTTTGTAATCCCCACAATAATTTCTTTCAATGCCTTATTTCAATCTGGGGGAACTCAGCACCATTGAGGATTAGTGATGATTTACGAGACTAAGGCTCAGTTCACACCGAAATGGCAGCGGCCGGAAGCGAAGCGGAGAGCAGTTTCAGTGTCATATAATTTTAGTCTTTATCACCATGACTATAATACATAGAATCACTTGACAAACTTGAAAACGTCGTGCGCACGGCCGCTCTGGCGGGCGCGAGCGGCCGCGAGCATGCGCTGGAAGGCGCGGGCAGCCGCGAGCATGCGCGGGAAGGCGCGGGCAGCCGCAAGCATGCGCGGGAAGGCGCGAGCAGCCGCGAGCATGCGCGGGAAGGCGCGGGCAGCCGCGAGCATGCGCGGGAAGGCGCGGGCGGCCGCAAGCAAACGCGGGAGGGCGCGGGCGGCTGTGTACCCAAGAATTTATTTTCCTTCTTAATCTTGTCCACGTTTCCTCTTCTTTGCCTTCACGTGCAATAACGATTAAATCCAAAATACACAGTTTCACAGCGAATTACACACGTGTTTCCTCGTTATATATGTAGAATATGAATTGCGCCTGAGCCGTGACGTGAGTTGCGCGCGGCCGCGAGCAGTCGCGGGCGGGCGCGAGCAGTCGCGCGCGGCCGCAAGCAGTCGCGGGCAGGCGCGAGCAGTCGCGGGCAGGCAAGCCTTCTCTTCGATGCCGGCCGCTGCGCGTCGCTTCCAGCCGCTGCCATTTCGGTGTGAACTGAGCCTAAAGGTATTATTAAGAGATAATGAGCATACCGAAAGAAGGGCCCGACTTTATTAATAGATAAATACGAGTTATCTGCGAATAACGTGAAAGCGTAGGTCAGCGATTTACTTTTAAACATAATAAAGAAAAATATTATGTACTTTTAGCAATTACCGGGTGAAATAAAACCGTTTTCTTAGTATATTTTCTTAAAAAAATGAAATATAATGCTCGCTGTCATTGTAAGACATTGGAAACACAGCAGAGGTTCTGGAGATTTGAGCTTGTATTGTAGAAAAAGAAATCAATATAACAGAGATATACCGCATATACCACATAGCTATACCTTGTTTACTGCATTTTTTTTTAGTTTTTGTAGGAAATCCCAGAAGGCCTCATTAGGAGTGCAGTTATCTACTTATTTTAGTTCGACATTAAATTTGTTTCAGCGAATTTTGGAGATGCTAATTTACAATGAATTTTATTCCACGTAAGTCTGGGCCTAAACCTTGAATTTTATTTAGTTCGTTTTTTATAATAATAAGAGTATACTACTCCGTGAGTTGAATGCTCCCAGGCCATCAATAATGTGTCGAAAGATGACCTGAATACACCTTTTGTCGCATCACATAACACCTTCCTACATTACCCAAACTGAAGTGCTTGTTTCTGGGTCAAAGGTATATAGAAACATTAATCATTCCAAAGACCGAAGTCACAATCGTTGTACCGACGAACGAGCTATGTCAATTCGTTTCCTGGCATCAATCACTGAATGAGAATTGCATTTCATTAGCGTGAGGAAACGTCAGGCAACTTGTCGGAACGGAATCATAGATGCTATGACGAACGTAATCGACAATCGGTTTAAGTAACATAAATATACATAGTCTAAGCTTTAAGTGGCAACACTGTTTGACAGTAGCTGTCAAAACGGAAGACAGGAGAGCTCGTTTGTAGCCGCACGGTTTGTTTTATGATTCCATTTTCAATTTTAAAATTGGATTGACGCAGTCTAATTGTTCTTCGTATGGTTCGTGGGAACATATGGCTCTGGCTAAGACTGAAAAGAATTTAACTGTTCTGTATGCGCGTGTACGGGTCACACAGTGGACGTGAATTGTATGTTCACAACTTCACACGGCATTGATGTCAGTGATTTGTAGAACTTGTAGCGTGAATTGGCGTATATTAGTGTTCACATACATACATATGTAGGTTGTGGTTGATTTTAAGTTTCTTATTCTCTCCTTGAATAGAATGACTGGCTTTTCAACTTTTGTAATTTTACTTTATGTTTTGTCTACTTAAAATATTTTTCATGTACCGTGATGTACCGTTTAGTTGTTTACACAATAAACATTACATATATTGATACCATTATGAAAACCACAACAAAATGAAGCAACAAGAAGGACGAACATTGTATGGGATGAAAAGTGTATAATTATTATATAAAGACAACTACCACGCTTGGTTACATTCTTGTATCGTCCAAACATTCAAACAAAGGCTACGACAACAACCAAACCCGCAAACCCACTTTGTGGCCCGACCGCGCAACGACTCCTCAAGCCACTACTCTATACGTGCAGTTAATACGCTTACTAATCAGAAATAAAATGAGTATAGGGCAAAGTCGAGCAACTTGTGCTCTACATGAGCTGCAAATCAACTCAGCTGGCGCACACTGCTTTAAACTACGCTAGTTAGGTTACACGATCGATTTTAGCTAAGACTGATTTCTATACAAATACTAAGCTTTGAGACGGTAATCAATCAAAATGTTTGCGCACGATGAATAATTAGAATGTATTATTTTTATATCGTAAAATGGATTTAAAGTATCTAGAATCTAACGACAACAGTAGGATGTTTTCTTGATAGGTAGTGATACATTGTTTAGTTAGTATTTATCGATAACACAGACAGATTTTCTTTACTATCGTAAGTATTCAATCTTATAACCGCTTGACCGCTAGCGCCAATTCGCCGAATTCACTTGACCGCTCACGTTCTAAACAAAATGTCGCGCCGCCGCTCGCCAGATGGGCGCGCTAACATAAACATTTATTGTTGATAAGTCGGTAACATGAGTAAGTTGAAGTGATGTTTTTCTTCAACCTTATAAATGACTCTTTCAAGTCGTATGAATTCTTTGTTGATATTTACTTTCTAATTTATTAGACTTAGCAGCGAACATTGACTATCGTTGAAAAAAAACACTTGGTGTATTTTAAACAGGATTATTTTAAAAAGTAAATCGATGATATACATATTTTATGAGTTTTAGCTGTAGAGGAATTCTATCTACACTGAATTAAATAAAAAATACATGTATCATAGTATAAAAATATTTAATTACACGCATACGATAAGCACGTAATTACTTAGCAGCGAACATTGACTATCGTTGAAAAAAACATTTTGTGTATTTTAAACAGGATTATTTTAAAAAGTAAATCGATGACATACATATTTTATGAGTTTTAACTGTAGAGGGATTCTATCTACACCGAATTAAATAAAAAAACATGTATCATAGTATAAAAATATTTAATTACACGCATACGATAAGCACGTAATTACTGACGTCACGGTCGTTGGTATAGCTACTGTGCTCTGTGATATAAAGTGTTCTATAAATCTAAAACTGTTAAGTGGAGGACTAAATCTGTGAGTCAGCTGTGGTTAGTGACATAAATATAAGCATACAGTGTTTTCTACAACTTTAATCTAGTGAATTTATTAACAAACTTAAAATAAAACTTACGAACTATAAAAGACACTAAAACTACCCCTCAGTCATGGAATGTTGAGGTGATAATAACATCCAGACATTTTGGAAGTGACCTGTTAAAACCAGTGTTTAACGCGGTTCCAGCGCCTTAAATTTTCATAACTAGCGCGCCGGCAGAGCCTTCGTGGGTTGCGATAAAACCTTATTTGTTTACGTTTAAATACAACGCCATCTCTGTGCGGTCACAATTACTATCAGCTCACATATTTAATACCATCCATCGAGGCACACTATCGACCGCGGCCAGTTATCGCCGTGCGTACTTTCACTCCGACGCACTAGGTGGCGCGCAAACTATTGTAGTACATCTTTTATCATTGCGACATTATTTATCATGGCTAAGTGCACTTTGTGTGGCAAGTTTATGTCTGCACCAAGTTGTGCCCGCTGCACTAAATGTGCAGGCACCTTCCATCGCACTTGCGTTGGCATTCAATCGTCCTCGGAGGTTCCTGCAGGCTGGATGTGCTCGGGGTGTAAGGGGAAGACACCTACCAAGCTCAACGCAACTGAGACTGACGAGCATTTTTCTAGTCCTAATAACGACTCACGTGCTGAACTTTCCCCGGCTAGTTTACACTTAGATCTGGCCCATGAAATCCATAACTTTAGGCTGGAAATGAGAGCTATGAGATCCGAATTGCAAGAGCTGCGAAAGGACATGGCTGAGTTTAGAGCCTCTGTTAATTCTTGCCATGAAAGAGTTGACCAGGTAGAGGAAAGACTTTCAAAACTGGAAAAGCGATTTGAGGAGGAGGGACCTGTGACCAATCAGAATCTGGAGCACACTGTCGCCGAACTTAAGGCACAGCTGAATGAACGTGACCAAGAAATGATGCTGTGTGACATCATCATATCTGGGGTGCCCGAAGAGAAAGAAGAGAACCCAAACCATATTTTCAATCTGATTGCTGTAAAGCTAGGCGTCACGGTCGACGCATGTGACCTCATTAATGCAGAGAGAATGGGCTCAGTATATCGCAATCGTACTGAGAGCACCGACAATACACAGCCGCAGCAATCGCGTAAGATCAACGTACGTCTGGAACGGCGCTCAGTGCGCGATCAACTGCTGCGTGCCGCACGAGTACGGCGCGGCCTCACTTCTGCAGACCTCGGGCTGCAGGGACAGCCACAGAAGATCTACGTGAACGAACGCCTAACTCGTACCAATGGGAGGCTCTTTCATAAAGCATGAGAGGCCGGGAGACGTCTGCAATACAAATACGTCTGGACCAAGGAGGGGCGTATTTACGTAAAAAGGGAGGACGGTATACCCGCGCAACGTATTCGCTCTGACGCTGATATACAGCGAATTTTTGGAACAGACATTGTTTAGGTTTTTTAGGTTTTGCTCATTTAACTTTAGCTGTATTGTTGTATACCTACATGATACATGTAAATGTCTATGTTTTACTCCTAATACGTTACTTCTTAAATAATTTGTGTAACTTAAAGTTGTGGGGATATATCGCGGCATCTCTGATTTTCGGTTGGCCCCTTGCAGGTGATGGAATGCTATATTATTATACTTACTTATCTCATAAAAACATGTATCTATATATAAATCTTGATTACCTGACAGGTAATTCTAGTTTGTATTTTTATTATAATATGTGTATTTTAATATTATCTATATTATTTACGTTTATAATATACTTTAAAATATATCTCGGCGTTAACATTACAATATCATTTGGCTATCATTATTTGCTACCTATTCTGATGAATCTATGTTTTCCTAATGACTAATAGACTTTTGAAAATTGGTTTGCTCAATGCTGGTTCCCTAGGCACTAATCACGAGGAATTTGTTGTCACAATGGAACGCCATAATGTTGACATCATGGCCATAAATGAGACCTGGCTGAGAGAAGGCGAGGACGAGCGTGCACCAGTATTACCGGGCTACCGATTGCGACATGTACCGCGCCATACGAGCGTGCGTGGCGGGCGAGGCGGTGGCGTTGGTTTCTACATCAAAAGGGGCATAAACGTGCGTACTCATTCACATACCGTTGATTCACAGGAAAATTTAACTGAGCAGATGTGGCTTGTGCATAGTGCCAAAGGCTCCAAACTTGCCGTTGGAACAGCATACCGGCCCCCATGGCAAGATGTTGATTCTTTATTGGATGCCTTGACGAGCTCAATTAACTTTCTATCCTTTTGCAGGCACATTATCTTGGCAGGAGATTTTAACGTTAATTATTTAAATCAAACACATCACAATACAAAAAAGCTAGTTGACTTCCTAAAATGTCTAAATTTATCACAGAAAGTCTTGACTCCTACCCATTTTACAGACAACAGTCAGACTCTAATAGACTTAATATGTACAGATGCTAAAGTAAATAATATTGTAGTTGATCCAGTTTGTGCACGCGGTGGTCATGCATTCATCTCGGCTACCTTTCTACTAAAAAGGGACAAGATCCCATCTTTAACTTTAAGAAAGAGAAACCTTGGTGACATTTCTTTAGATCAACTAAATGACTGCCTTAACTCTGTACATTGGGAAGTACCTATATCATCGCAGTATGTAAATAGCATTGTTGCATACCTGACTGCCAACCTAGTTGCTATTTTTAATAATCTGGCTCCCATTAAAATTCATTCTGTCAAAGACAGGTCATATCCTTGGGTTACTGAAAATATAAAATTAATGATGACCTTACATAACCAAGCTCGTTCACAATATCTTAAGAATAAGTCAGATAGTAAACACGTTTATTACAAAGATTTAAAACAACTCGTAAATAAGTCACTATTTAATGAGAAAACAGCCTAATTTACACAAAACATGAATAATGACATAAAAGACCCTAAAAGGTTATGGACAAATTTGAAAAATACCGTTTTGCCATTTAAAAAGGTTGCGGATTTACCCTTACATTTTAACGATCCCAATAAATTAAATGCACATTTCTTAAACATTCCCAGTAATAATATTATGCAAATATCTTATTTAACTTTTTATGAATTCAATAGGTTTAGTGAAAATATATTCTCATTGAGTGTGGTCGACGGGTATGATATCCTGAAGATTATTCCCACATTAAAATCTAATGCTGAGGGCTATGATCAGATCACATTAGACATGTTCCTACTGAGTCTACCTCAAACCTTAGATATTGTTACTTCCATTATAAATACATCCATAACAACATCCACATTTCCCGACCTCTGGAAGGTGGCCATTGTCCGTCCCATCCCCAAAATTAGTAATCCAATGGAAATGAAAGATTTAAGACCTATCAGCATATTGCCGTTTCTCTCTAAAATACTGGAAAAGCTAGTAAACATTCAACTAACAAATTATTTAGAAAACAGTAACATTCTACCAGCGACTCAATCCGGTTTTAGGAGAGGACGCAGCACTGCCACGGCTTTGCTGGACGTGACGGACAATGTTTTGTCTGCTCAGGATGAAGGTATGTGCACTTTGTTGGTGCTGTTGGACTATTCTAGGGCCTTTGATGGCATCAATATATCGTTGTTGGTTTCCAAGAAGGCGTACTATGGTTTCGACCCGAGCACGATTAAATGGTTCAACAGTTACCTGAGTCATCGTGCTCAACTCGTAGAGATCAAGGACGCGAAAGGCAACTATAGTTCATCAGCTATTGCGTCTGTGGAAAAGGGTGTTCCACAGGGCTCAATATTGAGCCCTTCTCTGTTCAGTTTATACAGCGCGGACATAACTAAAGCTATACAAAATTGATGGTTCCATATCTATGCCGATGACATCCAGATATACATCTCTTTTTTGCCACAGGACTATGCTAAAGCAGTAGCTGCTCTAAATGAAGATCTCGCAAGAATAGTGGAGTGGTCGAATCACAACGCGCTTATTTTAAATCCTAGTAAAACTAAATACATGCTCCTAGGTACTAATAATCAATTAGATAAGCTGCAGCAGTTTCCAGGCATAAAAGTAAAGGTTATTGGTGAAAATATAGAACGTGTTACTGAGGCACGTAATTTGTGTGTAGTGATGGATGAGGGCTTAAGGTTCAAAACTCATGTCTCTAACTGTGTTCAGAACTGTTTCTACCGTTTGAGAATCCTATATAAGTTACGTCCATTTCTGAACCAAGAGATTAGGGTAAAGCTAGTCGAATCAATAGTTCTGTCTAAACTAAATTACGCTGATACTGTTTTCGGTCCCCGACTGTTGGCACGTACTGAAAAACTTTTGCAAAGAGTTCAGAACGCTTGTGCTAGGTTTTGTTTTTCCATCCCACCTCGGTGTCAGGTTACCCCATTTTTAAACAAACACCAAATGTTAAAAATTAAATTACGACGCAAACTACATCTTGCGTCTCTTCTTTTTGGCGTAATCATGAACAAATGTCCTACGTACTTGCACTCAAAATTAGCATGGGTTAACAGCCACCGGGAGCGTGATAGTCGAAGATGTGCACAGCAACTGGCTATCCCCCATCATTTTTAAGCATAAGTTAAAGTACTATCTTTTGTCAGCACAAATAAAAAACGAATTAGTCAATATAAATTTATCAATTATTTAAATAAAAACAACACAATATTTATAAGGAAATTACTAATCAATACGAAATTTTAATAATCTATTAGCTTACCCATGGACGCTGAAGGAATTAAACCATGGGAAAATGTTCATCATTCGATCGGAACCATGTATGGATGGAAATAGTCTCGTGAGTTTATTATTGAATTTTACTGCCGAGACAGTTTGTAATGTCATAGTTGACGCCATATTACAATAATATTTCTAGCCCCATAACGTCACTTCTGCGAGGGTTGTAATTTTTAAACGTTTATATCTTCATAATAGTAAACAGGGAAATGTTTGCTTTTATGTTAAAGTAAGGTTTAATGGTTTAGTTTCAATATTATCAATTTATTTTTTTAGTCGAGTAAAACTATACAATTTAA
Source organism: Euclidia mi (assembly GCA_944739405.2). NCBI lineage: Eukaryota > Metazoa > Arthropoda > Insecta > Lepidoptera > Erebidae > Euclidia > Euclidia mi. The sequence continues at coordinate 27,278,666 of OX123190.2, forward strand.
TAGGATGTTCAATTTTCAAACGCTTCTCCTGAAAAAATACGTCAGATACATAAGTGACGTTATAGCACCGTAGGTGCGATATAATTAAAAATGACACAGTGACTTTATAGGCGATATAGAATAACTTATAGTAATATCAAATAAAATTAAACATAAATAATAAAGTACTAACAATAATTCAATAATCACGCAGCAATACATTTTTCAGTATTTTCAGAGTTGTTTTTCAAAATGGTTTTGAACCCCTTTTTGAAGAACAAAACGACAATCTCCTTAGGACAACAACAAGACTCCTTAGAACAAGGACAAAACGACAGTCTCTCCGAGAAGAGGATAGATTTTCTTTTTTGAATCTATATTTATAGGCTTTATCGCTTAGCGATAAAGTCACCCCGTCTGAAAGTCACATTAAGTCTCAGCTCTAAAATTTAAAAAAAACCGTAAAATTCGTGAATTCCTAATTTAGCCAGCTGATACAACATAGCGGCCTTGTCGGATAGTGACTGAGATAAAATGCTGCTACATAAACTGATGTACCTAATACAATTTTCTCAACCCTACTACTGCTCTGCCTGTACTTTGGTTCTGAACACATACTATCAGAAAACGAAAAAATAGCTTCAATTTTTGTTGTTCTCGGGTACAGTACTTTCTGCCTCCGTCCGTGCATCACTATCCAGGGTGGCCACTGAAAATCAGCGCTGGGAACTCTATAGATAGGGCACCCAGCAAATGCTGAGATGGTGACCCATTTTGACAGAGCTATACAAATCTAATAATGTAAAAAAAACAATGTACACTTTTATTTTATTATTATAACTCTGTAGTTTTGTCGAAATAAACATTATTTTCTTTCTTTTTTTCTTTCTTTCTTTTCTATGTAAAACACTGCCCATAGAAAAAACCGGTCAAGTGCGAGTCGGACTCGCGCACCGAGGGTTCCGTACAAACCTGTAGGTATATAAGTAAAAGTTCACCAGTCATAGTTATGGTATTTTTATTGCCAAATGAAATCCATAACATTACAGTATGGAAAGCTGGAGGAGCATAAATTAAAGAAAAAGGGGTCTTTGTCGTTTGTATCAGTTTCAGTCATCCTTTATTTTATATTAACATATATCGCTTATTTTATAATATAACTTAAATACCTATACCAGCCTTGCAGCAGCCTTGCAAAAGTCTGCTGATGAATGATGGTAAGATTTTTTATCAAAGTTATTGATTTACAAAGTTTTAGTGACTATTAGAAATCTGTTACAAAAATACTTATAAAGTACAGAATAATTAGCAAAAAGGTTTGAAGACTATGTAATTATTTGAAATCTCAATCTCAATCAGCCTATCGCAGTCCACTGCTGGACATAGGCCTCTCCCAACACGCACCACAGCATACGGTCCTCAGCCTTCCGCATCCTTTATCACGGGAAGTACCCTGTAGGTTTTGATTCCCTTGCGAGTAGTCGCGAGTTTGAAAATATGATTATATTGCTCTTTCTTTTGATTGTGTAGACATAGAAGTTTGATTTTGTTACAGCCTAACGGTGAGTATTTTATATGAATTTCAATTTAATACCTCTACGCGTTCAAGAGAAAGGGGTAGTAACTTTAAATTTATTAAAAATATTTTTTATATTTTGTAACTAAATAATTACGGTTTTCGCATTTTTTCCTTTATGAGTGATATAAGACGTTGCTTCGTACCAAATTTCAAGATTTTGAGTTCACGGAAAGAACCCTGTAGGTTTTGATTCCCTTGCGAGTAGTCGCGAGTTTGAAAATATGATTAAATTGCTCTTTCTTTTGATTGCGTAGACATAGAAGTTTGATTTTGTTACAGCCTAACGGTGTTATACACCTGAGTATTTGCTATGAATTTCAATTTAATACCTCTACGCGTTCAAGAGAAAGGGGTAGTAACTTTAAATTTATTAAAAATATTTTTATTATATGATGTAACTAAAAATATACGATTTCCGCAATTTTTCCTTTATAAGTGATATAAGAAGTTGCTTCGTACCAAATCTCAAGATTTTGAGTTCACGGGAAGTGCCCTGTAGGTTTTGATTCCCTTGCGAGTAGTCGCGAGTTTGAAAATATGCTTATATTGCTCTTTCTTTTGATTGCGCTGACATAGAAGCTTGATTTTGTTGCAGCCTCACGGTGTTATATACCTGAGTATTTGATATGAATTTCAATTTAATACCTTCACGCGTTCAAGAGAAAGGGGTAGTAACTTTAAATTTATTAAAAATATTTTTTTATATGCTGTAACTAAAAAAATTACAGTTTTCGCAATTTTTTCTTCATATGTGATGTAAGACGTTACTTCGTACCAAATTTCAAGATTCTGAGTTCACGGGAAGTACCTTGTAGGTTTTGATTCCAATGCGAGTTTGAAAATATGCTGCAATTTGCAGCATATACGGCTGTATCTTTTGATTGCGTTGGATTAGAAGTTTGATTTTTTTACAGCTCTATGGAACCGTTGATTCGAGTATTTAGTTTAAATTTCAGTTGGATACCTCCATGCATTCCTGAGAAAAAGGGTCTTGACAGACGGACGGACAACAAAGTGATCCTATAAGGGTTTCGTTTTTTCCTTTCGAGGTACGGAACCCTAAAAAGGTTCAATACTTGATAGGCTTAGAATATTACTTTAATGAAGAATACAAACATGTTGTCGAAAACAAATATAACACTAAAAGAGCTAGGGAACATAAACTTAAGAAGCCAAAAGTAACAAATTATTATGGCCAACGAACAGACAAGTATATTGTACCCTCTATTTTTAATAGTTTAGATTTATTAAGAGAAGTTCCTCAAATTAGTTTTAGTAACCTAAAAAAAAATTGAAAGACGTCCTTTTGCAGTTATAAGTTTATAAAGTGGATAAGTATATAAGTTTATAAAGATTTTGTTAAATGTTTTACATATTTTATAATTTTAGTTTAATTTAAGTAATTTGTTATTTACATATATACTTGGCTTAAACATAATTTATAACCCTAACTATTAGTTTTGTAAGGTAGGTTTAGTAAAATGTTTAAGAGCGCATCTCGCCGTTAAACAATTGCGTTTGGCAAGTTTTAATTTGTAATTAGATTTAAGATGTTTTTCAAATATTAAATAAAAAATAAATCTTTAAAAAAAAAGCTGAAGAGTTTGTTTGTTTGCTTGTTTGTTTCTTTGTTTGTTTGGTTGAACGCTCTAATCTCAGGAACTACTGGTCCGATTTGAAAAATTCTTTCAGTGTTAGATAGCCCATTTATCGAGGAAGGCTACATATCATCACGCTATGAGTGATGGGAGGAGAGCAGTAGCCTTAAATAACGCGGGTGTAACCGCGGGCATCCTCTAGTAATATATAAAATCCATGCGCTACTGAGCGACAGACAAGCTACAGGCAAAACTATTAGAGCACAGGAAGCTGAAATATAGTAATGTGTATGTTCCTTGGGGACAGTAGGGGTGCAAAGAAGGGATTTTTTGAAATTCCTACGGTATCAGGCAGAATAAGCCAAATTAAAAAATAATGTGCGGCCTTAGCTGTGGTCTTCCTCTAGTCTTCAATAAAGTGCAACCTTTACCTAAAGTGTAAGTTTCAATTGCATACATAAATAATAAGAAAATACACTACCAGCTTTAAGAACACATACCAGCCAGTAAGTGACATAACGCTGAAAAGACTGGTTGGATACTTGGTAGTAAACTTAACATCTATCAGCATCGACCTAGTAAGATTTTCTTATAGTCTGCTATGTGATAAGGAAACCAAAACAACATGTTGAACAAACCTAGTTTAAGATTACTTTGCTACGCTCGAAATGATTACCCGGGTGGTGTTGTGTAACCGGATGGAGGTTGCATACCGTAATGTTGAAGACCCGATGGATGTCAGAGTATGAGCAATGTAATATTTTAATGAGTTTCTTGTTATTTGAACGAGTACGCTTCTTGTTCAACATGTCCGCTTCGAGAGAAAGAGTTAGTTATAATTATCATTAAAACCTGTGATGATTATGATCAGAGTACCTTTTAATGCCCACATGGGAATGACCGAACGACTAGGATTACTGTTCGAGAATTTTCTTTTATTCCTGGAGCGAAGTACATTAAAGTGTGGTTGTTGATCGCAATCATGGATACCCTGCTACTCAAGTAGCTCATTTTATTTTAGATCGCTAAAATTATCTACCTCTGGTTTCTGTGTTGTATGATAAGAGCGTGTTGCGAGAATCTGAAAGACTCATAGACTGTCGATTGGTTATCGCAGAACTGTAGTCGTTGCATCTATTTAGCCAAAGGAAATCAGTTTGTTAGAAGGTAGCTTATCAGTTCTCGCCATGTTCGCATCTGGTTTTAGTTTTTGTCAGTGGTGAAATCCAGTTTTAACATAGCTCATTGAGAGTCTGGACGGATGTTACGTTCTGTACAGTTGTGAAGTTGTTAATGAATTTGATAATTGCTTAAAATTGAAGAAGTGCGGACGTTGAATTAGTCAGAACGAACGGATATTCAGTGGGTATACGATGAGAGGAATCTTTGAAATACTGTTGGTAGGTCACACCGCCATAGGGCCGGCGGTGTGACCGAATATGGCGAGTGCGCGCAGGCCGCTAGATCTTCACGCCGTCTGGGAGGTCAACACGAGCCGGGTGAGACCCCCGGCGAACCGAGGGAGGCCCAGCTCCGTGAAACCAGCGACACGGACGGCGACTTACGTGCGGCCTGCGGAGGTCTTGATGGTGTGGTGTAGGAGGTGTTGGTCGACATCTGGCTAGATGTCGACGTCGTGGTATGGAGTGTCAAATCCTTGGCGTCGCTGTCGTCCGCGCGCGCGCATGATGCGCGTATCCTGGGTGATAGGCGCAGATGTCGCTCGGAAAGGGGCGGCCACCTGCAACAGAGTTGTGAAAGGGTTGTCGTGTTAGAGGGGACGGCGGTTACCCGGGGCAGCCGCAGCGTCCGCAGAGTCGTCGTGGTCGATGATGAGGTCTCGGGGCAGCTTTTTCTTGTCCGGGGGGCGAGCGTGCCAGGGGGCCAGGTCCCGGACATGGTCTCAGGCCGAGGCGTCGGCTCGCTCAAACATCCCCACGGACAGACGGCGGATGTAGGCGTCCAGGCTCTCGATGCGGGTATCCCGCTGGATGACATCGTTCCTCACGTAGCGAGGAGCTTGTACGGCGGCGCGCAGCGACAGTGACTGCTGCGCGCGGAGGCAAATGCGGCTCGACTCGCTCGTGAGGGCGAACCAAGCGGGCGCAGCGTAGATGAGCCGGGTGCGTACATTAGACTTGTACACACCCAGCTTTGCTCGCAGAGGCAGGTGAGAGGAGAGCACTGGACGCAGTAGCGCCCTGGTTGCGCGTACCTGAGCGACGACGTTGCGGACGTGCGGCTTCATAGACAAGGAGCGGTCTATGGTGATCCCCAGGTATTTCACCGTCCGGGTCCAGGGGATGTACTCACCCTGGAGTTTGAGTGGCAGTGGATGGAGCTGCTTGCTGCTGATTAGAATGGCCTGTCACTTACCCACGTTCACCGACAGCCGCCACTGCGATAGCCAGCGGGGGAGTATGTCGAGGGTACACTGCATCTTCTTGGCGGCGTGGGCGGCGTTGATGCTCGTCGAGATGAACGCCGCATCGTCGGCGTAGAGCGCCAGCTCGGCACCCTCGGCGACGGGATGTCGTCGGTGAACCTGGTGTAAAGCACAGGCGAGAGGCATGAGCCCTGCGGGACTCCAGCAGAGATGGTGCGGATGTCAGACAGCTCCTGTTCCACTACCACTCGGAATGTCCGGTTGTTTAGGGACGAGGAGACCACGTTAACTACACGGCGAGGCGCTGTGGACGTTGACAGCTTGTACAGCAGACCGGAGTGCCACACTCGGTCAAACGCTTTCTGTATGTCGAGGAATACTGCTACGGCGTGCTCGCGCTTGTTGCGCGCCGCCGTTATCCGATGCAGTACCCTCGACAACTGCAATGTTGTGGAGTGTTCAGACCTGAACCCGAATTGTTCCGGTCTGGGTGTTATGTGCGGTGTGAGGTGCCGCAGCAGGAGTCTCTCAAACACCTTCGAGATCGTGGGCAGGAGAGTGATCGGCCGATAGCTCCCCGGCTTCAGGATGTTCTTATCCGGCTTCGGTAGCATGATGATGCGGCCTTCTTTCCAGCAGGCGGGGAAGGCGCCTGTGCGGACGATCCCCGTGAACAGGCGCGCCATCGCTGCCACGGTACGGTGCGGCAGGTGGCGCAGCGCTGTATTCGGTATCCCATCCGCCCCAGGGGCCTTCCGGGGCTGGGTCTGCCGTATGGCTCGCTGTACCATCCCGGGGGAAAAGAAGATGAGGTCCTCTTCGGGAGCTATCGGCGTGGCGAAGTATTCCCGAAGGTGTGTCTTGACTGCTGCGGCGTGTTCTGCGTCCACAATCGGGTTAGGCCTGAACTCGCCCTCGAGGTGGTCGGCTAGGATAGCTGCTCGGTCTGCTGCTTTATAGCGCGGTATTCCGTCGGCGTGTAGTAGCGGGCGCACCGGAGCTGGGGTGTTCGTGAGGCGACGACATAGCCGATGGATCGACGGCCAGTCGTCGCGAGAGTCCTCGATCAGTCTCTCCCAGCTCTCGGCGGTCTGAGTCCTCAACTCGCCCTTCACTCTCTCCGTCAGCCGGTTGAGTTGCGTCTTTAGGGTAGGGCATCTCGTGCTTTACCATTGTCTTCTAAGGCGCCGCTTGTCAGCTATCAGTTTTGCGATGTGTGCCGGCAGAGGGGGTAGCCTCCTCTGGGTGTTGATGGGTGGTGTGGAGCTGACAAGGGCGGACTTAATAGCGCCGGTAAGTTCGGACGCGAGCGCTTCCACGTCGGCTGCGGAGCTGATAGGGCGAGCCGGTGTTGTGGTCTCCATCGTGTCCTTAAATTTGGTCCAATCCGGTATTTGACGTGGCGCTTGAGGGACGACGCAGGTGGGTTGTTGCTGGGCGACGACGAGTACCGGCTGGTGGTCCGACTGTAGCTCGTCGTCGAGTATTTCTTGGCTTAGTTGCAACTGGCAGTGCGAAAGGTCATTATGGACGACGATGTCAATGACGTCGGGTATGTATTTGAGCGTGTCCGGGTAGTGAGTTGGTACCTCCGGACCCGCGACGATGTAACCTTGAGCTTCGGCGTCATTAAAAGAGTCGTATACCCGGTGCGTTGGTGGTCGACGAGTTCCACGCTGGGTGCTTGCAGTTGAAGTCGCCCGCAATGACGACCGGGTGGGGTGCTTGCAAGATGGTCCGCAGTTCTGTGACGTCGATGTTCACTGCGGGCGGCTTGTATGCGGCGTACAGGTGGAGGTGCGCACCGCCTAGGTGCAGCTCTACACCCAGCGTGTACAAGGTGCTATGTGTTCTGACGGGTAGTGGCTGGTGTACGACTCTTCGCTTGACGAGCACTGCCAGTCCGCGGTAGCGCGTGCCGTCCGGCGTTAGTTCGTCCCTCCGATAAATGAGGAAACCCGGGAATCGTAGTCGGTCTGCAGGTCTGCTGTGTCTGTCACCAAAAGTGTCCGTTGACAGCTCCACGTTCGCACACATACATAACATCAAATGACATTGACAGCTGTCATCTGCCGACCTCAGTGTTGCCAACCATCGTATCCGAATACGCCCAAATCTATTAAGATTTGACGTTCCATTTTCCAGTTTCCGACATATATTTATTTCTTGGTAAATGTTGTACGTTACGTTCGGGTAAACGATTTTATTTGCCTGGAAAATCGTAACACATTCACTAAAATAATAACACATACTTCACGAGTATGAGTTATTATTTTTGTTACGTTAAGGCTTTTGCCGCGCGGCACGTGCCGCAGGCTTTTGTCGGGCGTCGGTGCCACCGACATCTGCCGCAAAAAGCTGCCAGACAGCATTTAAGTTGTATAGAACGACCACACACAAGTAGCAAGTCGCCACCCGCGCGGCACGCCGGCATGGCCCGGCCATGCCGGAAGCTCCTTTGTGTGGCAAATAAAATGCGTGGTGGCATACAAATCCGGCAGGTTTGTATGCCACCGGGTGCACGCGACTTGGTCAGCGGCAGTGCCGGTGGATATGCCGGCAGCCGTGCCGCCGGCACTGTGTGCCTTTAGTCAACATTATTTAAGTATAAAATAAATTAGAAATAAAATATATTTAGATTATTTGGAAGCCGGTTCAACTGAGCCACTACATAGTAAACATTATCGTTGTGATGCGGAGGCCACAGATAACTAATATACTAAGACTCGAAATATCACAAAGGACATCGAAAGATAACATTAGCTCCCTAACTACTAGAGATGGAACACATTTGCTATAAATAACCAGAATCCGGACTAAGTTTACTGTCTAGCTGGATACCAGATAATGCGCAAATATCGAACCGGATTAAATAAAGATATAACATTTTATTATTTTATTCGCAGAACAAAAAGATAGTACTGCCAATCACAGAATACTGCAAAAATATGAAAATTTTCATCGCTTTATAAAGAATGAAAGATAATAAATGTATGTATATGAATCAGTTAATAAATGAAAATATATATTTATCGTTTTTGTATATACAGGGTTATTTGTAAAACACCGTTAACCTCTCAGGACTATGTTACTTACATCATAATTAACAACTTTTGTTCTATGACTTTTAAAAATTCATCATGTTTTAGTTGAATGAATGATTGATTGATGAATTTAAAAATAAAAATATTTAAATTCAACGTTCTTAATGTTGCGAAGTCTATGCGATAGAACAATAGCGAGGGGTGCGGGCGGTGGGCGGCAGGGGCGCGCAGGCGTATGTAGGTACAGCAAAATACCCGTTTAAGTTAAAATTTGTTAGATAGGACAACGAAATCTTGAAGGTTTGTTTTTGGTAAATGTATTATGTTTTGTAAAAAGTCATAGAACAAAAGTTGTTGATTATGATGTTAGTAGCCTGTTCCTGAGAGGTTAACGGTGTTTTACAAATAACCCTGTATACTGCAATGAGCTTTAGTATGTCTGACTACAGTTTGAGAAGGTACTCATTGTATTAATAAATATCAAATCTGGGTGTCCATAGTCCATACACGCTGGGCCTTGAAAAAAGAACACCAAGTGGAATGCTATTTTCTTGCATTTTTGAGTCAGTAATGATCACCTGTAGGTGTTTGTTTTTAAAGTTTATGTCCATTTTAACTACATGTGTGCACTAAATTAAATTAAATTATAACAGTATTGCATAATTAGATCACTACAATATTACGTAGCTTATACGCTGCACTTCCATAATAATATAAAGTTTTAAGTCCACAACTGAAATAGTAAGTTAGCTGACTATTTTAAAATCTAGTGCACATGTGTGTCTGGATATATCTATGTAGGTCTTATACCTACATAGATGTATAGACTCACGCCTGTATAGCGAAGGGATAAGCAGACACTATGGAACGCCATTTGAAACGATCCTCATGTATATCAGTTGCTTCGTTCATTCTCGTGCATGTTCTTCGGTTTCATCATTATCAGCCTTTAACAGTCCACTGCTGGACTAGGCCTCTCCTTTGAAAGGAGGAATTGGCCTACTATACCATGCTGGCCAAACGGGTTGGTATAGGGTTTGTATCAAGTTTTTCTTCTCTTACAGTGCTGTTCTCTGCATACTATGCTCCCTCTGTCGGCTCTTACGACACCCATGGGATGAATATAGGGTGATGACATTCCGTATTCTTAATCCGTAACCACACGGTTCTTTGGTTTAGGGTACCTCTAACCTGTCCTTTTTAAGCTCTATCAGCATATTAAGATTTTTTTATTCTTGGTATTGGTAATCTTCTTGATTGCAGCTGCTGCGTTTGTCAATGTTAGGCCAGGTTTTCGGTTAACCGGTCAAAGACCTGACCGGTATACATATATCTTGGAACTATTATGTTTGGTATACACATTTCCCGGTAGTTTCATACGCGTTAAACTGATCCATTGCCATTACATAATAATATACACAGTGATTGTATATGTAATGTAAAATATTCGATTTATTTATACTACTAACTTGTCCCGAGACCAAAAAACGTCCTAATCATCCAACATCAAACTTGATCCTTACACTACACAACTTCATAGCATCCAGCACTGCAATAATCTAAAGATTACAACAAATTTAATTAAAACTGATTCAGCCGTTTAAGAAATACACGTACGTAGTACGCAGACTTCTTTTTGAAAGAATGGTAATAATAAAACGAAGGGATTTGAAGCCTCGCATACAGTGTAATCAGTTTAAGTGGTACCACTTAATATGTCAGCAGTGAAACCAAAACCAAAGTGGTTTGACTTGTATTGCACCATAGTTGCTGATGATACTTAATCATAATGATGTAACTATTCGTTACTATAGTTCTTTTAGTATTGAGTTATCCATTTTTAACCCACTATAAAACAATAATGGAACCAAAAGATACAATAACTAAGGTGTTCATCATTAAGCGATAAGCTATCGATTATTTACATTCGTAGGACAAACAGCGTCTGTTTAATTAAACATGTAGCCCAAGGCAATTACATTGCCTATGGCGCTACGCGATATTTACGGTGTCTTTACAACAGCGCCACCTTTTGGGTCAAATTATAGCCTACATGTAGCCCTGCAATATCCTCTATATTTCAGTGAAATTCGTATTGAAGTCAGTTTAGCCATTCCAGAGGTTACGCCGGTGAAACAAAAAGATAACTAAATGTATGCGCTTGAAAAACAGTGACTTTGAAATCACAGACAGACACTTCAATCTTCTTTCTATTTGTTTGTATGGATATAGATATAATATACTTATTATATATCGATGCTGAGATTAATGCTGTTTACTAATGAAATTGATGTTCAGTATTTGCGTTGTAAATTTTAACGTATTCAACAAAGGCTGGGGATTTTTTGTTCGGGTAAAATGTAAATGGAATTATTCACCATCGGATGTTTGGGACCGAATAAGGTTGAAGATATTAATTGAATGGATTTACTTTGATTATTTGATCAATACGATGTGCTCCGTGAATTCATGTGATTTTAGGTAGATAATAAAGATTCGTTCTGTTTGGAGAACGCGGAATTGAATAATATTATTTATGATGCTTGAAAATAAATACCTTCGAGAGATTTTTGTACTTATAATTTAAAAAATACTTATTTTTTCGAACTTACATTACCAAGCAATAGCCATTCACTAAAATTAGTGAATGGCTTTTTCTAATTTATCATTGTTATAGGATTTTATAATGTTCCAAAACTGTGATTTCCCTGGTTGGTTTTAAGATGCATATCATGCGAATAAGATCACACAGATTAAACGTAGATTGTAAACATAAATAACGGATATAGAAATATTTTCTGTAGTTTTAACACTGTATCATATTGAGGCATCTTAAATATTAACAAACTGTAATTCTTTAACGTATTAATATATTGTTATAACTTTGATAAGAGCAAGACAACGAATTGTAGGCCACTAATGACCTGCAACTATGGATGAATACAGAAGCGTTCGAATAATTCGCGAACACCTGTAGAAAAAAAATATTTTGATTCAACATTTTTCATTTAGGTATATTCTTTCAAATCGTTTTAAAGCTGTGTTGGAAAATCTTTTTTCCCCGCCTTAACAGGGAAATTACATTCAGATTCCTTAAAGCACGTAGCTTTTACATTGGTTTGCTTTAACCCAATATGTTTACTTCAGTTTAACTTATGAATTATTTCTTGAGAAGATACATAAACAAATAACGTTTCTAAATTATAAAATGCAGATTTTAGTTTGAACAGATTTAATAAATCACAGAAGTGTCTGTTCCTACGTTCAAATTTATTTATCGATATCGAGAGTTTATCAACATTCTATTGAAATTAATTCTGAGTAAACCAAATCTAAGGATCTATTCTTATCGGGATATTTTGTTTGCCAGAGCCTCGTCCGTTGATCGGCAGGTGCACCACTTGCAGGTGAGGTTGGCTTGGGACCCTAAGTTCTTGGTGGGAACCCTATGCACTATAGTAATACTTAGTTTTAGCAATTACAGTAGTCCACAAAGCCGCTGTAACCCCACTGAAACAACTGTCATTATTTGGTAATTATACAAAGTAAGTAATTATTTGTTACACCAATAATTGTGGGTGTTTTTGCCACAATGCCAGCACAACTAAAAACGCAATGAAAATTCTTTATTATGTTGCGGTTAAGTTATTTTTCGCTTTCAAGCCCTGCATTTAAATTCTGTGATTTAGTAACTAAATCGATCCGGAATCTCTTATTGGCATCTTTGGTGAGCTGATGTGGATTATAAAAAAATAAATGATAATTAAAAAAAATAATTAATATATGCAAAAGTATTGTTGCGCCGCACTGTAACTCGAGATCATCATCATAATTACGATCTAAACCCTGTCCCTTGAAGCTCGGAATTCGCTTTCTGAGTATGACAGCACCATTTCGCCCAGTCTTCGGCATCCATTGTTAGTTGATCATTATCCGAGCGTTATCCTGGATGCATCAAAGACCTAGGAGCCCTGGGTCCGCTTACTAGTCTATCCAGATATAACTGAATACCAGCTTTTCCACAGAGCGACTGCCGTCTGATCTCCGCAACCCGAAGGATCACCGTAACCCTAAGACCAACCAGGATGTTACTAACAAATAACTTGCACCTTAGTCTTAGGCGCAACGATTTAAAGGCAAACGTGTTGCTGTATGCACGTCCGTAACGGTAATGAAAGCTATTATTTTGACATTACCATGTCCGACATGATTACATGGTGTGGTTAGTTATACACATGGGCTCGCCACTTACCATATCTTTGTCGTGTGTTATCTGCCAGGCTATATAATATCTAATGTTAAATATATGTCCGATCTTCTCGCTAAAAACTGATACTTACCTACTGCTGCGAGAGTTGCGAGTTTAATCTTCAGATGAGACAAAAATATGTATGTTCTGCATAGGTATTTACATAGTACTATATATATATATATCTCACGATACCTATATAAATGTGTGTTTTATTAACTAGTACTAGTAATTGAATAATATTTTTTTAATTACTACTGAAATGACGATGATACCTAAATGACGTTTTAGAAGATCATCATTTTATTTTAACGTATACAGCTAAGATCATAGCTAAAATATCGCAGAGCTTACTAATGACAATGTAATACATAGCTAGACATAAAATCACAACTACGTTACACAATGGCCAACAAGAGGCACGAAAAGGGAGCTGTTCTAATGGCCCAGAATTTGAGAATTTTTTTTTTCATGTGACCACGAGATAAGACTTTCTACGGCAATAACAAAGAGCGTACCTTAATGTAACCGGTAAAAAATTTAATGTAAAGAACGATGAAAGGTTACGTAAGGGTGCTTAGGCAGCTTATACTTAACGTTCAGAATTGATGCGAAGTAAAAAAAAACTTCGTAAAGAAAGACACGGAGCTCAGTAAATTTTTGATATAGGGCGGTACTCTTAAAGATTCCACAGAAAGTTTCGGTCAAGGGCTGTATAGCTTTACGACTTACGGCAAAGATTCGGATAAAATTGTAAAAGTAAACGCGGCGAATATCAATAAAATTAGTTTTATGTCGCCAATACGAGCACCGGAAACTTTCTCAATCAGTATATCGAATCAGAATACGTGTATAAGGGAAAATTTTACGTAACATGTTTAGTGAGTTCGGTATTCAATCTGAGCTACTATGGAATACTTGGAATGTTTTAGACGGAGTTCTCTTAGGAATTGAAACATTTTGCTGCTTGATAGTACTTATGGGTGAGGCATTAAATTGTACAGGGAGAAGGATTCCTCTTAGATCCTCTTATATGAGCTATTAAAGGTGTTATTAACATGTTATGTGGAAGATTTAATACCCACTTTATTTTATTAAAACGAGCCAATTACCTATTTAGATCAGTGTATAAATAAAATCTAAATTCATTTTTTTGTAATTTTGGTAGAATAATGTTCTCAGTATATAAGAAGCTTTTTTTAGTAAAATCAAGCCACTTTAAAGAAAGTTAAAAACATGTTATTATGAAAGTCGTTTGTCTGTTGTATTATGAAAAAAAAAACATTTGCACGATGTTGACCATGCAAATTAGTTTGCTGTGCTTTCACTTTCAAAATTACGTACCTCCTATAATAACACAGTGACACTGAAAAGCAGAAAGTCACATAGAATGAAAAATCCCTCGTATTATGTTATAATGTGAGTGGACTTTTGAAGTGCTGTTTGACGGATAACTATAACAATTTCAGATCCTGCATATTTCAGTATCTTTGGGTCCTGTTCATAATTTTAATTCCTAAAGAATAATCAACAGGTAAATTAAGACAACAAAGCAATAACTTATTTATATTCCTACACGTAAATAAAAAACCCAGCGATAACCTAACAGCTTCATATCTCAAGACCCATTTATCATGTAATAGCTACTTAATCAAAAGTTTAAGCCTCGGTACCACGCACCAAACACCATAAAAATTCATAAATTAATCAAATGCGAAACAAAATTTCCGTAAAACGTTGTGTAAATAAATCGTAGACGTAATAATTAACGGTTGGAATTCGTTAATAATACACTTGCTTACTAAAATGTTAATTCCAAGGGGTATTTTATTATTGGTTTACACGACAAGCCTGATTTACAATGTTAACTGGTGCGCTGAGACCATTATTATTCAACGGCGCACACAACAACTTCCGAAGACTATGACATTTGGTATTCCCAATACGTATTCTAATCATGGATTGCTACAGTTATTGGGACAATTATCGATGGAAGCGCTTGTTCACTTGTTTCGTCGAAAAAAAAAATACGTTTATTGCACATGTAAATATCACAAATATTTGTGACGAATCATTTTTGTATATTGTAACATTTAAGATGCAGGTTGTAGGGTAAAATCATATTCTTATTAAAGAATAATGGCAGAATTTGGTCTGGGTTTGTTGTGGCGACCCTAAACTTTATATGAACAAAACAAATTGATTTTTTTTCTACGATTTTTAATATTTTTAATTTGTCTCGTTAAAGCTGGAGTATTTTATGATAATAAAAAGCATTCCAATTGATTACGAATTACATAAAATCGATTTAAAATGTGCAGCTCTGCTTTTGTCTTTGGCTAAGACAGTTAGATGCTACAAAATAGTACAAAATACTTCTGAGTTTTGATTTTGATGTCAATCTGACATATGTCATTTGATAATTCAAACGTACCTACCTACATTGTTTAACTTTCATACTATTAACTTTCCTATTACCTACATTGTTCATTCTTAACTAAAAATTCAAAGACCGATATCTTCCTTTTCCACCTTTCCTGAGTGAAAATAGAATCATTTATAGACTTACGCCAAATTTTTTGATATATTTTTCGTTTCTGTACGCTTCAATTTAATTTCAGACATTTTGATCTATGGAGATCTGCCATTGTCCTTTATTTACCTTTTCCTCACCTAATTCCTATCTACCCTCAACCTTCGCTTGATCGCACGTCAAAAGTGCAAATGGGCACCTCGCCCCTTTTCCGCGCCGACCTCCGAACGTTAAGGACATTATCCTCCTATGGTCGATGCCTACACATCCCGTACCGGACCGTATCATCTCGCGAGTGCTTGGTGTGATCGACAACCATCAGAAAATCAACCTATGGTGGACAAGGAAGACGAGAGGAAACAAAACTCCAGCGACAAGCAAGGTACCTCAGCTTATTTTCCCCACCATATTCCTTGGTCCTTCGAGTCCGGCTCCATACATCCTATCGTTCTCGATATCATCAAACATCATTTTCCATGGTTTTATTCCATATCGTCTTATATATAAATTTTTCACCTTGAAAAATTTCTACCCTCGTTTAGAAATAGTAATCGTACTTTTCGATCACGTTTTTTCTAAAGTTTGTACTGAATTCCAATATAATCTGTTGCATTTTCTCTATATTAGCACAGATTTACAAATAATACTACGCAGTTTAGTAACTTTTTTATCTGTGTCTCTGTGACAGTTCTTACTTGACTGATTGAACGCTTATTTACTTTTGTGGTTAATTTTCGTACATATAACCTTAAATATGAGCAAAACAGACCAGTATATTGTAAAATGTAACACGATTCATAAAAACATCAGTAAATTGTATGAAATTGGTACGAATCTATCCCTAAAGGGGGAAGACCAAGCCTTAACCAAGCAGTTTTTAGTTAGTTTTAGGGATATCGAAAAGTATCGCGAACAAATGAATGAACTGTATTCTATTCTTATGTCTGAGTTTACAAACCTTGACGAAAAGAAACGTCAAGAGCTAGACAGTGGTTATGACGAGTTCCAGGAGCTGTTTTATTCCATTCAAGTTATACACTCATCCATAGATTCACAACAATTTACATCTTCTAACAACAATTCCAATAGTGTTCACAAGTCCAGTGAAATTCGCCTTCCTAAGCTGTCACTCAATAAGTTTAATGGAATTCATGTGGAGTGGTCAAACTTCATTTCAATGTTTAATAGTTTAATTCATAACAATGATCAGCTTAGTGATGTGGAAAAATGCATTATTTACTTGGTGTACTCGATAAGGAACCCCTATCATTAGTGAAACATTTAACCTTAACACCTGAGAATTATACAATAGCATATAGTTTACTAACTGATCGCTACGAAAACAAAAGAGTTATTGCAGACAAATATGTAGAAACAATAATTTTAAGTCTGCCAAATATTTTTCAAACAAATATTAAAACTTTGAACCGATTTGTTTCCACTATCAAGGAAAGCACTCAAGCCCTTAAAGGGTTGAAGTTTGATGTAGATTTTTGGTGTTTTTTGTTACTCCACATAATTCTTAAGAAATTACCTATAGAACTACGCACTAAATTTGAATCAAAAATAGATAATATTAAAATGCCAACATTTAAGGAGTTACTTGGGTTCTTGGAAAATCAGCTGCGAATTCTAGAAAACATTTCTAATTCCACAATTACTAAATCAACACCCAGTAACTCATTTAATGTTGTCGAATCAAATGTTAACACATTAAGTTGTCCATGCTGTAGTAAAAAAAATTCTTTATATAAATGTAATAAATTTGAGTCCATGATGCCTTCTGAACGGAAATCTTTTGTTATACAGAGCAAATTATGCTTTAATTGTCTGCGTAATCATCATGTGTCTAAGTGTTTATCCCATAGTGTTTGCCAATTATGCAAAGGTCGCCATCATACTAAATTGCATTTAGGTGATAGAAAAAATACTTCACCCACACCTCTCTCACAGAGTGAAAGCAACACCTTAGCTCATACTGCTCAATCTCAAGTTTTATATAGTGAAGATGGTGTCTCAACTATGGTGTTAGGTACCGCAATTATTTATGTGCAGGATATCAATGGACATTACCATTTAGCTCGGGCGCTTATTGACTGTGGATCACAAGTGTCTATCATCACTGAGGATCTGGCACAGCGTGTGCAGTTACCTCGCAGCCAGTCTAACCCTATAATTGGCTTGGGTGGTGTAGTTAACCAACATACTGGGGGGCGAGTAAAATGCAACATTAAATCTGTTCACCAGTCCGATAAATCCTTTTATGAACAGTTCATTATTATGAAGCGCATAACCGAAACTCTACTTTCAATGAATGTTAATAAGTCTGTTCAACAGAAATTTAGGCATTTAGTTTTAGCGGATAAACATTTTGATACCCCAGGTTAGATTGACTTGCTTCTGGGTGTTGGTATTTATGACATAATTTTTGATGGGTTACGGTTTAGCCTAGGTGAACACATGCCTACAGCCTACTCATCAATGTTTGGATGGATCATCATGGGCAAAGCTCCTGCAGTATTGAGTCACATTGCCACCAATGTCTCGATGGCCTGCACTGAAGATCTTGCTATGAGCCGGTTCTGGGAAAGCGAAGAGCTTCCTAAGCGGCCCATACAGGATCCTGAAGACATTCAATGTGAGAAACATTTTGTGAAGACACATGCTAGGGATGAGACAGGTCGTTTTATTGTATCCATGCCGTTCAAGGTACACCCCAAGGCATTAGGTGACACACATGTCACAGCATTGAAGCGGTTCCATAATCTTGAGCGCAGACTTCTCAAGGATGACAGGTTGCGAGAGCTGTATGTCGAGTTCATGCGAGACTACCATGCAGCTGGACATATGCGCGAAGTCACCTCCCCTGTATCCTCTGAGCGTTACTACATTCCCCATCTTGGAGTTCTCAAAGAACACAGCAGTACTGCCAAGTTGCGCTTTGTTTTCGACGCCTCTTCGGCTAGTTCCTCTGGTGTGTCTCTAAACCAAATACTTATGTCTAGCCCCAAGCAACAGAAAAACAAAGAGGATATTATTTTACGCTTCCGGGTTCACCACATAGTGTTCACTGCTGATATACGACAGGTGTACAGGCAGATCAAAATGGCTGATGAAGACTGTAACTCAAGTGCTCCTGGAGGGGATCTTCGTCGATGATATCGTGACGGGATCTTCTTCGCTAGGTTCTGCGCGGCAGCTCCAGCATGAGATAGTTACTATCCTCGAGCAAGGAGGTTTCACGCTCCGCAATGGACCACTTGTAATTCCCAGGAATTGTTGTCACTACTTCATGCTGACCACTGTGAGTCTCCTTATCGTTTCGATGGCGAGGATAACATATTTAAAATTCTCGGCATCGAGTGGGACTCAAAAAATGATAGCTTCATCTACCATATGTCAGAGATGAACAACACCATGACTAAGCGTGGTGTGCTCTCCAACAGACTGAACGACCCTTGTGGTTTCTTGACGCCAACAATATTTAAGGCCAAACTTTTTATGCAAACGCTTTGGTGCCTTGATTCCGGCTGGGATGATTCACTTCCCTCAGATTTTCTCGAATCCTGGAAAACATTTCTGGCCGATTTTCACAACCTAATTAAGGTTTCACTTCAGTGATGCATTCTGCCTGATCAACCTCCTGACTCCACAAAAAAACATTCGATAATATCAAAATTTAATAATTTGGCATCAAACATCAAAATTATTGATAAGACTTCTCTTCGCCTCCTAGGTTCACCAGTATTTGAAGAATCTTTCGGTTCTTTCTTAGACGAAAAGATACAACATTTTTGTGAAATTTCAGATCGCCTATTCAAAATTAATATTCATTCGGCCTATACTATTATTCGTTATTGTCTTTTCGTCCCAAAATTCACACATGCCTTAAGATCTTCCCAACTTTGGAAAAAAAATCACTTTTAGAACAAATCGACCAAATTATCTTATTTACTTTAAAGAGAATTTTAAATGTGGACTTGGACGACCGAGCCTGGCTACAAGCGTCTTTGCCCATACGTTTGAGTGGGCTCGGCGTTCGCAAAATTTCCAGTGTTAGTTTACCGGCGTTTCTGTCTTCGGTTCACAGCACGGAAGAGTTAACTAGGAAAATTTTATCACCTACACTAGTTAACTCAGAAGTGTTGTGCAAAACCGGAGCTATAAACGCCTGGAAAATGGCTTGTCCAAGCACTGATTTGCCTACCAACCTATTCTCCCAAAGACTGTGGGACGCGCCGCTTTGTAACATAGTAAGAAAAAATCTTTTGGATACTTCTTTAAATGTTACAGAGCGTGCTCGCTTACTGGCTGTGGGAGAGTGGGAATCCGGTCTATGGCTTCAGGCACTACCATCGTCCAACACTGGAACCATGTTGGACAATGAGACATTCCGTATTGCCATTTGTCTTCGTTTAGGTGCTCCATGTGTTTCTCCGCATCGATGTCATTGTGGAGAAGACGTCGATAGCCTCGGCCACCATGGGCTATCTTGCAGCAGAAGCGCTGGTAGAATTCCTCGTCATGCCCATCTGAATGATATAATCCGTCGTGCTCTTGTCGCGTCTGGCGTACCAGCTGTACTTGAACCAAATGGTTTGGTACGCGACGACGGTAAGAGACCTGATGGTATGTCATTGTTGCCTTGGAACATGGGTAGGCCTTTGGTGTGGGACGCAACCTGCATAGACACCCTCGCGCCATCACACGTTCCAAGCACGGGAGGCCATGCTGGCGCTGCTGCTGCAACTGCGGAAACCCTCAAACGGCGCAAATACAGTAATTTAGTAAGTAATTACGTGTTTGAGCCGTTTGGGGTAGAAACGCTAGGCTCATGGGGTCCGAGCGCTCGTTCTCTATTCCGGGAAATTTCGAAACGGTTAATCGACGTCTCACGTGACCAGAAGGCTGGTTTATTCTTTGCTCAGAGAATCAGCATTGCCATCCAGCGTGGCAATGCTGCCAGCCTTCTGGGCACGTTACCCGATGACATTGATGCGGAGGCATTTTACGACGCCTAAACCATGTAAATATTTTCAGTTTCTAAATTTGTTTTTAAGGTGTTTGTATTAGATTAGATTACATTAAGATTCTTATAAATTATGTTACTTATTACAAAATGAAATAATAAATAAACGTACATACGAAAAAAGTCTTGAATATTACATTTTTTTCTCACAATAAGGGAGTGATACGTTTATTGTGTGGGTGTCTCACAATATCATTTTGAAAGAAGCATTTCTTATTTGCTTGGAAAAATATGGGAAATAGGTTGTTCTTTGTTATGGATGCTCGTTAAATTACGACCTACGGTTACCGCTGAACAAAAAACACTTATCGCCTTTTCACCGCTTGGCATATATAATGGTATAAATGTTGTATGTACGAGAGAACTGATAATGGGGAAAGACGGGGCGTCTTTAATCACTATGTCGTAAAGGAATTGAAGGCCTCATTTGTTAAAGTACACGAACAGTCGATATACATGTGGTTTTCACATAATAAATCTTCGTGAAGGTGCATTTAGTTCAAAACGCATGTACTCTAACAAATTACTTTTCACTCACTACTTTATTATCGTCGAACATCTGAGCATTCCCCTACTAATACCCCAATAGTAAAGTGTTATTTATGAGACGAAATACAATAGTGTTTTGATGCAGAACTAATACATTTAGCACTTGAGAAATAAGAAGGGGAGGCAAACATCGGGAAATGTGACGTCACAAAGTGCATTATGTGAGTACGGAAATCTGCCGAAACATGCATTATTAAATTTGCACGCCGCTCTTTTAATGGGAGATTTTTTTCGAGGGTCGTTTCTGCTCCTTTGATGGAAATTGGGGTTAAAAATGTAAAGGCGATGTGGAAAAGCCACGTTTCTGAATTAAGAATTTATTCGATTTTTGAAGTCGTTTGTTTTTGTTCTGTGAACCGTTTGAACGGTTATTAAATAATAATTTCCAGCCCAAGTCTATAAAAACGAAGTCATACTTATAAAAGTTCTGCCCATCAGCTAATAATATATCAAACATATATGTGTTAGTTGTGTGAAGATGGGATGCAATTAAAGCGTGATGCCAACATAAACATTTTAAACGTTTCCTTAAGCTAAACAACAAAATACGTAAGGTATACTTAAAGATAAACTTACAGAATAAGCATCAAAAAGACTTTCAGTATTCTTTCAGTCTGATAATTTTACAGACCAGATAATGTGAGCTCAGTTGAATGACGCTCTGGTGCATTAATGAGGTTGAAGCTAAATAGATTTTTTCTTTCTTTTCAGTCCGGTGAAGATAAGTAAAAAACTGTCGAGCATATATGAACGGATACACCAAGGCAGGTACGACCACAATTGTTGTTTATCGAAAATACTTTTATGGTATAGTAGAACTTTTCGTTGTAATAACTAATTGACAAATTCAGTCCAAGGAAAATATCCCGATTTTATATTTTTTTGCTGTGACAGACCTAATTCTACTTTCAGTACCGACCGAGTTGACAAACCAATGGCGTAGCCGTAGTCTACTAAACGATGGCCACGATGGGGGTCGCGGGGTCGCTTCCCGCTCAAGTAAAACATTTGTGTAGGTACGACATATGCATAATATGTACGTATTAAAAAAACAAGTATATACATATATAAGTTTGTATGTTTATGCATAGTAAACATAGTACAAGTTCTGCTTAGTTTGGGAATAAATGGATAAATAATTTTGTGGATTTGTTAGAGTACCGTTGCCACTAGTACTTACAAAATAATATGCATAATAAAAACATACTCAAATTGCCACTCCGTTGTAGTGCCATTGAATTAATAATAAGCAAATTACCTTTCCATTGACAGGCGGCTGTAAATAGTTATTGAATATTTTGTTTTTATTTACCCTGAGAACATACAAAAGCAAGCACATAAGGAAAATTTGATATATCTATTTATTGGTTGAAAAGTTGTTATCAGAAAGATAAAAGGTCACCATTTCTTACAAGTCATAAAGGCTGATTGGGAGCGCGAAATATTTAGCTCAGTGAGAAAACTATTCAAATAACTATCAACTTGTTTCTAGGCAAACGACTATCCCCATCTTATATCTGGTGGGAAAGGTTTAAGCACATGATTATTTCTCTCAGTCGTACGTTGTACTTTTGGACCATAATGAGTGTTTGCTGTCTATTGAATGCTGTTCCCTGTTATTTGACTGGCCAGACGATCTAGTGGTTAGATGCCCTGACTGCTACGCCAGAGGTCGTGAGTTGGAACCTTTGTGTGAAGAACACGATTATTTGCTCTATACATGTTGATCTGCATTTGCAAAATATTTTAATGGGTGAATATACTACTATAACTGAATACAAATACATGAAAAATAAGTCACTAAAGGTTAAAAAAAATTGTCATCTTACACTTTGAAAATTAACTCGTTGTATAGACCGCCGCCGATGCTCAGCTGATCGCCATTGCAGGTGCCTGATATACACAAGCACACGTACCTACAGGGACTGCGCGATTATATTTTGCACGATTTAACAGTTCATTCTGATTTATGATCTAAGTAACATTTTATGAAAATAGGGTCTTATATCGTCGCACACTGTTTAAAATAACTTTAGGATAATAAGTTTACTGTCAATTTTGTATTATTAAAATATTTTGCAAATGCATATCAACACCTTGTTTAAGGGTGTCATTAATTTATAATATGTATGTATTAAATAGTTTATAAATATTTTCACAGTAAACCTAACCTGTTTGTCTCTTTAATAGTAATTGCATTATGATTTACCACATAGATGCTATTAACCAGTTTTTTGGAACAAGAATCTCCTCAGGCTAAATTAATCTGAATACTTTAAATAAATCTGTGTTATTGAGTTGCAAATCAAATACCTACTTTAACACCTAAATATAGATTCATATACATTAGATGGATTGAGTCTTCGTAGTAGGAGCTCTGGAAATTATTTGAGACATATTGATATGGATGGATGATCTTTCTTCATAACATAGATATATAAAATTATTTCAATTTGAGAAACCAATTTCATGTCATCGCGAATGAAATCTACTGTTTTTCTAAGTTTCTTTGTTGGAAAAGGGACGTTCAGCATAGGATGACAAAAAAAATTTTGTTTGTTAATCGATTAAACATATTGTGTTCATTCAAGTATAGATTGCAATGCTTTCGTACTAGTCTACGTCTTAACTCTACATTAGAGTAGTTTCATACTTTCCCGATCCTTGTTAGTTCTACTCAATTGTGGCCAAAACCATTTAAGGTATCCGACACTCTTTTTACTTGTTGCAATATTTAAATGACGTCGAAGGAGGTCTATTCATAGACTTTACGCAGTGGTAGTCTGTCTATAATTGATATCACTATACAATAAAAGACTTAAGTCTTTTCAGACATCATTCAAACACGGCAGTTTAAAACGATTCATAATTGATTAAATTCAATTCGCTTGTGTGATCGCTACGGCTGTTGATGTTGTAATTCGTATGCTCGCCTCGTAGCGCCTCGTAGATACTCGTAGAGTCTCGTAGCGAGACCGCTACGCGTCACGAACTCAACCGAATGTCAGTTCTGTCGCACCGAGAATTCGTAGTATTCCTTTGTGTAATGTCGAATTCATTTTACATAAGCTGTTAGTCGATATCGTTGACATCACATCTGCGAGTGCCACCCAAAGTTAGTAAGTTATGGAATCCTCGTTAAAAGTAACAGAAAATCAAACTTATATTTTATATCTTCTTAGTGAAATACTATATCAATGACAATTCCTGGCCTTATTTTCTTTTTACGTGTGGCTAAATCTGGTGTTACAGTTTATTGACTGCTCGAAATCCGATATGGTTTTTGTGTTGAGACAAGAACCGGGCCGAAAAGTGGTCTGAGCCCTCAAAATCACGGTCGCGCTTTGATGTCAATGCCACAACAAACGTCTCCTTTCCAAGCGCTGACCTCTGCTGATGTTGCTTTTCTATACCGATTTGATACAAATGGCAAATCACAACATGCTACTGGAAATCTTGCCTAAGTCAATATACAGTTAAAAGATCAATGGTCTAAGTGGCATGAGTTTCATACTATTACCATCCTAATACTACAGCAATTAAAAATATTAGCATTACAGAATTAACAATACTAATTGTAGTATTGTATAATGTTAACAGCAATTATCACACAGTCGAAGTTTGTACAAGCGAAAATCTCTGCCTTATGGTGAAAAAAGATCTACTAATAATGCATTAACGATGACTGTTAGTCTTTCACGTATCATAATAAAGAACCGCATTTCGATGTTACTTTGCCTTACAGTATTAAATCTTGCAATCGCCATCGCTCCCTTCGGAGCTGGAGGTTAAATTTAGAATGTAATATGTTAAATCCATACATACCAATCGAGTAAAGATAGAACATTATATTTCCCTCGGTACTTACTCCACGCTATGCCATTCGAAATCCATTTCATCTTATAGCTAAGCTATTTAAGTCCAAAACTTTCTCAAATCTAAATCCTGAACTAGCCAATCAACAATCGGACGGGATAATCCAAATTGGGTAAACAAAATCTGCAGGGCGGTTGTTCTACTAGTAATAATTCTACGTCTCGCCTTTGCCAAGCGTTTGGCAAGGCTGGGACTTTTATCTGGCTTATTTATTTTAGTACAAATATTATTATTGTTCGGAAAGGTATGCCAGTGTATAAACACCTATATGGGTCTTTTAAAACCAAAAGTGACTACACAGGCGTTGGAACAGGGATTGAGTGGCCGACTCACCATCGATATAATTGGTTTAACATTAAATACAATAAAATATTATTTATTATTCTTGCTCGTAGTATTTTATCTGCCTGTTATTTTCTTACTTACTCCGTCGGCTCAGCGATACAAGGTTGGTTTTTGCCTCTGACGATATACCATAATCGACTTTCACGATTTTTGGGCAGTATTCGTCAATCTTAAGATCAGACCCGCTTACATCACACAAGCGCTTTTCTGTTGCTACCAAGATCATTCCAATACGTTGTTCGGTAGATTGGTGAAAGTATGCTGAAAGGTTATTAGGTTAGTATTCTTTCATTGTAAACTTCTTTTAATTAAGATTGATTTGATCTATATTATATAGATAAACTTTTGCATCTAAACGTAGATGATGACCAGCAAAAAAATTGTACAGAGTTTTAATTAATGCCATTATTTTGTCATCATCCTCCTAGCGTTATCCCAGTTGCATCCTAAGGTTCGCTTACTAGTCTAAGCGGATTGGCTGAATATTAGCTTTTCCACAGAGCGACTGCCTGTCTGACCTCCTCAACCCGAAGTGATAGCGATATTCTATGATTTAGACTAGTGTCAGTTAATTTTAGAGGTAGGTACTGATGATCTACAACGACTGTCAAAGATCTCCATGACAACCGGGACCGACGGCTTAACGTGCTTTCCGAGGCACGAGACAAGCGATTATGAACAAATCATGCCATTATTTTGTCAGATTGCAAAAAATCTTTAGAAAGACAGTTTATCGATAAATGCTATATTTATTTCACTATTAATACTGCCACTCCATCTTGCATTGGCCAAGCGTTTGGCATAATGGGAACATTTATTTGTCTGTCGTGACGTCATAACTAACTGTCGTCTAGATCAAATCTATTGCTGCTGGCGTATGTGTTTACTGCCGAGGCTGTGCCGTGATTACGGTAATTAATTATAACGTTACTTAGTAGATACTGTTATGTTGTTCTAGTTTCTAAATGTGTTAATGTTTTCTAGATATTTCTTTTATTTTAGTTAAATTAAGCAAATAGGTATATTTATAAGTAAAAATTCAGATAATGTCTGCTATTTTGATTCTCACATAATAATAATTAATCTGTTTGTTGATATACGAGAAATTTTTAACCTGTTATTCTCATCAAAGCGAAGCAAACAAACTTACGCTTAATATTTTTGAACTTATTAAGATTACTGGGCTGAAGTGTTTATCAAATTTGCTTGGTTGAACGTGCTATCTTAAAATCTAATAAATACAGGAGCTAACCGTAGAAGATAGCCATTTATTAGTGATAGCCATTCGATAGTATTAATTTGACTACTATATCCGTAAGTCAGCAGAAAAATAAAAGATAGGTTGAAGGTATCCTTTTCTTTTTATACGATTTGCAACGGATGTACGTATGTTTGACATCGTCCGTACCTAAAACCACTCAGCATCAGGGGCAATACCTCTTCTCCCACCCTTATTTTATAAAAAAGATAAACATAACGAGCTACATAACAATGTTTACTCACCGTAATAATAAAGCAACAAATTTAATTGCACTCCAATTAAAAACTGTAATGATTGCGATTGTAATGATTGATCATTTAATTTTCAATTCACTGTATTAATCATTTGTATTTATGTTTCATACGACAGCAACATCGAGCTACGATAAATTTCGATTATACGAACTTAATTTTTGTGCAATGAGGCTAGTTCTGCACGTGGAATTGCTTGAGAATAAATATTGTAATCATGGGTTGGAGTTTATGATGCTTTTTATTTTGGCAGCTTTTAAATGATAAGGATTGGACAGGATTCAGTTTTCTTATATAATATTCTTTTTATGATTTAGCTTTCAAACATAACTTGCATCTTGTGATATAACAAAAAAAACAGCATGAAAAGAAAGCTTACAAACTGCAGGGAAGCTTTGTGGCGACATAAATGTGTGGGACGAATTGGGAAGTTTTATTCTAAATTAGTGGATCAAAGTCAATTTTTAACAGCCTGTTGACAACTGCTGTCTCGTGAGTAAGACCCGCTAAAAACCTTTTATAACTGCTGTCTGATCCTACAACTCAAATAAAGAAAAGTCACTGGTATGCACCGTGGATTTGAACTCTCTTTGGTACCCTCTGCATGGCAGTGGATTGTTATCTCGATTATTCATAATATCTCAGGTAACCTTAGATCAAAATACGCCTTTGTTACATCTAAACATGCCTTTAACCTTTGACAATATCGCGACACATATCCAATTCAAGTGTTAATAAATATCGATTTGTAACTCAATGTGACAATTTATAGCGGTACCTAGTTGTACACATTTGTACAGTTCCGTACACATTTGTACAGTTCCGTATGTACGTACATTATGATGTTAAAGGACAATTGCAGATCTCCATACATCGAAATGTCTGAAATTAAATTGAAGCGCACAGTAATAAAAAATATTTCAAAAAATTCGGCGTAAGCAACAGAGTCTATAAACAAGAATGTTTGAAATCGGTCAAGCCGTCTAAGAGAAATCGGGGAACATACATAAAAAAAAGATTCTGACGAATTGAGAACCTCCTCCTTTTTTTGAAGTCGGTTTATGATTCTATTTTCACTCGAGAAACCCGGAAAACAAGATATCGGTGTTTTAGTTTTTAGTTATGAATGAACAATGTAGGTACGTTAGAATTATCAAATGGAATTATGTCAGATTGACATCAAAACACAGAAGTATTCTGTAGCATCTAACTGTCACTGCCAAAGACAAAAGCAGAGCTGCACATTTTAAATCGATTTTATGTGAAATCGATACAATATTAAAACGATGCTGTGACGTTTTTATTTGATTTAAACGTTGTTTTGCTTCAAAAATTATTAGCTTACTGATATAATGTTAATTAAAGATTAAATAACTGCATTTTAATAATTATATTTTAATAATCGATACAGATCAATTAGCACTCACGTCTATTCCTGTCACACCATTGTCTATGGCAACAATCAAATAATAAAGTAGCTACCAAGTTGGTAATCAATTGGAATGCTTTTTATCGTCATAAAATACTCCAGCTTACGAGACAAAGTGAAAATATTAAAAATCGTAGAAAAAAAAACAATTTGTTTTTGTTCATATGAAGTTTAAGGTCGCCACAACAAACCCAGACTGAATTCTGCCATTGTTCTTTGTTAATGTTCACGATTAATTTAAACTTGTGTGCGTTGTACAGTCATGTTTTCATTAATCTATCCAAGGATTTTTATATGCTACTTAATTCAGTTCATATGTTATTTTCTTCCATGTATTATTGCTATATCCTAATTAGCATGATACTTGGTGCAGTAGACGGTGCTGTTTCGTTTGAAAGTCGTATTGGTATTTTACGTATACCATTTTGAAACAAATATTTGCAGATTTTGCATATTATTTGTTCTTAAAGGAAATCTGCCACGCTAGAAATAAATCCTGTGTCGTGGGAGTTTCAAAAAACATCAATCAACGGAAAGAAAAATGTTACGAAGAGATTCTTCTGTGAGAACTGAAGACACGACACTCGAACTTGTAAGAAAGGCAAACATTGCTAAACGACGAGGCGAACTCATAAACCACGTTGCTAAACGTGCAATTTTTATTATTTTAATACAAATATTTAAATATGCAAATTGCATTAACATAAAATAAGTTCCGTAATCCAGAATTCAGTAAAAAATAAGTCAGTTCTAGCTAACCGGTAGATAAAAGTGCGAATCTTGTAGTGTAAGGATTTGAGTTACTTTGTTGGATAAAATCGATACGGTACGTCAAAGTTCGCAGGTTCAAAAATTCCCTTAATAATTACAAGATGACTTTGTTGGTTTTTGTCTTAAAAAGTTAAACATAGTTATTTATCATTAATGGTTACTCTTGGGGTATAATAAATTTAAAAATCGTCTTAAGTAAACACAGTTTCGTCGGCTAGTAATAATAAAAATGTAGTTTCTAAATCATTCGGTTTAAATGTAATAACCAGTGAAACCAATATAACGCGATAAAATCCGTAAACTGTAGTTTAATTTCAAAACTCAGTTTATTCTTATGTCTTTAAATTAAGTAAAACATTCTAAGAAAAATAAACATTCAAACGAAACAAACAAACGAGTCGCAGTGTAACATAAGTATATCTACCCAACAAATCTCTATTATCTATGTAGATTAAACGTGTTTAGCTTTTTTAAAGCGTCCCTTAAGTGAATTTTGTCTAAAAATAAATCTAAGAAAATCGTCTTGAAACACGACAACACAACTAATGCAAATTTGGAGACGAACCGCTGTATGATCTACTTGGAAAGTAATGCGCCATGAAATTACGTATTTACCTACTTACCTAGTCAGTGGGAAAATTGGTTTCTACAGCCCGGTTGTCCATTCGTTGCAGGAGAATTGGCGTTTGATCTCTTTTATTAATAAGAATCTGGAAAATATGGGCTACAATTTTTTTCTGTGGTGAATGGTGTTTGTTTTAATTTGTTAGTTAGTTAGTTAATTCTGATTTGTTAGGTCCTTATGTAAAAAAACTTTGTAGCTTCGAAAGAACATGTAAAGGTAAGTTTTGCTTGAAATAAAGCTTGTTCGAGAAACTTAAAGCAGAATTTCATTCAAGAAATTTTAAGTACTACTACAAAGTATAAGGTATTGCTTGTGGCGAGCCTCAGGTTCGACACACAGAATTTTATATATACCTATTAACTTTAGTATCAGTAGTAATCTGTAAGCCTCTTTTGGTTCGTCTTCATTATCAGGCATTTCTTATTATTAATAATTAACTAAATATAGACGTACCTAATGGTCTGCTAAGAATAGGAAAGTTCTGTTGTTTTGTATTTTTTCGTACTCTTTAGAGTGGTTTTATTGAACTAAAGTATGTTATAAATTCAACCATGTTTTTGTAACTGGTAGCAGGAGCCTAGGCATATTAAATTTGAAATCACATTTATAATCCTAATGGCCTCATAAGGATGGGCAATCTTTCATTACAAAATTGCGTAATTTGGTAAAAAAGATAGCTCAAACTTTGATTTGTCTGAAAACATCTACATTTTTTAAAGGTGTTATAATTAAGAAAGTAAACTTTAAAAAAAAAATGTCGTCAAGCTATTTTATAAACGAATTTTTATAAAGGCTTTTAATATGCACGTTCATATTTTTATTGTCACATCAATCGTCACGTTATCTATGATTTATTACCTCCACATTCCCAACATACACGCGCGTCATACACAAGACTCTAAGTACCAAAGTATGGCAGCAATAAGTTTCAACTTTGTTGGCTTACTGCTATTATCATCGATTTTCATTCTTATCATCAATCACGTTACCCTACATAAAATCAGCTACAATAAATAATTTATACCTCGCCGACGAAGTAGGTAAAGAAAGTTCTTGGCTGTCAATATTTTTCGGTCGGTGCCGTTGAAAAATTAGTAGTCATCAAAGGTTCAGTAAGGGATCATAAATATTAGGTGTCTAGCAGGCTGGGTTGTCGTTGTCCTCATCATACAAAATTTATTCAAAACGCACTGACGAAAGACAAAAACTACAATATGTCATTATTTCTTAGTCCGCTGCTTGATGCAGTGAAATTAGGAGATGACTGTCTCTTAATTTCTGTCACAACTATATTGTGAGTCGATAAAAGGATGTCTTCTATACCACGCTGGCCAGACGGGTTGGTATAGGGTTTAATGTACAGTTTCCCATCTTTTCATATTTTTTTTATTTTCTTTATGTATTTTTCTTAGTCACCTCCTACTAAAATGACCTCCCACACAATGAAATGAGGTAGAGTCACTTATATAGTATTCTTAATTCGTCTCCTTACGGATGATGATTTTTAGCGAAACTTAAGATTATCAGACACTCAAATTACGGAACAATGAAAACTAAAATTAGGAAAACATTATGTTTTTATAAATTTAATGCAGATTTAGTCAAATATGAAAATTATTTCTAACTCATCTAGTAGTCCTGAAGATTATCACGTTTTAAAAACTCTTTTGACTAGTAAAGACTTAAAGAAATATAATTTTAGGCTTGGCAGACTATTGTTCATTGAAGACAAAAATTTTCCGAGCGTGAAAAAATACGTCTGCAAGGGACATACCGCAGAGTCAAGTCGTTCGGTCACTTATTCACGTCATGAGTGCTTAGGGGAACGAATTTTTAGGAGGTGAATTTCTGATGTAACGTTGTATTCGTATTTGAAATGTAAGGTTGTTTGCCAAAAATAAAGAAGCCATTCTGGTATTTTAGATTCCTATTCAAAAGATCTGTCCTTGCAGAGGACCACTCAATAGATAAATCAGCTACTACTATAGTACTAAGAACTATATAAACTTAAACTCCGTGGCCACATCAACCATATCGCTACCTGTGTTGTATAATGTATACAGCTATTAAGCTGAGCCTGTATTTAATTATGAACAAATCATTATAAACGGATGGTTAAAATGTTAAGTGAAGAGCTATAAATTTAATATATTCACACGGCAACGTCATTGTAAATTATTAAGAGTGCTCAAATATTTTACTCAAATTAATTTATAATGTTTCGTTTAATTTATGAGGGCCAATCTGCTTATTTATTGTATTATTGTTTTGCCCCGTTTATCAGTGCTCTGTAATGGTAATTCATAAATATTGCGCGGTGCTATTGGTTGCGAGATCGATTCTCGAGTGAGGAATAATTTAATTATATTGACTAATGTACATATTATTTTACAGCTTCCTTGTCATAATTTAGTCTTGTGATAATTTAATATAATTAAATTATCCGATGAACTCAATGAAATTCTGTAGCAATGTCCGAAACTACGCTATTCATATATTTAATTTAATTGGAAAACAAACAGATGTAATTTGAAAATAGTTAAATATATTTTAAATAAACTACAATTATAATCTATACTAATATAATAAAGCGGAAGAGTTTGTTTGTTTGTTTGTTTGAACGCGCTAATCTCAGGAACTACCGGTCGGATTTGAAAAATTCTTTTTGTATACGATAGCCCAGTTACTTCGGCAGGTTATAGGCTATATAACATAACGCTTCGACCCTTTGGGGCCGGGCAAAAGGCTAAAAAGGCTAAAAGATAATGTTGGCTAATCTCAGGAACTAGCAGTCGGATTTAAAAAATTGTTATTGCCTATGATAGCCCAATTATTCCGAAAGGCTAAAGGCTATATAAAATTACGCCACAACTTTTAGGGGCCAGACAAAAATAATAAAATGGTCAAACGAGAAGGGGGTGGGTTGGGTCAAAGGCAAAAAAGGCTAAACGAGTAGGATACAACCTATATGGGTATCGTTTTCAAGATTTTCGGGACGCTGATTAATAATATGAAATATATTTAGTGATCCACGATGGCGGACGGCAAATCAAAGATGGCGGATGAGAAAATTTTAAAAATCAATATGGGTATCGCCTTCGATATTTTAAGGGGTGGAGAATAGAAATACAACATCTATTTCTTGATCAAAGATGGCGGATGGGAAATCAAAGATGGCGGATGGAAAAATTTAAAAACATCATCGTCTGCGATGTTAAAAGGGATGGGAAATCCAAAAACACCATCTATTTCGTGATCAAAGATGGCGGATGGGAAATCAAAGATGGCGGATGGGAAAATTTAAAAAATCAATATGGATATCGTCTCTGATGATTTAAGGGATGGAGAAAAGATGGCGATTTTAAAAGGGATAGGGAATCCAAATACAACATCAGTTTCGTGATTCAAGATGGTGGATGGGAAATCAAATATGGCGGATGGGAAAATTTAAAAAATCAATATGGGTATCGTCTCTGATGATTTAAGGGATGGAGAATCCAAATACAACATCTATTTCATGATCAAAGATGGTGGATAGGAAAACATAGATGGCGGACGGGATTTTTTTAAAATCAATATGGGTATCGTCTCTGATGATTTAAGGGATGGAGAATCCAAATACAACATCTATTTCATGATCAAAGATGGTGGATAGGAAAACATAGATGGCGGACGGGATTTTTTTAAAGTCGATATGGGTATCGTCTCTGATGATTTAAGGGATGGAGAATCCAAATACAACATCTATTTCATGATCAAAGATGGTGGATAGGAAAACATAGATGGCGGACGGGATTTTTTTAAAGTCGATATGGGTATCGTCTCTGATGATTTAAGGGATGGAGAATCCACATACAACATCAATTTGTGATCAAAGATGGCGGATAGGAATCAAAGATTGCGGACGGGATTTTTTTAAAGTCGATATGGGTATCCTCTCCGATATTTTAAGGAGTGGGGAATTCAAAAACACCATCTATTTCGTGATCAAATATGGCAGATGGGATTTTTTTTTAAATCATAATGGGTATCGTCTCCGATGTTTAATAGGATGGGG
Organism: Euclidia mi; assembly: GCA_944739405.2. Classification (NCBI taxonomy): domain Eukaryota; kingdom Metazoa; phylum Arthropoda; class Insecta; order Lepidoptera; family Erebidae; genus Euclidia; species Euclidia mi. The sequence continues at coordinate 27,312,227 of OX123190.2, forward strand.
AATCCAAATACAACATCTATTTCGTGATTCAAGATGGCGGATGGGAAATTATTAATATTATCACTTTGACTCACTTTTATTTACTAATATTATTGCCTCTATCACTCATTTACTACATCCTCATTTACAATAAGCAAAACAACTTTTTCTGCGTCATCTATCTATACGTATATATAAAGACAATGTTCGTTTGTTTGTATACCTTTATAAACTCTATAATTTTTGATTAAGCACTGGTAGCCTTGGTATTTCGATCGGTGCGAGAAGCCAGCCAGCGCTCGGGCTGGAAATTTTTGTGGGTTAAGGCGCTGTCCTAAGCGACTGTTTTGGTAAATGAGGGGGTGAAGCAGGGGAGGTGAAGGGAGCTTAGCTACGTCTACTGCGGGGCGCCCCCCTTCATTCTCGTCGCGTGCGGCCGTATTCTGGCGACATCCGTATTCCAATATTTAAAAATCGCAAGCAAAACGTTTTTGCATATTGAATTGAGATACTGATATTAAAATTTATATTACATACATCAATCTGTTTGTACAATATAGGCATAGCGCAATTTTTGTTCTCAGTGCAGCCATGAGCAAAACTGGTTTACATTAGACGTTATAGGTATTAAATGTTGACGAAAGTAGGCAAATACCTACGTGCCGTAAGATGATAAAAATAATTAAGTCAGTTCCATATAATATGGAGAGGCCATTATTATGTTTGTTTTGTTTTTGTATAAAAATAGTGAAGCAGTTCATAGAATACCTACATCTAATTCCATTCCTGCCAGTTTTCAAATCTGTTTTGCAATAAATTGGCTGTGACATACGGGCGGACAGACAGACAGACATTGCGAATCTATAAGGGTAACGTTTTTACCATTTTTGGCTACGGTACCCTAAAAAACACAATACTGCTCTACTAAGCGCAAAAGCCGTATCTCAACTAAAGCGAGTTACGAGATAATTGAAGTTTAGTTAAAGTTGATTTCTTTTATTAATTTATGGAAGTTTATTGTTATTATAGGTATAATAATTATGGCAAAGGTTTCGAAATACGTCGCCGTTTTTAGGGGTTGTGAGTGATTGGAGAGGGAGCAGGGGAGGTCTTGAAACCCCCCTCACCATTTTCACTTGCCGGAAATACTTGGTTTCCTCTGAAAAAAATCTCCAAACATCGGTGTGTATGGCACTGCCAACTTCCACATTCCTCACACTAGTTTAATAAACTAAGGCTGTCGGAGCCCTGCGAAGGGCTCCTATTTTCAGATTAAGGGTCAAAAGAGAACCTAACATAACCTATTTATTTACTTATTACAGTCGCATCTAACCCAAGGCACTCGAAAGCAATGACGCACAAATTTGACATTAACTGTCAATATGATCATTCCAAGATGGCAGTTTTGCGTTTCGTTTCACGTTTTTCACATAAAACCCTAAAAATTACATTTGTAAAACTGTACTAAAGTATAAAAACTATGTTCCGTTTTGCATAATTGCCGAAGTATTTATGAAATTTTGGATTTTTTTTAAAAATATTTAGACGCAACTCCGGCAGCCATAATTACTTTTAGGTGATTAAAACGAAGAACCTTAAGCCCCCTACACTACCAATACCCTCAAATTCAGGCGACTCGTTTCGAAACCCAACCCATTATTATTTTTCAAAATAGATGAAACATCAAAAATATATGTGGATATACCTTATTCATGAGATACTGCTATGTCGCTTAGAAAATTATAGAATTAGAATTTGAGTTACTGCTTTTTCGTTAGCTCTCCTCGTACATGTTTGTATGGAAAAATATAAAAAAATTATTTCGCTTCAAATATGTGTTGTTTCAAAGAAAATAAATATTAAAAGATATTTATTTATATTCATTTATAATTTATTAACGAAATACAGAGTTTACAGCTCATCAAAAGTTAGCTGTCTGCTACAACCCGGCAGGTTTTCTTTATTCTCATCGAATGTTAAAGGCAGTGTGTGAGGTGATAAGGCTTCAATACTTATTATTTGCTGTTGTTCACGAGGCACGGTTTCATTTACTTTCCTTTTACGGCTTGGTATTGTAGAAATTTCAAGCACTGATGAAACATTTTCCTCTCCGTGATCTCGCAATGCCATCCTTTGAGTTTGACGAGAATCAACAATTTCAGGAAACTGCCAATTCATATAAAACGCCACAAGCTTCTCTCAGAAAACATCATCTCTTTCTAAAATTTCTATTTTTAGTGGTATACTTTCGCCACTCCACACAGCAAATAAACACTTTTGTTTGCGTGTAACGTGGCGTTGCCCCTGAATTTGGTAATAACAATTACAATATTTGTTTAGTTCACTTTTTTATCATGTTTCCATATTTTTATTTTATTTGCTCTTATATTATTCTCCAGGCCATTCTTATAGGCAACTTTAGAACATTAAATTTCCACAATCGTGTTTGGACCTATTAATCCATCTGGCGTGGCACCAATAATCGAATAATCCACAAGGCTCGATTGTTACATTTTCTTGCATCACAAAGCCAGTTGTTCATTTTAGATTCCATGCGCAACTGATTTTACATTGCAAATATTTTATTTGTACAAAATATTTTTTACTAAGTTGGTTTTACTGCTATTATCTCTTCTTTTTACCACTATAAAAAAAATTTCAATCTGTCAACATATTCTTACGCAATTCGAACCAGTCACTGCTATCCCTCTTGTAATTTTTGCTTATCACTACGGAATTTGAGTCAAATTTGTTAAAAAAATGTTTGGCATTTCTTGGCTAGCTCTTGAACAGATCGTGTTAGGAATGACTGAAGTCAAATGTGTGTAAGACGTTGCAGAACTGTTATCTTTAACTTCACTGTAATTACAATAATGATAATTAGTTACGTACTTTATTATTAAAAAAATACTATATCTTGTGTTATAGCAAACAGAGAAGTTACCTTCTTACTTATAAATGATTGATTTTAGAAATAAAAAAGATATTAGATGTACTGAGACATACCTAATAGTTTATGAATAATCAAAGTTTTACCCGATGTACCTGAAAAGGTTTATGTTCAAAACACAATAATACAACATTCGTTACCGCTTGTGTGCGGATTGCGGAGCGCCATATTAGCGCTGTCATCATTATTGTTCGCCGTGGCGGCATCTTAGCGCTCCAGGCGCTCTGACAAGCTAATGGATTTGAAATATAGGTACATAAAATGATTCGATTTTATGTTATTACTCTTTCAAAAATTGGAAACTGTGGCAGCTATGTATTGTGAGAATAATTTATATAATTATATTATGCATAATCGATAATATATAAGTAACATAGTTAGTCATAAAAGACTCTTATGAAAATAATTTGTGTAAAAATGATACATATTTCATAATCACGTGGCCATGGATGAATTTTTATTCTATTTTATTATTTATATTTCTCTAATTGTCCATATTTTATTCTTCTAATTATATATTTATAAGCACAGAAACAATAACACATTAAACGCAACAAGAGTATAAACTTAGGTCCTAATTATATGTGCCCATAGTTACATGAAAAGCCTATTTGATTCAAAGTATTCAGTTTATAACATAAAACATGAAATTACGAACTCAAATCGGCGTATTATAATAACAAACAGGTTTACGTAAAATTTCGTGCAGCGGAGACGCAAGCGACATGACCTATCTCTCACAGGGCTCATAGCCGAATGATGAGGTCTGGGCGGGGCATAAACTAGCAACTGACACTCAGTACACCGCTTATGCTAATAAGGTTTAAATTGCTGAAGCGTTTGATATTGATGGGATCTACCGAGCGTCAAAATCATAGACGTTTGGCAGATTTTATTTAATTTTACAAAATATACACGTATAATATGAAAATAAATAGGGTAATTCTTTAGTTCATTAGATTTCCTACAATATTATCAAAAAAAATATGACAGCTTACGATCAAAATATTGCAAACAGTGAGACGAAAGATTATTTTCTGCCTCGATTTTATGATTTTTTTACCGTGATTCTATTTTACGTACATGAAAAATTCTTTCAAAAGTCTTTTGTTCAGACTTTTGACTTTAAGCTTTAATTTTTGCTAGTTTGTAATATGTACCGTTATGGCTAGGTGCGCGACGAAAAATTAGGTGTTTCACGGCTGCTGAGGTATAACAGCGCCTTAAGCGCGGCCGCATCTACGCTCGTAATAAGCCTGGGGACAAAGCTTACCCAATTAGGTGTGAAGTAGACATCGATAAGGTTTTTAACTCTAGCACTGTATAGATTTTCCAAGTATTTTTGTAGTAACAGCATAAATGGCTATATTGGTTGCATAAATAATTATTTTTTTAGAATAATAGGTATTTATAATATATTTTTATATAACGTATTAATGTATATACACATATGTACTAAAATAATCTACATAATCCACTCATCAAAAGCATGCATGCTCTCACGAATAACATCTACTAATAAATTACACAACACAAAATATCACAGATTAAATTTAATGAATAATGACTTATTTCTACATGTAAAATCTACACTAGTTGAACGATATTTAAACAAGACAGTAAATTTTAATATCTAATAATGACAAGAAATAAATACTTAAAAGTAGGTTTATTTAACGCTGGCTCGCTGAGCACACGCCATGACGAGTTTTTGCTGGCAATGGATGAGCTTGCAGTCGATATTATGGCAATCAACGAAACTTGGCTGCGGGTAGGAGGAGAAGGCCGAGCACCGAAAGTCCCTAACTACAGGCTCAGACACGTACCAAGACCGTTGAGTGTGCGAGGTGGCCGGGGTGGGGGCGTCGGCTTTTATATACGCCGCGACCTCAAGGTCCGAACTATGGCACATCCGGTCGCACCGAGTGTCGAACAAATGTGGCTCAAACTCACTGTCAAATCTCAAGCAGTTATCATAGGAACAGCATATAGACCACCCTTAGACATTAGCACCTTCCTTGATGCGATCACAGCCTCTCTTACATCTTTTTGTAAAGCTGATAAAACAGTACTACTTGGAGATTTTAATATTAACTGCCAAAACAGCAATGAGAACAGTACTATACTGTTAAATGATTTTATACAGTACACTAGTCTCAGCCAAGTCATCCAACAACCTACACATTTCACAGACCATAGCGAGACTCTCATAGATATTGTGTGCATTGATGCTCAAGTAAATAATGTATCAGTTCAATATATACCTGAATTAGGGCAGCATGCCATTATATCTGTGACTTGCATATTTAAGCTTAGTAAACCTACCCCGCAATGGATCCATTACAGACCATTAACTAAGATCATGCTTGATGTTTTCCAGGACGACCTCTGCAAACTAGACTGGCCCTATATAGCAACTCAGGACAATCTGAGTGACATGGTTACAATATTTAATACTTTCTTCCTAACTTTATTTGATCTACATGCACCAATTACCAGAGTTTTAATTAGAGAAAGGTCTTACCCATAGATCACAGATACAATTAAGGAGATGGTGAAATTGCGTAACAAATACCAAGCACAATACAAATCAAGCAAATCAGATATACACAAAAATTGTTACAAAGATTTAAAAAGTATTGTATCTAGTGCAATTGATGAGGAAAAAAGAGCCTATTTTAAAACCTATAAAAATGGACACATAATAAATCCCAAAAAACTATGGCGCAATCTAAAATCTACTGTAAATATAGGTAAACAAGAGTGGCATGATTTACCATCTGGCCTTAACAATCCAGAAGATCTTAACAAGCATTTTTTGAACATCCCTGGTAATGTTACAATTTCTCTCCCCGATTTGATATATTTTGAGACAAACAGGTTCCACACGAATACCTTCAGTATTGAACCGGTCAGTGAGGAGGTGGTCCACCTGCATATCAACAGTATTAAATCAAATGCCTTCGGTGTTGACAGCATTACACTGGAAATGCTTAAGATGACTCTACCTCATAGCCTTCCATACATTACAGCCATAATAAATAAATCTATTACAACATCTACCTTCCCTCATATATGGAAAACTGCGGTTGTAAAACCAATACCTAAAGTTCCCAATCCAACCTCAGCTAAGGATCTTAGACCAATTTGCTTACTTCCCTGTTTATCAAAAGTATTGGAAAGAGTGGTGAGCAGCCACTTCAGGAAGTACCTCGAGAAGTATAGCATCATTCCTCAGAGACAGTCAGGGTTTCGCCAGGGACACAGTACGACCACCACTCTCATGGATGTTGTTGATGATATTCTGGATGCTAGGGACAAGGGTATAGGTACCCTGCTTACCCTACTTGATTTTTCACGTGCCTTTGAAACGATAAATATTTCACTCCTTATTGCCAAACATTCGTATTACGGCTGCGACTCAGCAACAGTAAAATGGTTCCATAGTTATCTGACTGACAGATTTCAATTTGTGCAACTGGATAATGACAGGGATGGTAACAAGGCAACTTCTTCTTGTTGTTAGGTAACCCGAGGTGTTCCACAGGGATCAGTGCTCGGTCCTCTCCTCTTCTTATTGTACAGTGCAGATGTTACCAACCATATACGTAATACACAGTTTCATATGTATGCCGATGACCTCCAACTATACATATCATTTCATCCCAATGACTGCCATGAATGTGTAAATAAAATTAATACAGACTTAGACAAGATATCTGAATGGGCTAAAAAGAATTCACTGGTACTCATCCCCACCAAATCCAAATTTTTAATATTAGGCTCAAAGGAATGCATTAACAAGATACAAAATCTAAATCCTGTACTTCTCGTTAATAACTGTCCCATAGAGCAAGTCAGTGAGGCTCGAAACCTAGGTTTGGTCATGGATGGTGAATTGCATTTTGAGACGCATGTACTGGAAGCTACCAAAAACTGTTTTTACCGTCGCCTTTGTTATATCGAATTCGCCAACATCTGAGTACTGAATTGCGGATATTGCTTTGTGAGACTCTTATTTTGTCTAAACTAAACTATGCAGATACTGTGATTGGTCAATGTATATTGAATAGAACAGAGAAAGTAATTCAGCGAGTACAGAACGCATGTGCTCGATTTTGTTATAATATCCCACCTCGTTCACATGTCACTCCATTCCTGAATGGAGTATTAGTTTAGTCTTATATAATTATAATTGCGAGAATACCAGCGTTGTAGCTTAATAACTGCAACAATAGTTGACGCAGTTGCCTAATTTGTTCTCCACATACCGCCTTCTGTAAATTTAAGTAAGAAAATGTATTTTAAGTTTTGGAGAAGCAAATAAAATATTTTTGTTTGTTTTGTTGTTTGTTAACTTTGTTCAGAATTTCATGGAAAAGTGGTTTGAGAAAAATAGGAATAAGAAAAAAGACCTTTAAAAGCGATACGGAGTTCGCCAGGACAGCTAGTCCAAAATATTTGCCACATATGAATATACAGTAGCGCTAGGAAGTGCACTATATACACTAGCGAAACGGTGTCACCCATGTGGCTAGCCGCTCAATGAACCTCCCCGTGGGATCTCCACTTTGTCGTGGTGGGAGGGCTCAGTAACCGTGGCTTGGACACCCACGGTGAAGCTAAGAGGGATCTCGGGAGTGGACGCTCCACGTGGGCTTGGGTGAAGCCTGCGTAGGATGCGCCCATAGGTGCGGGTGCGGGGGACAGTTCTGTCTGTCCCTCGCAGTCGGGCGCGGTCGCGGGAGGAGAGGCGTGTCGGTGTTGCGTTGCCGCACGCCCTATCTCCCGCGACCAAATGGGGGCGCACCATTTGTTGCATCGCGGTGGGGCCGCAGAGGAAGAGGAGATGCGGTGTTGCCAGGTTGCCATCCTCCCTATCCTCTGCGGCCGCTAGGTGTTTTGGCGGCGGAGCCCAACATCTTCATCTGCCGCCAAGGGGGTTTCGTTCGGGGCCCGCCTGACCATCTGGCGGGCCAATACCCGTCGGGGGTAGCGAGGAATGCTTCGGTGAAACCCTACCCTCCGACACATGGGTACATGAGGAGCATTTAAAAAAAAAATTACTACTATTTAAAAAATTGTAAGAATGGATGGACAGTTGGATGTTTGTTACTCTTTCACGCAAATACTACCAAAATATTAAGGAGAAACATTGTGGTGTAAACAATTATTTTATATTTTTATTTAAAATGTGTTCGTTTTATTATTTTGTCAGAATTTTACTACTAATGCGGTAAGTCGGTTCTCGGTGGTAAAATTATACCTACAAAACTTTCCCTAGACAACTTCAGCTTTATAACGCTTATGTTTTATTCCTTATTAAGGTTTCCTAATCTTGACAAAATATGTCAAGATCTCAATAAGAATATTATTCCATTGTATTATTATATTATTATAATGTAGCAAAAATTCGTCTAGAAAATAAAATCTTAAGGTGACTTTCATGTCAACTTAAGCTTGTCTACATTCAAGTCAACATTACAGTATTTTTTTTTACTATCGCGATCAAAGTCCAAATTGCGGTACAGCTCCTCTGCTTCAAAGGATGAGGTTGGCTGAGTTGTGGCTGGCGAAAGAGCTGTGTGAGTCTCTCTTACGAAGGTGTTCGGGGCCTACTCACTAAAACACGAAGTTGCAGGTTTGTGCGGTCGCGATAAGCATCCTTAGCCACGACCCCGCTGTTCGGGGCTGGCAGGCTCTGTCATGCATTGTCATTGTCTAAATGTCACATTGTCTAAATCACCATTAAACTGATAATTTGGAATGCGCACGTGAACACGAAGCCTCATTTTTGGCCTAGTGACAGACGAAGAATTAGTATGAAGGTCATCGCGTACGTGGCGCTTTTGGCACCCGAATCTACGGCCGGAGGAAACATGCACAAATACGTTCTTTCGCTGCATCGTCCCCTTGATCAGCATGACTGCTTCACAGGAGGAGACGGCGGTGTTCAAGGACCTCTTGCTTCTGACAATCGACAAACTACTGTCGGTTTCCGACAGTGCGTGCGGCGTCGCATCTTTGGCAAGGTCGCGGCAGTTTCAGCTTTAATGCCACCCGAGCGTTCTCCCGGCCAACCCTCTATGAAAACTGGCTAAAACATCCGTCGTCAGACAGGACCTGCATAAACTGAATGGTCAGAATGCTGTGAAATCGTTTTATACTCTTTTACAATATACAAGTTACTGCCACAACATAAGCCTCGACACCAACTAATATGCTATCTTTAACTTTGTGAAGCTCCCAAATCTGTAAAGGTCTGATAATGGAAAACGAAAAAATAAGCAAAGTCGAATCAGGAAGTGACAACATAGCCTCAAAGTGCAGAGTCTGATAATGCAGATGACAAAGTGAATGACAAACGAAGGGTATTACAGTGAGTAACAGACGTGATTTCTTTTGAACTGGGAATTGCACCGGCACCAAAAAAGAAACAACCTAATCAAGCGCACCGTAAAACGAAATAACAGTAATACAAACATTTTCGTTTTTTTATTCGAAAGTGCAATCCGTACGTGTACTAAGCCGACAGATGGAATCAGTTATCCCGTTGAATACCCGGCCACGTGCATTTCAGTTTCTATACAAGCGTGAAAACGGATGACGCAGGGAGATATTCATTATGCAGACAAGCCACATATTTAACGTTTCTTTGTCCCGATGCAAACGTCTGTCTGAAGCATTACTTTGAATGTCTCGTTTCAAGTGTCATTACTATGGAAATGAATAAGGTATCGCGTATTTTAGATAACTTTTATAAACAATCAGATACGCATTTCCGCGCGTAGTATTATTTTAGGCCGTTCTATCGTTCATTCAGATGCTATGCGACTAGTATCATAATTATTCTAGCAACCGTTGAAATTGTATGCTTGCTTTGTTTTAATGGCCTAAAACCTTTCAGTAAAGCAAAATGACTGCGAAAAATTGTGTAGAAGAATATATTTATTTTATTTATTTATAGTCTCACGCACAGGCTTGAGACTATAAATAAATAAAATAAATATATTCAAAATAAAATAAATATATTCCCAGGTAGGCAAAGGTGTAAATATTACACCCACATTTCGCCATGAATTTTAAGGTCCCACGTATTAGCGGGCGAGCCTATTGCCGTTACCGGGCACATCACCAGACTCCGGGCTGCAATTGAGTATTCGGAAAAACCCAGTAACACTTTTGCCCGACCCTGGCATCGAACCCGGGACCCCCGATCAGCAGTCGCATACGCCATCCACTGGACCAAGGAAGCAGTATATAATATAATAAAATACAATATTCTACCAAATTCACACAACACCATCCAGTCCCAAACTAAGCAGAGCTTGTACTATGGGTACTAGATAATGGATAAACATACATATGTACTTTTTTTTGTAAATACATACATACATATTATACATAGTATACATAGAATGATAGAATATAAGACTATTCGAAATTAAAAATTGCGAACCAATATTGCATTTTTGCAACTTGTATTCATGTAGTGATAGGCAGGGCTTTATAATATGTTTTCGTATTATTACAACTAAACAAGGGTACAGTGTACCAAAGGTACGCATAAGAGTAAATATTTAGTCAACAGCCATTTCAAATTTTCATTTTCTTCAGCAAGTTTAGCTCTATACTCGCTAATGACGCTAAAACATAAAAATCAAACACATATTCCACCCACATGCGTATTCACAGCACAATAAAAAACGAATTTTAAAGCAAACATTATACAAGAACATCCCCTTAACTCTCTCATTCAAGACTAGCTGTATGAAATGAGCTCTCAGCCAAGCGAAAAACATTTTATTGCTTTACTAGAGGACGCCAGCAGCTACGCCTGCATTTTTTTTTTAAATTTACCCTATATTTTTTGTTTTGGGTGATCGCGTGGGAATTTCGGGAAATCCCTTCTTAGTGCACCCCTACGGTTCCCAAGGAACATACATGCCGAATTTCAGCTTCCTGCGCCCAATAGTTTCGGCTGTAGCGTGTCTGTCAGTCAGTCAGTAACGCAAGAATTTTATATATTAAGATTACAAGAATGCAAATATAACCACGGGAGCGTTGCGGCGACCTGCTAAATAAAATACTACTGTAATAATGTAATATGATACCAACTGCATGACTGTATTAAAGAACGCGAATCTGGGGCACAATCTAAACCATATGAATGGTGCCTATGATGCAATGATGGGTGAAGCGGAGTTTTAAATTAGAACACTACACTAGAGCCATGAATTAAATTAGTCTTAAAGATTATGTGTTGCATACTTTTAGCTACTATATATCAGCAATACTGTGTGTTTTGAACAAATTTAATTACGAGACTATTGTTTGCTGCGACGTGTTGGTGCATAAATAAGACAGACTTTTATAGTCATATCTTGAAAACACTCTGCTCAGCTTTGTTTTTCTTTAACTCCACCGAATTATAGTTCACGCCACTTTAAGTTTTCTCAATACGTTCTTGTGAAATTGTGTAGGTCTCCTGCAAATCCAGCGAATAGAATCTCGATTTTGTTGTAAGAAAATTTCACGCTCTGATCGGTCGGTTTCGGTTGAAATTTAAGTTGTTTGTGGATTCTAAGGTATTTAATTTATTTCTTGCTGAGACCGTGGCTTTACCCACCTGGAATTATATAGCCTACAGTTGATACCTGTAATTCTGCCCATGAGCTCGTATTTAATTTGTTATATAAATGGATATGGGTTAAATTCACCACCGGACTCGTAAGTGGTGGCGTTGGGAAGATGTAGAAAATAACGTTCGAGCCAATTTGTGAGAAAAACATATCCCTCGATGTCTTAATTCACTTTTCAATGTCTCGAGCATAATATATAGAAATGATACACTAACACTTACTGTTAATCTAAACCGTCCTATGACTCACCCAAAACCATCAAAATCAATCCAGCTATTTAGGTAGAGTTCGATCACATGCATAGGTTCCTATTTAAAATGCATAATTTATAAAAAAAATCTACAATTATATGACTAATCACTATATATGTGTTACACAAGAATGTTCAACATACAAAAATATTCTCGAGTTCTATGTAATATCTCCGCAAAATAAGTTACTCCATAACTCCTATTTACACTCATGCAACGTCAAAAACTGAAACAAGAAACCACTCGACTCCACTCCGGCTTGAAGAATATGTCACACATATTTCACTTCAAATTATGACCCGGGCGCTTCATATTATAATATTCAATAAGCTTTCTCTTATTTAACGCAACGAGACTATCCTTTGTTGTTTTTATTACGTCTTAAATTTTTATTCCACCAACAAAGCTAGATTTTATAGACAAAAAATGGAACGTATCGTTCCCAACTTATGCGTCAACACTTAGAGTCAGTATCTTTAAAAAATCCTGACGCTGGCCTAAAACATAGAATGCGAGTAACCCTTTGCATTAGAGATCAGATGTCAGTCACTTTGTGGGAAAGCTGATATTATAATGAAAATCTAGTTAGAATAAAAAGTGGATTCCGAAGCGAAAATGTTCTATGCTACCAAAATATTGATTTGAATTGATGCTAAGAAATCAACCGTACAAAACAATACCGTATAATTTGTAGCTACCGACGACATAGTAACAATTTCTACCTTTGTGAATATCGATTATGCCAAGCAATTAACATTTTCCTTGGAATTACGTTTCCCTGATACATAGTACTTGGTAAAGCCGTTTCTTGATATAATTAACCGTCTCATAATACGATCTTTCGGCATGCGCTATAGCGTGTCAACCATATTGTGAACTTGCTCTTTGTATACAACAGAAACTAATGAGACTAAAAACACGACCAAACAGAATGCCTATTCGAATTTCTGAACATTATTTAAATCATTAGACAATATTATACAAGGTATAGGTCATTACGCCAAATTAATGTTTACTTAAAATATTGGAAGCAATGTTTTCTTAGATCAAAAGGAGAAAAATGTTTTCCCATTTTTCACGATGGCAAAAATAATTTGATTTCAGTAGAGAGATGTCGGCAGTTCATTTCAAATTTAACTTCTCTGAACTTGGCAAAGTGGAATGGATTTTAAATGTACCTCCAAACATGAAGTGTTTATTTTCGTGAGAAATTTTCTTTTGCTTGTTAAGTAGGGAAATCAATAAAGTGGATTTTAGGGATATCAGACGTTCTATATTGGTACCTGCTAATAACAGTATTATGGCCGTATTTTTTATATTAAACGGTGTTATTTATAGAAGTAAGCAATTCACATGTACCTTAACCTAGATGATGTATCAATCAATACCTACCAGATCAAGTGGGACGATAATTTAAATGAAAATTAAAAATTTTATTCATAAAGACCACATTTTGCAGTCATTATCAACCACGTCTGGAATACCAACTACTGCAACATTTCAGCTACGTTGTTACGAAACCGGGCAACGCTTAGTTAAAAAAATGCAATACTTAGTTCATTCTTCTTGTTCCACAAGTACGATAGATTATTTACTTCTAGTTAACATAATTTTACTGGAGTAGCACATGTCTATCGCACAATAAACTCAAAAGTCCGAATTAGTAAATATTAGTTGCATCTGTATTATTTTTCAACGAGTTAATGCATTCAAATCCAGCGAATGTAGGTAGAGCGGTGACAACCAACCTAATATTTGTTGCGAGATGGCAAACATAACATGCAATTTTCACAGTTAAGTTTCAGATTGATAACCAGGCAGATAAAATTTCCCGAATGTTGTTTTAATTTAGCATCTATCTGGTTATTGTTATCCAGAATACACCTGTAGTGACGATCCTGCCCTATCAGACATCCAAACCTTACCCGGCATTAAATTAATGCTCTAGATTTCGTATTATAACGTCTAAATATTTCAAGGGTATATAAAACAACTGTGTGAAGAAAAAAAGATCAAGCTATTGCGCTTTTAGGAGGAAAATGCATGTATGATAAAAACATAAACTGTAAAAGTCTAGAAGCCGTGATTTTATATTCAAAAGTGTTGCCAGTTTGTTGTTTTTGTGCATATCCCAGACAAAACAGAATACTGAACTAAATAGTTTTAGAATACTATAAATAAGATTAAATTCTGATTAAATCGCATAAGTATACTTTTATTTTATTTTCTGAAGATAGTAAAATGCCTTTTAGAAACTTATAAAACAAATAATAGATACACTTTATATAAACTTATCCAATAGTAATACAAATATGGCTCTAAAACTTTATTGTAAAGTTCAAAGATATGAATAGTCTTGAGAGTAGGCCACATTTTGAAGCCGCCAGCTCTTGAGCTACAGCGGTTTAGTGGATATCGCATTATGTCATACACAATCCAGGGTGTTCGGTCACACGGAATTATACTGGCGCACGGAGCCGTAGTTTGATGATCAGGATTACATACAATATGTTACGTAATAAGGATAGACCATGTACTCGCGAATGTTTTGTTTCTATGAATTCAAATTATATTTTATTGCATGATTATTAGTTGCTATAATAACAATAAAACTAGTATTTTTATGTACTTGGTGGCAAACAAGTAGACGTAATAGTATCACCTGATGGTAGGCGATTACGACCCCCATGGACATAAGCAACACTAAGGGACTCACAAGTGCATTGCCGCTGTTTGGGATGGGAAAAGGAATAGGAGGAGGACCGAAATTACGCAGGAGAGAGGGACGGGGCCTCCGACACTCTCACTCATCGAATGAAATGCAACAGTATGATGCTATTATTTTAATTAAGCCAGCTTTTTACATAGGTTTCTGCAGTATCCAATATTAAAACTCAAAACTGAAGAGTTTCGTTTCACAATATTTGAACATCGGATTATTCGTTTTGCATTTGATAGTCAAAATTTAAAGAAGGTTTGTAACTTGACGCTATCTTTAGAAGATAATCTAAAATAAATAAAAGCACTCATAGACTAATGATTGGTCTCGCTCTACTCTAAGCGATACTAATCATTTGTCTAGGAAAACGCTAAAACAAAAGGGCGATATTGAGGGGTGAATCTCCGGGGATGATGACAGCACGAGTGTATGACAATAAACAGAATCTAAAAATGTCTACATTCTACATTTTACTGGCCTGCCAAAATGTAACCTTTTGCTTCTGGCCTCTAAATATGACACTAGACCAGTAGCAACAATCAGCATGCAACACCCTTGCATCATACAGACGATATTGTAGTTTTTTTTGAGTTAAGGTTATAATGAATAACACATTAGACAATTTGTTGACGGTAAAAAAAATTATGACCGGCCTGTCAGACCTATGAACAAAATAAGCCGATTGCTTGCATTTTCGTTGACGCGTGAAAAGAAATAAATACTCTTTTTGTTCGTAATACTATATTACGAACAAAAAGAGTATTTATTTCTTTTAATACACATCCTAAAACTAATTGGCCTGTACTGAATAAGTCTTAAGTCTTGTTTATACTTTTGATATTTTCTCCAAAATCAAATAAAACCGATCTAGGAACCGAACACCCACAAAACATCTGCTGCAGCCCTATCGTTCCGTTACAGGCTATTGGCGAACGGTTTAATTTTCCATTATCAGTTCCGTGGCATTGACTGCGTAATGCTGTGAGGCTGCAGCTTCGGGTTTAGTGTACACAAGGCTAGTTGGAGTGATTGCAATAATTACTGCCAGCAAAAAATATCCATGACGTGAAATTGACGTCTTAATTTGCTAATGACCTATTCAGCTTTCGGTGGTTGCACGTGATTCTAGTTATACTAGCAAAATGGTATTTCTGCAGCTTCCTTCTAAGATGATAAATATGCGACTTAGCGGTGAACCAAGTCCTTCCATGTTGAAGCTCAGAGTCCGCTTACAAACTTAGAAAGATTTGACAGAATATTGTCATCCTATTTTTATCGACAAGAAGGTATGTCCATACCTACCCATATAGCTTTATAGTACGTTTTCTTACCCTTTACATTATCTCACTAGCTTATTTATAAACCAACATTTTAAACCTATACTTACAAGGCAAAAGTTAGGTACTGTTGAGCACAAGAGTAAATTATTTGTAAGCCAACAAGAAATTACTTCAAGCTTTGTACCTACTTTCAAAGTAAATCAATAATTCCGATAGTATCATACTGCGATGCAAATTTATTTTTAAACTTATCACAATGTATATACAACAGCTTTTTGCTTGCGAAAGGTTTTTTAACTCATTCGATATTTATCCGTTACTTTGTCTCGTTTTTATTTCGGTGACGTGTAATTAGAAAAGTAAAATATTGAATGAAAACCTATTTTTCTCAACTGTGTTGAAGTAGAGATGTTTTTAAAACGTATGAATGTACTGGTCGTATTTATAGTATCGAGCCACCTGTTGAATGATAAATCTCAACAGTAATGGTTATTGCGTTATGCAGGATAAAAAATATAAACCTAATGTCAGTGTTTCATGACATATTGTCATAGAAAACGTTCAAATTCTTCATTCATTTCTCAAATATTCATGTTTACGCTACTTGAAAAGCTTGTTTCCAATTTTCAGTAAGCATTGTGTTAAATAGCAAGATCGGTGGTATATTTAGGGGCGACCACGGCTTTAACTTGACCATTGTTTTATCTATGCTTTTCTGGATTTATGACCTATTTTCTTTTTTCGTCGTTTTTACACCCAATTTTTACCTAGTTCGGTTATTGTTTTAAAACTTTATGTTGTTATTCAGTATTTAATATGAAACTTATACGGAATAATAAAATTGTTTCATTGCGTGGTATGCGTGCATGTAACAGGCTTGTGAAAAAGTATGTTCTATGTCCTATCTGTTATATGTCCACAATAATATTGACAAATTCAGTAAAAAAGTGATCTTCACACTGTAAATACTACACATAAGTATAATCTTGTAGTTCATAGTACCCGCCTCCACAAAATAAGTAACTGTTTTATGGGGCAGTGTATACGTTTTTATAACAAGCTCCCTCTTAATATAAGAAATTTAACAATAAATAAATTTAAGATTATTGTTAAAACTAAATTGTGTTTAAAAGCATATTATACAATTTCCGATTATATAGACAACAAAAATGCTTGGGATTGAGCTGCTCTAATTCAGCATAAAAATATTAACTTGTAGAAACTGATAAATTTAAAATTGACGTTTCGTAAGCACTTTAAACAAAGTTTACACGAAATAAAGAATAATTTCATTCCAATTTCATTTCATTTAAGTGATCGTCATTTTTTTAGAAAGTCTAATATTTTCAAGTTTACTATAATTTCACGTCTGTCGCACATCATTGGTGTGTTATAGTAGTGCACATATTATTTTTGGTGTTTGTATCAAAGAGTCGTAATCGGATACGCAGTACAAAAGCTCCACTTGTATATTGAAGTGAGTTTCTTTAGTACTGGTTTTAATCTCCTCAATTAATCTCGACAGCTGCTGCTGTTCTTCTACGTGTTGTTTTACATACATTTTCAAAAAGTTTTTGTAAATTACATGACTATACTGGATGTGAAAAAACCTGAGAAACCTGAAAAATCATTTTTACTTCGACACTATACCTGGTAAATTACAGGTTCAGGCGATATTGAGTTTCAAACTCATCATATTATTTTTCTAATTAGGTACAAAATCGATGCATTTACCCTGCCAATTTTGTCTATAGTTGTTCTGTGCACCCATGGATAAGTGGGTATTTCGAATATTGCACGCACGCACTTTTAATTACGGTTTAAAAATGTGTCTTTAATAGGTACGTAAAAAAACTATAATAATCATATTATAAAACACAATAAGTAATGAATCAACGACGTTTACAGAATGGTTGTTTAGTCAAAACGAAGAAATACACCGAATTGGAATTACAATTAAATAGGAAACAAATCCATACCGGGATATACGCAATGACTAATAGGGTATGCAGCTCGCGGTAAAGTCGTAGATACCACGAGTTTTCACTTATTTATCACCGCTCAAGATACCTACTGTTCGGTTCCCACATTTTATACGCCTACGTGGCTTGAAACGTGCATAAAATAAAACCCTGGTAACGGCGGTAAGGTTTATTGGTGTTTTCTAAATACAAGGAAATTGGCACTGCACTGAGTGCCACCTTATATATGCGAGTTTTATTCGTTTCTCTCGAGAGCTGTTTAATTTTAAGAGTTTTGCTCTCTCAAGTAGAAAGCTTTCACAAACCATTAGATAATTTTGTTGTTTATTGTTTATTTTAAGATTCTTTTAAGTGAGTTTTAGATGATGTTTATTCTGCTGCGTCATGTTATAGTCTCATGGTAGCCGTAGCGTAAGTGTATGGTCTGTCGAATTTAATTAAGAATACAGAATTGATTTGCATAGACTGACAGAATGAGGAAATAAACTCCCGCAACATTAAGAAGCATAAAGAGAAGAAGCATATGCCACCCTTACAATTTTCTTTCCAAGACCAAAAACATTTTATAGCATTAAAGAAATGCTATAAAAGCTTTTTTTTATATTGAGGCAAAACCTTTTAAAGTGAATTGTAAGAATATTTCTGGGATACTTTGTAAAGAATTGCCAAGAATTCTATTAATTCTTCTCTATCATTTGAATCATAGTAATATAAAAAACGCATTGCCTGTTTCACCGTTATTGGTAAATTAATTTGGCACATAACTCATACAAGTTTCGTCCCATTTTGAATTTATCTGCAAAATACTATCCAACTACGGTGAATCTGTGCTTTAATATGGCAGCATAATATCATTAGAGCGCTTGATAAAGCTTAATTCTAGCTTTATTCAAAGAACTAATGCAGATTATACAAAAAGACAAGATTCCAGTCGCTTGTAAAAGGAAATAACTTTACATCCCCCCGTCCCTAGGGAATGTTCGCAACAAAACAAGCTGCTTAGTTTGGTTTAAGTTTCGTAAAACTTTAAAACCTCAAGAGTGTCGTGTATTTAAATGTATAGACTAAGCTGGCTAAGAGACAAGCTATTTGTTAACATAACCATAAAATATAATAACATAAAATAACATAAACAAGAGCAAACTAAAATGTTTGGCAAGAGCTGTATATATAAAGAGTAGGTATACAGTTCGCTAAATAGTAGGTATATTAAGTTAGTTTTATATTCGAGAACATTGAAGAATAGGTATAATGGTCTTAATGCTAAAAGGAAAATCTTGTCTATAATAAATAGTTTTAAAATTTTGTGACTAGTACACAGTAGTAATATTTATGTAACGGGTCTATATCGCGTAATTATTTTTGAAAAAAAATTTAAAATACTTAATATTTCCCTCGATGTGTTACTTCAATCGTAGTCACATGATGACTGGTGTTCTACAGCGTCTTCTACGAGAAGTGCGGGTTTCGGCACCTATCCGCGTTTGGTCTTCACAACTATTTTGTCTATGATTCCTGAAATGCTAATGATATTATGTCTCAGGTTTTAAACTGACTCGGTTGTTGGTCTAGTTGTTAGTGACCGTCACTGGTTTGATTACCACCCAGATTTATATTTTTTTTTTTACAAGATCCTTAGCTGGCAGACAGATCGCCCGATGTAAGTGATAATATTTGATTATCTTTTGTTGTGTTTGAGTAATAACTTGTTAATAAAAAGGGCATATACTAGGTACCTATATCATAACTCAATCGTATCGTCACGAAGCTGCATCAATACTCTTCCTTCCTACTACTCAAAATATGAACGCTTAAGTCTCTATCCATAAAATCTTATTTGGACTAAGTCTGTCAAATACCTATAAAATCGAATATTTCCCTCAGAATCTTGTCGCTGCCGCTGTGGGAAAAATGCACGTCTTGCAATGTACGGAATGCAGAGCCTTCAATATACTTCTAGAAATGTCAACCGCTTTCATTGTATTATAGTTAAACCCTATCTTATAAAAGCAATCAGTTTTGTAAAGGCTATAATTATTTTGTAAATATTGGGTAATAACAAGTCGCTGTGATAGTCTCATCGCAATGATGAACGTTTAATGTGATTCCTCATTATTGGGATTGCGAATTTTGTAAATTTTATAAAACACGCAAAACTTATGTTTAATAAAATCGCCCAAGAGCTCGGCTGAATGACTTTGGCAAAAAATTGTCACACATAGTATGTCAAAATGTATTCTGTGTTAGCATATTATTATTAGAAGATAAAGATAAAGCCACGGGCGATGTGGAAAATCAGCACAAACAATCAAATTGTTTAAGAAATGACCAACAATACGTTGAGCGCCGTATGCCTCAAGGCTGCTACACACAGTGCCGGCGGCCATGCCGCCGGCCAAGCCGCGTGCGGCCGCCGGCATACAGAGCCACCGGCATGGCCGCGCGGGTAGGCCGCCGGCCGGCCGCGGGTTGCAACTTGCTACTTGTGTGTGGTCGTTCTATTAGGGTTGCCAACCATACTTTATAATAAAGTATCCTACTTTATTTTTGGCAATTATACTTTATACTTTTGTATACAAATAAAGGATATGAAAATACTTTATTTCCAACCCTTACTATGACGTGTAAAACAAAACACTAATTATGATTACTTATCTATAGGTACCTATATCGTTACACATAAGTTAAATGGATGATGGAAATTATTTAGGCTTAAAGAGATCTTAAAGATATTTACCACTGATGGTAAATAATTATAACAGAAAAAGGCAATTGGCAGTAGTACAGACTCACGCCTGTATCTCCAAAGGGATAGGCAAAGGTGTAATATTACACCCACATTTCGCCATGAATTTTTAGGTCCCACGTAATAGGGGGCAAGCCGTGATGTGCCCGGTAACGGCAATACCTTTACCGGGCGAAATGTGGGTGTAATATTACACCCAAATTTCGCCATAAATTTTTAGGTCCCACGTAATAGGGGGCGAGCCGTGATGTGCCCGGTAACGGCAATACCTTTACCGGGCACATCACCAGACTCTGTTCTGCTACTGAGAATTCGGAAAACCCAGTAACACTTTTGCCCAACCCGGGAATCGAACACGGGACCTCCGATCAGCAGTCGCATACGCTATCCATTGGCAATTTATATTTAAAATTATATCTCCATCTCCATCCCCGCCACTTCAGAAGTTCAGTGATGAATCCAAAGCGGCGAGAAGAAAGAAATAGAACGTCAATAATTAACGTAATTAAAAACTAATTGTTTATTTTGTATTGTCAAACAAGCTATGAATCATTTAAAGAGATAGAAAAATGAAAAATTGTTAGTTTATTTTTGGCCTATTTGAACAATTTTTATACTTTATTTTTCGCAAAAAAAGTTGGCAACCCTAAGTTCTATACAACTGGAATGATGCCCGGCGGCTTTCTGCGGCCGATGCCGGCGGCACCGACGCCCGCCAAAGGCCGGCGGCACTGTGTGTAGCAGCCATTATAAACAAATCGTAATTATAATTATTGTTTAAGCAACTACCATCACATCCGATTTCATCGTCGTCAAGATGTCTCCCAAGACAAGACTGTAAGAAAAATATAACAACCCCCGCGAAATACTAGTAAAAATAATTTCTTTAAGCCTAATACATAATTTATCTAGTAAATGGTCATCAACATTCACAATAAAAGAATCACATTTTGTGTCTCTAATACCGGGTATGAAACAAGTGAAGGGCAAAGCAAAATGTATCACGAAAATGTTTTTCTTTTCTAAATAATATAAAAAATATCCAAGAAGGTTTCCTCGAGGCGGTTGTATTTAATACATTTTTATCCCCAGCTAAGCTGTACTTTAATATGTTGCCCGCGAGAAGCAATAAGGCTAAACTGTTTTTCGATAACACTCATTCCGCTCTAATATGCCAGAAACATCGAGGCCTTCGCGAAAATAATTAGTACCAAAATTACCGGCCTCATTTAACGTGAAAGTACCAGAAAACTAATTAACCGGTTATACCTACTGGCATCAAAGCTCAGGGGAACGTGATACCTATTATAATTTACTTTAAGACTTATCTCAGCCAATCTGTGCTTAATTTAGTTTTTTGTTCTTTGGCCCTAATCTGC